>VXBB01019261.1:860939-879573 GCA_013399915.1 Illadopsis cleaveri
GCATCACCGCCACGGGCCCGCTTCCCTCCTCCCTCTCTTTCGGGGAGGCTATTAATAGCATGACATCAGCCAGGGACTCGCCGCCAGAGTAAATACCAGCGCTTCCCGCTCGGCTATAAAAGGGGGGTGATGCAACCCGGGCGAGCGGCAGNGCTCGGCACCGCGCGGTGGCGGCCGCGGCGGGGAGACGGCCCCGGCACCCGGGAGCCGCGGGATGCCCGAGCGGCCGCGCCCGGAGCTGAGGACAGCGGCAGCGGCACCGCGGGGACAGGGACCGGGGAGCTGCGGCGGAACAGCGCAGGCGATGACAAGCCCTCATTGCCGCGCGTGGGGTTATCTCTGATATTCCCACAAACCGAGAGGGAACTTCTCCTGACAGCCAGGGATATTCACTTTCCTTTCCCTCTCGGTGTCTTGACGTGAAGTAGATCAGTTGCTAAATTGTTGCCTAAGCAAATCGGGCGTGACACAACAGCCAACTTCTTTCAGGGAACGAGTTTCCTGTTGGAAATCGATTCTCCTCCTAGTAACAGCACTTGAGAAGCTGGAAGGCAGCAGAAAATGCTTTGGGAGCGATGTGGGATGTCAGAAAGCTTAAGGTCAACTAGCGTGCACAGAGGTTGTGAACTGCAATTGCTCTTAATGCTGTTTAAGATTAACCTCAGTGGTTATCAGGGTTTATTGCATCAGCACCAGAGGAAAAGGAATTTGTATGAAGAAATAAAACCAAGAAGCTCAGTCAGCCATCTGCTGTTAAGCAAGAAAAAACTGAAAGTAGTCACTTTCAATATTAAAATTAAACACGAATATCCTTGAATAATTGAAGTGCACAGCTAGGAAGCATGTATCGATTTTAAAATCTTGGCAGATGAGATGTAAAAGCTCATTGTAGATGAAAAGAATCATCTGCAAAACAACAAACCAAAAGCAGGGGGAGAACGAACAGAGTTGTTTGAACGTACCTCAGTTGGGAGGGTCCTATGAACAGTAAAACTGTTGAGAATTCCAGGAATAAGGCTAAAGTAACGAGGCATTAACTCAGCCCGGGAACAGGCTGTGCCGGTAACAGCGCAGGGCTGAGAAGCGTTCAGCACCTCCAGGGGCAGCAACTCCCAAACATGTGCATGGTGTAACAAAGTAAACAGAGATTGTATCGGAAAGGCCACGATGAGATCCCGCTTTAAAGCTTGGTACTCTTATTCCTACCGTTTCCCCAGCCTTCACAAGCCCAGAGGAAATGAGATGTATGGCTTACAGACAGAGGGACAATTTGTACAAAAACTGGGACAAGGAACTTGTTGCATTTCTTTAAAGTAGTAAAATCTAATTTTCCTATTTGTAAAACATTTCTAAAAACAGATTTGTTCCTCAGAAACTGCAAAGCATCTACCTTGTTGTTATGAAAAGGGAACATATTGAGCTTAATGAAGAGCTTTGACATAAGGCTGTTTATCTCTGTCATTTGTGTGGTGGTGGCTCCTAACATTCCCAGAGGCAGACTGGAAGCTGCCCTACCAGGCACTGCTCAGAAGCTCCAGAAAGAGCCTCAGGAAAACAAAGCAGTGGCAAATAGCTCTGCAAAATGGGACTCAGCTCACAGCAGAAATCCTTACAGAACCCTCAGCCCCCTGGTAGGCTTTCCCTCCCCAAAATTGTTGAAGCAATTCAAGGTGCATTTCAGGATGATTGGGAGGGCAGTGAGCTGTTCGGGGAGGAGATCAACAAGTTCCTGTGGTCAAGGACACTTTCTCCTGCTCTGGGCACCCAACCACTCCTCTTTTTCACACTAGTGACAGGTGGGTGAGAGGACCTGAAGCCATTATAGTAGGGTTTTGTCGTTGTTTGTGGTACACTTAGCACCAACTACTAGAAATCCACAATTAACACAATTTCTCAGGCACATTCTTGGTTTCCTCTGGTGCTGCTGCTGACCTTAATCAAAAGTTCACCTAAACTGAAATATAATTGAATAAACCGACAGAACTTGAAAATTATTAGCCCAACTAATTATTTTGGAGGCTGGAAAAACAGTTTTACTGTTGCTTTAAGACTCCTGGTTGGATTGAATTATACAGAATTAACTTTGTTGAATGAAGCCATCACCAACATTCAAGGAGACTGAGTCAGTGAAAATAACTGAAATTTCTGCTGGCAGTGAGGGGTTCAGTGTCATCTGGAATTAGCCTGTTTAAATTAGTTGAACAGTTGAATGTTGGTAAATGGTAAGTAATACTGGGAGGATTTCAGCTGGATATTAATAGGGCCATTTCTGACTTGCTGGAAAAGAGTAACTGCTAGCTTTCTGAGATTATAGGATTAAACTGTATCAGTACTTTAAATGTGACTCATGAGCAGGGGCTTTCTGAAGAGAATTACATAGATTTCCCAAGGTCTTTCTGAATAACAAATTGTTCCAAATCATTTCCCCATCTTGAATAACCACGGGTGAAATCCTGGCCCCATTGAGGTCAACAGAAAAAGTCCTTTTGATTTCACAGGGGTCAGGATTTCACCCTGAGACTCTGGGAAATGTTCAGCTCTTCTGTGGTGACTGGGTGAGGAAGAAGTGAGGAAGACTGCAGCTGGACCTGGTATTTTCCAGCAACAGGCAATTCACTCCCCTCTGATTTTTATGTTTACCTCGCTTAGCGATCAACCAGGTTCTGTTCTCATTTGCACCAGTGTGGATTTACGGTGTATTTTTAGATATCTCTGAGCAAATTCTATCTTCTTGTCAAGGCACATGACCCCAAACATTTCTTGCTGGGTTCCAGAAGTAACCTACAGGGAGCTGTGCAGGTCTGGGTTGACCATGTGGAAATTAAGCTTACCCACACTGCTACCCCGAGGCAACTGTTTGCTTACCTGCACTAAGTTAATTACAACTGACTTTTCTGTAATTATTGTGGTTCTAATCCAGAGTAGATAACACATACTGTAATTATCCATACAACTATTTTAAAAAACCCAAAACAACAACAACAAAAGTCTACACACCAAAGATAGCTGGAAAACCAACACAGTAAAATCCAATTTAACAAGTCACTTTATGAACAAGGGAAGTATTACAATCTGTTTTCCTGTGGATTTGCACCTTTTGTCCATTGCAGCACACACAAAAGTTGCTCAGTTTTCTTCCAGACCTCTTATCTCACCTCTGCTGGGTGAGAGATGGGCTGTGACCTGCAGGGATGTGTGCATCAGCTAGCCCACTGTGTTTGGATGACTGACTGCTGAGTTTTGCCTCTTTTGCCCTCAGTGGGGCCACCAGTTTTCACAAAGCACATAGGGCCTCTCTGCCTTCAAAATTTGATTTAAAAAAATAATAAGAATTACTAAAAAGAGAAAAGTAAAGAGCACTGTTAGATGGGTTTGTTTTCTTCAGAAATCTACTAGAAATGAGGTTTCTCCATGGGTTTACATTTGCATAATTCCCCTAAAGACTCTTCAATCACACTGTTTTATGTCAGCAGAAGATCCAGCCATAAATATTTAAGAATTTCAAGCCTCTCATAGAGGGCACATAAGGACAGTTTCGAATTTTACTAGAGCAAAGGAATGAAACAAACGGCTTCACATTTTTCATGAGTCAATCCCTCCAACTCAGCTTGTGCTGGGGAGCCACAAAGCATGGAGAGACTTTTGCCTTTGTTCCAGCTGTTATCATCAACTATTTTTCAGGAATTTATAGTCAAATCTACAACTGTGTGTAAAATTGAGTGTGATAATTTTGTGAGAAATCCTGTTGTGGTTACCAAGTTTCAGCTTCTAGTAGAACTCATTGAGTTAAGTGTACCCTTACAAGGTACCCTCTGTCCATTTGAAGCTGGAATTCTTGATGATACAGCTCTGAAGATGAGGATACTCTTACTCTCCTTCTATGCTTTAAATAATAATACTACTTATTTGCTTTCTGATTTTTGTTTTTATTTTCTTTCTCTTCCTATTCCTCGATTCTCATTTGCCACACACTACCAGTATAAAACTTAACAGTATACATACTTGCACTAAAAAAATTTAAATATTAAGTTTCAGAAATACCTAGAAATTGTTTCATGTGTTGATACATATTCATACTTTTAAATACTAACTTTGACTTAACATAAAGTTGCAGGTTTTTTGAGTGTCCAGATTCTTAACTGCTTGTCTCTGTTGAGAGATTGAGGAAGACTAGGAATGGGGACTGAAGCAGTATAAGAACTACAGTATTATTCACAGTATGAAATATACCTCTGAGAGATATTATTTGAAAGATATAACTTTCTAAAATTGTTGAAATACTATCAATATTATCTCTTTTTATCTTTCAGCAAAATGATGGTTCAACACTCAGGCCAGCTATCTGCATTAGAAGTCAGCGCCTCCGCAATTGTTCCCACTTTGTCCCCTGCAGGGTCACTGGGGTTTGATGATTTCACAAATTTAACCCCCCTGGTGAAGGAGGAACTCAGGTTTGCCATTCAGAACAAGCGTCAGTTCCACAAGATGTCTTCCACTTTGGACACAGTGACTGTTTCTGAAAGGCCAGTGGAAACATCAATGATGAAGACAGAGGTAGGGCTCTTTAAACAGAATTTTGGTGTGGATGATTAATTCTCTAACAAAGTTTTGCCACAAGACCAGTAATTGTATTAACTATAGAAAGCCCTCTGTATCATACTTGTTTCCTTTTTAGCCAGCTGCTTGGCTTTCTGTTGAGTGCTTTGGGCAAACCCTCTGGTATTTCTCATAGTTGGATATTTTATTTTCAATTATGGACTACAGACAATATTTTACAGTGATTAGAGCAAGTGCTAATCTGGTTTCCCTGCCCGATGGTGGCTGAACTGGGAATGAGTCACTGCTGAAGTTCTGCTTCCCTGAGGACAGTCCAGCAGAACCCGTGGAGGCTAAGACATGGACCTGCTATGTCCACACTATATTTTTGGCTTAAAGATGATACTATCCATGAAAAACCTTACTCTTTGAATGTGGAGAAATAGCTTTGGTTAAGGAAAGAGTTACACCTTGGTCTGAGTCTCCACCAGAAACAGAGGGAAATGTATTAGTGTTCCCTGTTTGGTGCTCCTTTTAATTCACTCACTTCTCACTGCCTCACTCATGACACATCCTCCACTCTGCTCCCTGTTCCCCTCCTCCTTTTCCTCCCTGGGAAATGGAGGTGAGATGGAGGTGGGGGAGCATGGCGAAACATTCACTAAGTTTTTTGTGTACCACTGATTTTAAATGAGCCATCGTATAGATTACATACAACACCACTCCAGTCAGGTTTTTATTGAAGTTCCTACCCTTCTACTGTATGGCAAGCAAGGTCAGAATCACATTTTTATGTAACTCACAGTGTGAGCACTGACAGCACTATCTGTGTTGATTTTAAAAATCCAGAAGTTATCAAAATACAAGTCTCGTGTTTACAACACCTTATGGATTGTGTGTATCTATTTTTTGTGGGACAGTTTTCTCCTGAGGAGGATGAAAGAAAAAAGAGAAGAAGGGAAAGGAATAAAATTGCTGCAGCAAAGTGCCGAAACAAAAAGAAGGAAAAAACAGAATGTTTGCAAAAAGTAAGTGACAAGCTTGCAATAACTTAATCTGTTCTTAATCTGTCATCCTGCCAGGATGCAAACAGGTAGCATAGGGTACTGTCATAGCAGGAAATCAGAAAGATGTCACCCAAAACTCTGTAAACCCTTAAAAACATTAGTTATGAAAAATAAACATGCCATATATTAAATCCAAATCTGGTTGAAACTGGCATAAAGTGAAAACATGTAGGAGTGAAAAGAGAGTACTGTTTCAGTGACCAATCTTGTCTATGGGGATAATGTTTATTTGAGTGTGTGTGATGAACACAAACATCATGTTTCATAAAATATTCACTGTAGAGAGCCTGCAAGCCCCTGCAAGTAATTTCTGACTTCTTTATGAACAGAGTGGTGTGGAAGCTTGAATTCTCTGTCCTAGAAGCCCAGTCAGATCTTCACCTCCTGTGCTGTGATATAAAACTGGTTTTCAGTAGCACCAGACCCATATATAGGTATACAGGCCTGTATATTCCTGTATCTAGGGGCAGGGGAAAAAAGCTATGTTTGTGCTTTGCTGGCTTAACATGGATATGTAAATATGTGACCTGATGTTCCAGGGAGTTAAGAAGCAGCGTAGATAATTTGGGGACAATTTTTGAGCCAAAAACCTCAGAATAATTTTGCAGAAGATAGTAGCAATGCTTTGGGTATCTGCCACCATAAGTTAATACAAGTTTGAATTTTGCTTTTCAACTTCCATTACGTTCTCTAGAGGCCAAAGGAGGTAACTCTCAATCTGGTCTTCAGGCCATTACTGGTTGGGAAATGTACAGTTCCATCATTACAGCACACTCAGTACCTGTGATTCCTTTCTCTGCCAGCCACACGCTTTCCCACCAGTGAAGGACCACAACTATAAGAAAAAACCAGTGACTTACTAATTTGAACTTCTCAGTGTAAAAGTTGTGTCTGTCCTTTGTGCTAGGAATCAGAGAAGCTGGAAACAATCAATGCAGAGTTGAAAGCCCAGATCGAGGAGCTGAAGAACGAGAAGCAGCATTTGATATACATGCTAAATCTGCACAGGCCCACGTGTATAGTCCGTGCACAGAACGGAAGGACACCTGAAGATGAAAGAAATCTTTTTATTCAACAGATCAAAGAAGGCACATTACAAGGTTAAGTGATACGGCAAACATGGAAGTATTTATAATGTTTTTAACAGCTACCAGAATCCATGGGGGAGTCTGACATAATGTGTAGGATTCTATTAGTCAAGAGCCTTTAGGAAGGGCAGATTGCTTTCATGAGTGGAAAGAATCATTTCAGCTTGACACCGATTCTTGCCCTTGGAAGATCTGGTCTCAATCAAATTGAAGAGCCTTCTGCCTCAAATGTAGGGTTTGCACCTGTCATACTTGCTGTTCCTAGGAGCTACAGACAACAGCTTCTGAAGTTTTAGCTCTCTGCTAGTATCCAGTATCTGCACTCACGAGGTTTGTGCTAGAACACTATGACTTCCAGCGATGCACGTGGTACAGACAGCTGTGCTGGATGGACACTACTCTTCCTTGTTGCTGGTAGGGAAACAAGACTGAGTATTTTTGAGTTTCCAGGAGGATGATTTCTGGCAGAATGTACTGATGTGTAATGTAGCATTCTAACCTAACATACACACACACAAAAAAACCCCTGTAGTTCCAACTAAACTTTGTCATTTTTTTCACAATGCTCATGTGGGGTTTTTTCTGTGACTCATCTCAGTGACTGAATTTGAAGGGTCTAGTAAGTGTGAAAAAGAAATGTTTCTTCCAAAACATCAGTGTAGCCTAGCTTGTATTTTATGAGCTATCACCCCAGATACTACCCCTTGGGGACTACAATTTTTCCTTGAATTGCTAAAGAGCAGCTTGTACCATCACTTACTGAGTTGGTGAATTGAACTCACTGAATTGGAAAGTGGAAACTAACTGTGCAGGGATATTGATAGAGGTTTTGCTCAAGTAAAGAATTGCAGGAGTGAATCCCAGTCTCCTGAACCTTGAAAAAAAGAAATATTTTTTAAATTCATCTAGGATCTAATCCTACAAGCCTTAATTTGTGCTATTACCCCTCAGTCACAAAAAAGGTTCCATGGAGTTCAGTGGGTCTGCTCATGCAGATAGCTCTTACAGGCATAAGAGCTTGGCAAAATTTTCCCATCCTGGTCAGGATTACTTCCTTTTGGCAGATGACTCAGAGGGAAAAATTATGATTGTAGCTACTTTTGTTTCACATTTGAGTGGCAACTACAGTCAATCAAAAGTGTTACTTAGAATCTAAAGGAGGCGAGAGTTTTGATGTAGTGAATAATTGTTTAATTTTTTATTAAATACTAACCTTGGATGTTTTTGAACTGGTAGAGGAGCTGCTGGACAAAACAGTTGGAGCTATGAGTGTTGAAATTCTGATGTTTCTGTGAAATTCTCAGATTGTTTATTTCTATAAAATATACCCTTACAATTTTTTTGTAAAAGAAAATATTATCCTTATTTATCACTAATATCATAATGAGTAGATCTAATAAATACTGCGAGCAAGATAAAACTGAAAACACAAGTGTTGCGCTGTCTTTTTACTTTTATCTCTTGGTGTTTAATATTATATATTCCTAAACTTCACCAGTTGCATTTGAGACACCACTATTAAAATCATTCATCCTTCATCTTTTTTGATGAGGCACTGAGTGTCTTAAATGATTGGGTGCAGATATTGTACCTTCCAGAATTCTGTATCTCCATCGGTGGTGTCTGACTGTTTATTGTCACAATTTAAAAAAAGCAGAATATAAGTGGAGCTTACAGTGCATAATATTTTACACCAGTTCTGCAGTGTTGAAATTGTGTGTTTGTTCTAAAGGCTAAACTTGAAGATACCTCAGCCATGAGCTTCTTATCCTGCAAGTCTCGCATGAGTCCATCACATATTGTACCTGGTCCTCATATGATTGTTATATTCTGCAACAGAACTACTTAGTACCATTTCCTGAGATCTGGATATATTGTAATGTCCTATATCACATGTTAAAGGTATGTACTTCATGTATCTGAAAAGTGAATGTATTACAAAGATGACATTCTAGGTCCAATTCTGTCTTAAGAGTCCATGATCTTTCTGTATATTGGAAGGAGGTTCCATTGACTTCAGTGAGAGTTTTTTTCATGTCCTGTAAACAGAGTTTGGAGCCTCTGTGGCAACTTCTCTGGCTTAAAGGGCAAGTTCTACATGTAATTGGGCCAGCTGTTTACCAGACAACAGATATACATGGAGTGTGTACAATAAACTTTTCAAACAATGTTCATTATTCAACTTCTGTAACGTGGAAATACAAAACCAAGCCATCATCCCAGTATTGTACACCTTGGCTTTGCTTTTTTGCCCTCAAATACCAGCAGACTAAGCTGTTTGTCTCATAATTGGTTATAAAGTGTTACCACAGAGACTATAATGACAGAATTCATGTGTCTCCCTTAGGGAATTTGTATGGTTGCTTTTAACCATATCATCGGTGACGCAGGCGTCATGCTTTTGTTGCTTGATCTTATTTACTCGGCATGCCAAATGTTAATATGGTACCACTACTATTGTCAGAAGATAATCTATTTGCATTTCTTTACATGTGCAGCCATAGCTGCTCTGTATTGCTCTTGTATGTGTGTGTGTGTGTGCAGCTCCTGCACACTGCTCTGGAAATGATGGTACTCAGGGCCACTTGACTGTGCCCAGGAAAAGAGTGTTTAAACAGCTGCACAGGAATGGGAGGTTGCATGAGTTTTCTCAAAGTATGCTTTATTCAGGAGAACCTTTAAAATGCATTGAAGAGCAGTTTGTTTTCTATTCTCAAGTTTGTTTTGATACTTTAATAAAAAAGAATTAATATATATTTATTCATGTGTCATTTAATTCATTCTGTGTGTCAAAGTCCAGGAGCAACTTCATCCTCTTAAAACAACACTGAGATATTAAAAAGCAAACACTCTTTACAGGTTTGCAACAATAAGCATCTTATTAAGTGAAACTGGTACTGTTCACTTCTTGTCAAGGTATAAACAAAATTTTGTTTTTGCAAGATTGATTGTGAATTCCAAGCTAACTTCTTATTTGTGGGCTACATCTTAGATTAAAGGACTAGAAAACAGAACTCCTAAATCTTTCCTAACCTTGCAACTAACCAGCTGATAGTTATTTCAACTTTCTGATTCCCTAATGAGTTTAATGCTTTTGCCACCCTGAAGCCTTAATGTTTCCAGTTCCATTTCTATTGCTTTCTGTAGTTACATGGAAGATACTAAGGAAGTACAGCACACTTAGGGCTTTGGTTTTTTTCTCTGTGTCTGTGTATTGGCGTGTCTGGGGAGAAAGATGAGGAAAGATGAACAAAATGTTCCCTCCTGCTTTTCCAAAACTGAGTATCTACACACCCAGACAGAAGTCCCTGTGTTTTGACAGCCGGTGATGTGGACAAAAACTTTTGGCTTCAATCCATTGCAAACAGTCATAACTTGTAATGCAGAGGCCAGATAGAAGGCCAGGAGCTCCAGGGATCAGGAAATCCACTGCTCTATTGCAAAATCCAGTTAAAAATGTCATCTGCAAGGAAGATCTAGGCTACTCTGAGCTTGGGAATGTTCCTTATTGGTCCATCCATTTACAGTTGTGCAGTCCCCATAAGTATATTTATTCACCCTTTTGTGCATTCTCCTATAGTTGCTATCGAACTTTGCTTTTGAATACCCAGTTCAACACTAAATTGGCAAACATAAAATTATCTGCCTGGCCTGGTTTAGAAAACCTTATCAACAACCCTAGGGCTACATTTTACTGAACTGGTATTTTATAATTTTTTTTTTAAATTATATGAGTTGAAAGCATGAAACCACCATTGGTCTCTGGCATTTTCCTAATAGCATAGTTGGTATTCTTTGAACAATTACATGCCGTACCTTCTCCTCAGGACTTGTTCTAGATGCTAAATCTCTGTTTCCGGGCCCATGTTGACCTCAAAGGATGTTGGACTTTACACTGTACTTTGACAAGGAGCATCTTCTGTTTCTTTTCTAGCTCTTTCCCTGATATAAGTGAATAAATAGCATTATTAAATGTAGGTAGAGAAAATGATTTATACAAGGCTGGAAATGTTTGATGAAACTGAATGGCAAAAAATTTAAATTTACAATAACTTTTCTCTCTGGGCCCATTAGCATTTGAAGTTATTGATTAAAGGGATCATTTTGCTAAAGAAACTGGATGATTTATGAGTCATGAAAATGAAAGCACACAATTGTTTGTCACTAGCAAAAGAGTTTTGAAAATAAAATCTGCTTTGTCTTAGGAAATTCTCAAATCCAAGATGATGGGTGTATCTTACAGCCATTTTTCTTGGTGGTTTTGGTTTCCCTGCCTCCATCCCTCCAGCACTGCTCTGGTCTAGGTGCTAGTCTCACTCACGCTGGCCATTGCCAGGTTCCATGTTTGCCCAGTGCCCCCAGCTGGAGACCCTGAGAATCACCCCGAGATTAAATGTGCAATAACATTAATTAACATAATTACTTTCTAACAGTCTTCTTTAGTTTGTAATTACACCAATAGAATATTTTCATTTCTATAATAGATTCTTTTTGAAGTGTAGTTAAGATAATGAGTGACAATAATTTTTGAGAGTCCTGTTGTTTAAAATTCATTTCCTTAATGGACACTCTGAGTCAGAACTGCTGACTCTAGGGATAAAAATAGTTATTTGCTAATTTTCAGTGCTATTAGATCTTCAAAGCCATCACAGTTAAAAAGAGAATACACTGGAATCTATTCTTAATACAGCATCAGTTCTGGCTGCAAATATTTACTCTTGCTGACAGTGATCCATTAACCACAAAAACCCCCAACCTAATGACTTTCAGACCCCAATGTAAATGTACTAGAGCTGACAGAAAAAATTATTAGATCTACGAAATGGATAAATAGAAAATGGGAACAAACTGAGAGAGTTACAGCTGGAATACTTTTCCTCCTTTGAGAATTTAGCATCTTTATATTTGTAGACTCTGCCGAAATAATTGGTGCGTGACCCTGCCCACTCAATGGGAATGCCCACGCAGCAAATAGCAGTGTGGAATGGCAATATTTTATGTAAGCTAGCTCAGTGCTGGGAACATCCCAGCGATGACAGCAAGAATCTCAGCACAGGCTGATTGATGCCAGCGGGAGGATGAGCTCTCCGTGCGGCCGGAGCTGGGGCTGCTGCCGCCGGCGTCTGAGGTGGCTCACCCCGAGCCAGCTCGGGTCTCGTTCTGTTCCCCAGGTTAGCACGGCACGTAGCTGCCTGCATTCCAGCTGAGCAGCCCCACCAGCTCGCTCCAAGGGCCCACCAGCCCAGCTCTCTTCCTACAGATCTGATCAAAAGCAGCTGTCCAAGGAAGAATAAGAGCAGGGTGAATATGCTTCTTCCCCTGGGTGCTTTTCCACACCAACTATTTTCAGCTGGTGACTCACACAAGCTTTCCATGAATTCTTTAGGTAGTACCCTTCCACAAATCTTTCTGTCAAATGTTTTGACCAGTTTCTCATCCACAGTACCAGCATCTGCAGTAACTTCTGGCAGCAAGTTCCACAGGACTATCACCACTCAGAAGAAGAAAACAGTTCCTTTTTGTCTGACACTGTTCTCAGTAACTCTAATTGTCCTAGCCTAAGCAGCCTTTTTTCTTTTTTCTTGTTTGTTTATTTGTTTTTTGGTGGGTTTTTTTTTTGTTTTTGTTTTTGTTTTTGTTTTTTTAAATTTTGGCAGCCATTTTACATCCTTGATTATTCCTCTTACCAGTTTTTTTTTTTTCTGGGAAAATTGTGGCTTTTCCTAAGATAAAAGAAACTCTTTCCCTAACCATTTCCTCACCCTTTAACATAAAAGAACTGTAATGACATGTAGTATTCAAGTTGTGGTCAAGCCATGGCTTGATACAGAAGAATCTTAATGTTCACTGTCCCTTTCCTAAGAACTCCAGAAATCAGGTTTGCAGTTTTGACTCCTTGGATTCTCGTGGAACCTTTCATAAAGTTTGGTGGCATATTTGCCACACTCCAGTCCTCAGACACCAACAAAGATTAAGCCAGAATGACAGTGAGAATGTTATGCATTATTTTTAGTATTTCAGCAATTTTCTTTTTCCGTTTTGTTTGAGCCTTTTACTGAAAACTCACTTGGTTGGTGCTGATTCTTCTCAAAAACTCAACTTATACTTCAGTTTCAGACAGATCTTCTGCATGTTTTCTTCCCTTTTCTCTGTCCTGGAGAGGGTCCTGGCTGGGTAGTGATCTCTGTTTCTTCAGCTTCTCAGCCCTCTGAGTGCTCCCTTTGTACCCTGATGATCAGTTCTCACTAGGCTTTCTAACAGGTTAATTATTACCAATACATCTGAAGGGCGATTTGGTGCTCTTTTCAGTTCCTTTAGCCACTCTATTCCCCCAGCTTCCCTCAGACAGGCTTCTGGCCTAAGTGCCACCTCCTGAATGTCCCCTGCAATGGTGTCTTCATCATCCTCAATCACATTTGGAGCTTTCAGAGTCTGTCAGCTACTCCAAGATTTTCTGTGGCGTTAAAGAGTCATTACACATCTAATTATCAAATTTCAATTCCTGCCATGCTGTGTGACTTAAATACACAAACTACCCAATGCCTCAATTCCTCCATGTGAAAGACGAGGATAATAACCAATATCATTCTTTCTACCCTTTCTTCATCCCAAGGAAAATAAAATCCCTTAATTTTGAAGGCTGGGTCTTTTGAACAAGCCTTATGAAGATTCACAAATTGTGTTAATTCTCTAGAAAGCTCCTGAACAGAAGAGTAAATTTTATTGCTGTGTGAAACCATCCAAAACACCAGTAATTAATGGTACTCTACTCAACCCCAGGAAAACTGACTGTGTTTTGGGGTCTTTTTGGTTAATATTGGGGGGGAGGGTGTTTGTTAGTTTTCTCTTATTATTCTTTTTTGTTCATTTGTTTGTTTGAGTTTGGGAATTTGGGTGGAGTTTTTTTTGTTGTTTATGTGTTTTACACTTTCTATCTTTAACAGCAGTATGAACACCACAGGTGTAAACAATCTATGAATCAAATATGCAATAAAAAAGAACTGTCTGTATAAAACAAATAGAACATCAGCTACCCAGGTTACAGTACAGGCTATTTTGTAACCTAACTGGAAAAATGTACATTTGGCCAATTTTCCTGCCTCCAAAGGATTTATTTCACATGCAGAATTGCCCACATGTAGAACTAAAAGAGTTCAGTCAGAGTTCTCCTGGAGACCCAGAAGACTTTTCTGTGAGGGAAGAGCACATGTGCCTTGGATGCTGTTATCCAAACCACTACCACAGTCCAAACTCTCAATCCATTGACGATTGCTTGGTTGAGAGGCAAGATGAGAACAGGAATTAATTGGGAACAAGTAAATGTACAATAATCCCTTGTTTGAATGAAGTGCAGCTACCTTTCATTGGCTAAAACCAGGGATCCTTTCTCACCTGGCTTGGAGAAGCACAGCCCTCTGATGCTGGCATGGTGAGAACGTCACCTTTTATTTTATCCTGCCACAACCAGTGAAACTGGATCACACAGGACTTGTAACTCCCACATTTGTAGCTAACTCCCATGGGTTTATCACACATTATCCAAGCCCCACATCTGATGGTGAGAGATCCTCATTCCTCATGACTGTAGAAAAAGATTTAGAAAAATTACTTGTGTATACTAATTTCAGAAGCCAATAGAAAATAAAATAAATTTAGTGTATTAGACTGTTCACATTTCATGTTTAGAATCAAATGTTCTGCTTTGTTTGTTTGTGCATGGGTGTGTGTGGGGTGTCTTTGTTTGAATGTCTGAGCTTGGCCACACCACATTTCCCTGTTAGCAGTAAAACTATCTATGGAGAGAGGAAAGGATGGTTAAAGAAACCATTTATCTGTGCTAATTCTGAAGAGTTTACCAATATTGGGCTCAAAGAAAGAAACTTTTAAAATTAGTAACCAAAGGAAAGAAATATTAATTTAAAAAAAATTTACCCACATTTCAAGTAATACCAAGTAATTTCAAGTAACTCTGCATCTAGCAAAATGCACCAAGAAGCACTCTGTTTATCTCTTGTTACTTTTATCTGAGTTTCTTCAAAGCATTTTTTCCCCTCCTACCTTCTGTGCACTGACACTTCCCATCTTTCTAGGAGTTGATACTCAAATGAACAGAATGTTACAAAACTGGTTTATAGCACAGAGCAAAGTAGTTCCCTTAAAGGGAATGGAAACTATTCTACAGGAAGCTAAAGCAAATATTAAATCGCACACACACTTATTCAAAAGGAGGAAATGCTACCAAAACCTGGCCACACAAACCTAGTACAATATCCATGGACAGCAAAAAGTGCATCAGAGAAGAAGGACACAGAACATAGGCAGAGGACCATTTTCTATCTCTTCCCAAAAATATAGTGCCATCATTTAAAGTCATTTAGAGGCTGGTGGTTTCTTTCCAGGTACTTTAAGATATATTTCATTGTCTCATTATCCAAATTGCTTGCATAGTCCCCCACCAGCATTCACAATTGTGGTTTAACAATTTCCTAAAGCACAGGGAAGATCATTCTGGACACCACTTGCTCAGAAACAGCAATGCAAATATGGGAAGTGGATTCCCTCTGAATGCCAACCTGTCACAAGCAAAAGCAGAAAAAAAATTAAAAAATTAAATTCTTTCACAACTGACCCCTTCACTCTAAATATTCACAGACACTGAATGCACTGTAGAATTCTATTCTCTTTGCCAAGCCTCTAGTTCTGCTGCTCACAGACATTTAATCAGTGTTGTAGCTGCTGAGAGGCTATCCAGCTATGTCTGGCATTCCAGACTGCTCCTTAAGGAGTAAAGCATTAATGTACTACTCCTGTGCATGCAAATGAAAGAAGGGTATGAATGTGGGGGCTGGACAAGACATCCTACCAAAAAAACCCTGCTAGAGTTGACAAAGGACCCTGAGTTTTAAAGAGAGATTTTGACACTCATAGCCCCCAGACTAGCATGTGCCATTCACAGAGTCATTGTGGAAAAAACATTGGAGTGTGAATTTTTTAAGCAAGCCTTCTAAATAAACACACAGCTCCTGTAGCACAGCTCCATGCCCCTGCCAGGAAGTGTTCATGGCCAGGCTGGCTGAATCCTTCAGCAACCTGGTCTAGTCTATCCCTGTTCACAGCAGGGGGACTGGAACTAGGTGGTCTGAAATGTCCCTTCCAATCCAAACCATTCCATGGCTTCATGAAACGAGTATGTGGTCAAAATAAAAGCCAAGTTCTGATCCTGATGGTCAGACAGGCAGGCAGATTCCTCTCAGAACACATTCCTGCAGCTACGAGTGTGTGCAGCCACACAGAATGAAAACGCAAGTGGTGAATCCTGATGTTAGTGCATGGGCAGAAACAGAACAGAAATTTGGGGTTAGGCAGCAGAGAGTTGGAATTATGGCTTAAATCCTTTTGGGGATTTAAGTGCCACTAAGGTGCTTTAGTGCTTGGACTAAAATTCAAGCACTAAAGAGTATTTCTAAGTATGGATAAGCATATGCATTAGTAAGGGAACAGAAGTTAATGCCCAGTTTCCTTTAAAATGAATTCTGTGTAAAACACTTGGTTAATGTTTTTACATCACCCTAGTAACATGATCAACATTACCATGGAAGCATCTTATATGGAAAGACAGATCACGCTAACCTCATGAAAAGGTAATTCTACTTCTATGACTCATGGCCATAAATCCACACTTGTGGAGTGAAATGGACAGACACCAACCATCCTGAGCTCCCAATGATGTCAGGTTAGTTGGCTATTCAGTATATGTAAATTTGGGGGGAAAAAAAAAAAAACAAACCAAAGCCAAACCCACAGTACATGTCATGCTGAAATTTATAACTCTCCAAAGTTCAGCCTGTTCTAAGCAATTAACACAAAATTACTGCCAGAGCTGTGATATATTAGAATAAATAACTCTGTAAAGAGATACAGATGTTAAATGTGTATGTGCCTTGGAGAGTCATGTTGAACATTTAAAAATAACCTCAGTGATTATTGGTGTGTTTAGATTTTATAAGATCTAGGGCTGGCAGAGGACTGTGGTTCTTGTTCCGTACCACACCACATGTGTGATCTGGATTAAATTTCAGAGGGAGATCTCTTTTTGTCCCTTCCAGACTTCTACTTAGTAAGAGTGCAGCGAGCTAAATTCAGAAGCAGAGTGGGAATATGCATCTCCAAAAACTGCATGGGTCACATTTAACAGTGACTAAATAGTGGTCCAAACTACAATACTGGTGTCCAAGAGATGTAAATCATCGACATCAGTGGTTATTCTTCAGAGTGCATGAGATGAGAATCAACCTAAGACAACAAAGTGTTCACAGATAGGTGCTGAGCAGAGTGACCTGCACAGATTTGGCATGTACAGGGTTATAAAATGAATACACTATAATCTGCCTCAATAACAAGCATTGTCACACTGGGCTGGAGGTTCTTCCTTTCAAACTCTGTTTTTTATATACATATATATATATATACACACACATACATATATATATATGCCCTCCTCAGCAGGTAAACTACAGTTTGAAGCTGAAAAACAAATCTGTCTTATCCCAACAGTGTCACAAAAACTGTTCTGGCAGAGAAAGATGAAGGCCAAGAGGGAAATGAAACATTTATTTTGCATTCTGTTTTCTGGATAAGCAGAACTTGGAAGTATTACAGTAAAGGGTAAGAGAAATTAGAAAACTACAGTTTTCCCTGTCTGGCTCTTTTTCAGCCTTGGTTTTATGGTAGCCTCCCGTCCTACTCTGGGCCCCTACCGCCCTACTCAAAACACAAACCACCTGCACATGTATCAACCAATTCTCTTCCCTGCAGATCCCAAGACTCCCAGCTCAGCCTAGTGTGTAACCAGTTCCTCTAAACTCAGTCACATTTCCCAGTGGTGCTGCCCTCACCACGTGCTCCGCAGGTTCTGCAGGAAGGCTGAGTTCTTGGTTCCCAGCAATTATTTCAAAAGCATCTCATGTCCAGCCTGTGGTGACACCGATAACTAACAGAAGAGTTTAACATTTAACAGTTCTCCCTAAAAATACAGGTTATCTTCCCTCACTAATTCCACTTAAGCATCTCCAGTACACTTGTTTGCATGCTTGCTGAGGCTGAATTAGCTGCAGTTATTGCATTTTATCGCATGTTTCTCTTTTAGGAATTATTTACACACAATGAGGAACTTACACAATGATATAAGTCATTGTTAAGCTTGTCTCAGTCTTCATTGTAATAACACTGCTTAGAAACCACACATAAATATGTTGCTTTCTTATGCCACCAAACAGCAGACAAATACAAAGTAATGGGTCATTCTCTGAAGTGCTAAAATCCTATCTAGAAAAAAACAGGCATGGTACAAAGAGTTGCTTCAATTCCTGATTTATGACTGAGGACCAGGGAGTTTGATCACAAGGTAGTTTTCCCATTTTAAATGGACAGGAAGCCCAGCCCATGAAGCTTGTTGGGAGATCTATAGTATTCCACACATTGTCATTCAGTAGAACATTTCATAACTAAGAGTGAAAACTGTTTTGTTTTAAAATAGAAAAAAAAAAGTAACTCTTAAAAGAAAAAAAAGTAATTAGCAAAGGAGTCTGTTTCAAATTTCTGGCACTAAAAACCTATTGCTATTGTTTTACAGAACCAATTTCAGTTTTCAGTAAACCCTAACTGCCACATAACTGTTCCCACTGGACATGGGTGAACAAACCCCTGTAATGCAAGGCTTGACCAGGAGCAAGCAGCCCACTGAGCTCGAGCTCAGCTTCTTAAGCCAAGGAAAATACAGAAAGCTTCTTATTACCTCATCTTTCATCAACCTGTTAAGAAGCAAACCAAAGCAAAGTTATGACTTTCAGCCTTTAAAAAAAAAAAAAAAAAAAAAAAAAAAAAAAAAAAAAAAAAAAAAAAAAAAATTTCTAAAAATGTGGGTTTTAATTGTCAACTTTGGTG
>VXBB01019261.1:885117-901742 GCA_013399915.1 Illadopsis cleaveri
GCCACAAAACTGAAAACACTGCACAGTCCTGCAGTTTCTGCTCCTGCACTGTTCCAGTGTAGCCCTGAATAAGAAAAAAAAAAATACTATTAGCTCTGGTGCTCAGCAAGGCTAGGGATCCCATCTTGTCAATTCATCTGCATTGCTTCTCACACAGAGGTTTTTCATTTATTGAACACTGCATTGTGCCACAAACACTTGAGCTGGTGCACCCAGAGAGCAAGCATGCACAGCGATTCTGTAAGCAACCCAGAAGAGAATATCTATAACAAATCACATCATCTCTTCATAGTCACTTTAGTACAAAGATTGGGAGGCAGCTCAAGGAGTAGTTTGATCATTATTAAACAATAATCTGGTCTGCTGATTCTGCTATAGAACTGGAAACTTCTGGCAAGAGGGGAGCAACAAACATCTCCAAGGTAATCTTGACAGGAGTTGCCTCCCACAACTTAAGGCACGTTTTCTTTGAAATGATGACCAAAGGAATATGTAACCGCTTTTTAAAAGCAAACATGTAAGCACACTAACACAATGGTTAAACAGAAAAATATTACTCCAAATCATTCTCTCATTTGGAAGCAGAATGTATTTCATATCAAGTGCAATTTTTCTTTTTAACAGCTTTATCTCAATGCTTTTAGTATTTTACTTGTACAGCTACTTGTACAATCTGTAGCCAACATTTCATTCATTGCTTTTCAGTCAATGCTTGGAGTTCCCTTAGAGAGACACAAAAATCCTGGGCTGCACCGATCACGCCTAGCCAGCAAGAATAAGGCACACTCAAGGGCTAAAGCAGTGTCCCTCAAGGCAGCAAGCTTGGTGTAAACTCTGGAAGGATTCCCTAGGCGTTGCTTTCGGTAATGGTTTCAGACCCTTACACAATATTATAGAGGGCAAGTCCTAAAGGAATTTATACTTGCCAAATGGTTTTATTTTGTACATGAGTATCCCTGAAAAAAATCAGAGAGAACTCAAATATGGGATATATAGGGGAAAGTACACATGATTCTGTAAAAACACTTAGTATCCTGAGTGCCTTTTTGGGGAGCTAAACATCACCTGAGAAAATTGTTAATGTTTTGCAGCTCCTAAGGGAATAGTGTGGAACATATTCCTGCATGACATAGTCTCATGTCTCACCTGGGAGCCCTGACTCACTGCTTGGGTACACTGTTCTGTACATCAGATGCTGTGTAAGACATGGTTTTTCCACTCTGCATTATGCAACTTCGTCTGTAATAAAAACTGTGTGAGGAAACTACAAGAAGCTCTCAGTTCCAAATGAGCTTATTCCATTTTACTGGTGCTGGCAAACCTTTCTGCAGAGTGGCACATGGATGGATCCTGATTCATGGGATTCAAATGCAATGTGCATATTGTGATCACACTACTGCAAAGGCTACTTTAGGGTTTTGAAATGTCATGAACAATTATGGAGGGTGATCTCTTACTGAGTTTTGCAACTGTACTGCTATGCCAAGTATTAATACAGAGGTGAAAAGGGTTTATCATTTAATGTCTTCTCTTAAAGACACAATTTTCTTTGAAAACAAAGATGTGTGTGACATCCAGAGCTTCACCACATACCCAAGAAGACACGACCATAAAAAATATCTCCATATATGAAATAAAGAAGTCATCATTCTAATCACTGGAAAACTTCCAAATCCCCCCTTGCTCATTCCCAAAGGAAAGTGAAGAAGAAGAGAAATTTTTTTCAGGTTATTACATCTGAATCAAAAAAGCTCCAGAGAACATGGACCATGAAGAACATAGCTCTGAGAAACAAGCTTGTTCAGCCTGGAGAAGAGGAGACTGAGGGCAGAGCTCATTATGATCTTCAACATCCTCATGAGGGGAAGTGAAGGAGCAGGCATCAATCTCTTCACCCTCCTGACCAGTGACAGGACTCAAGGTCAGGGGAGGTGTAGGTTGGGTAACAGGAAAGGTTCTTCACCCAGAGGATGACTGGGCACTGGAACAGGCTCCCCGGGGCAGTGGTCACAGCACCAAGCCTGACAGAGTTTAAGAAACACTTGGACAATGCTCTCAGGCACATGGGTGTGACTTTTGGGGTGTCCTGTGCAGGGCCAGGAATTGGACTCAATGATCCTGATGGATCCCTTCCAACTCAGGGAATTCTGTGATCTGTGTCAGAGTGGTCAGTTCAGGAGATCAGTGACAGCACCACGACCGCCCATCAGCTCTGTCCAAGAGTTCAGCTACTACTAAAGTATGTTAACAAGCCAGCTGAGATATTTATGCAGCTATCAAATGACAGATGATCTGCCCAGTTTATGTATACAAATGTTGGATGCCAAATGAAGGTGAAGGGGTTCATAACACAATGTGTTCAGTAGCAAGCACGATCTCCTAATTCAAGGCATTCCCCAGCCTTTACTTCCGTCTCTCTGCCATAGCAATCTCCCCTCTTTCAGCTGTGCCATGTCTGTTGTTTGCCAAGTCATTCCAAACAGGATCAGGCAACTGGTGCTCAAAAAAGGCTCTTTTTTCACACAAGATTTCTTTTCAGTCATCTTGGTTCAACGACCAAGTTTATTACACAGCCTATAAACATTGTGCTGCCCACAGAGGGAGAGCAGCAATATGGGAGAAGGGTGGGAGAGAGAGGTTAAAACCTGCTTTAGCTGCTGTTGCCACCTGGAAAATTACATGTGCACCTACTGTCTCATGCAAAGGATTGAAATTCTAGCCTAAGTAGTTTTCAGAGACAACCAAAATTCATTTTTTCCTCTGGATGGCTG
Organism: Illadopsis cleaveri; assembly: GCA_013399915.1. Taxonomy (NCBI): domain Eukaryota; kingdom Metazoa; phylum Chordata; class Aves; order Passeriformes; family Timaliidae; genus Illadopsis; species Illadopsis cleaveri. Next base: position 887,889 of record VXBB01019261.1, read on the forward strand.
AAGTCTCTGCCCTTTCCCTTTCTCTCTCCCCACTCTAAGTAGGAGCAGAGCACCTTGGCTGAAACCCTGGCAGAAGGGCATTCCCTGATGACAAATACCACTGACCTGAGGGATGGAGAGGAGCAGGTTTCACCCTGGTGTTTCTCACAAGATTAAAACCAAAACTCCTGACTCTTTGACTGCACCAGTAATAAACCACAAGTAAGCATACTTGTGATGTCTTACCTTAAAGCCTCAGTGGCCTTTCAAGGGAACCAAGACATTTGAGTGAGAACTGAAGTGGGTTAAGCAGAGGTTTGTCCCTTTCTGTCAGTTCTGGTAATCAATGGGCAGAGGAGCAGAGTGACAGCCATGCAGTCAAAACTGTGGCTGCTGCATTTACCAGAAGCTGCTCCTCAGTGCTCTTACTCAGCTGGAATGTACCCACATAAACACCCCTACTGAAATCAGTTTGTAAACTAGCTGTCATCCACACCCATTTAAAACTCCTTTGTACTGCCAAGATGGCATAAAGGTGGGGTATAGGGAAAAAAGCAAGAGTGATGTTTTATTTTATTAGTTAAGTTGGTAGGATCATGGTTTTGAGAACAGCAAGACAAATCATCCAAGCACTTACCAACAAATGCAGCTGTTCGCAATTTTCCCTAAGATTCTGAGAGAATCTAGACTGCAATGTGGAGCTTCGCAGCCTGAATATGGATCTGTGCGTGCAAAACTCTTCTGCCCTCACTGGGAGTATCAGCACACAGTTAAATTAAAATATTTAAATTTGCTAACTGCAATGCTGTATCAATAATGCAATTTTTTTTTTTTTGCAATCTAAGACAGTCCACTTTCCTGCCAAATACACATGAACTAAACTGGCCTCATGCAATTCCCTGAGTGGACTGAAGGTTGAAAAGAAGTCTGCTCCATTAAACTCCAGAGAATAACCTCAGAGAACTAACCCTGGGTTGCTAATTGAATGACATCAGAGAGCAGCCATCAACTGGGTTCTGCCAATTTCCTAGACGCTGGAAAGCTTTGTCAAGAGTTGCATTAAATGATCTGTCATCAAGTGAATATTAATCTCTCAGTATTTTATTACTCAGACCTAAACAGGGCCTTCTGGAGGGCATGAATTATTGGCAATGGGAGGCAGTAATTACAAAGTGAGGTATAGTGTAGAAAACATGATGAGCGAGTTTAAACGGTGTCTGGGGATCGTTTAATATTGTGCTGGCAAACATTGCATGCAATAAAACCATTTGAGAGAGAAGAGCTATAATGCAGGAATCCAGTCTCTAAACAACAAAAAGGAACCCCAAAGCAGAAAATTACAATTTTTTTTTTGTTTCTCACATTAAGGCATAACCCTCCAGGCTCTGCTCCTATAACAGAGCAGTAGGTTCTGTCAATACCTTACGATGTGCCGAGTTTCTCCAATGTGCTGCAGGACTGGACACATTTCTTAACACATGCTAATTTCTATAACTGAGATGTCATATTCCATAGCCTGCCTTTTGGGCACCATGTGGCTCATGAGAGTCTTGCTGAACCCAGTGGAAAAGGGGATCCAAGCAAAAACAGAGGAAATTTGCACTATTGGTGCATAACATGAGCATGATTCTGTTGTAGTTAAGAAAATATTTCAATACAGAGAAAACAAGATCCCAGTGCATTATTACAATTTTAGTATCACAACCTGAGCCAAGCATGAACAGACACTATGTATTCTTAAGGGATGGTAAGGAAAAATAAATCCAAGCACACTCATAGAGGGGATCAGCTGTCACAGGCAGGACATATGGCTGATAGAAAGATAAGAGGCTTTGGAAAAGATCACTGAATTATTAGGAAGCCTCAGTCCATGAGACACAGAACCAGCTTTTTCAGGTTACACAATACAGCCTGATGTTCTCACAACCATCATTATTGCATGAGAAAGCATGAATAAAAGCAGAGGAATTTCCTTCAGGTGTATCAGGGCATGGAGAGACCAGGAAAGTACTGGAGCATTCCCTGGAATTGCTGCTCAGTGCAACAACTGCCCTGCCTTGAAGAACTTGTATTACTAGGTAAAATGGGCAGATGGTGCTGGGAAGGGATATATCTAACCTGATAAATGACAAACAGAAATATACCCTGCAAAGCATGCTGGACCTAAATGAAGAAGATTTGTTTATTACATAGGAGTTGAAAATGCATAGCATAAAAGAAAAAAAAGTATTGTTAGGGAAATTGTAATGTTCCTGAGTGCAAAAAGTGAAGACTCTGCATAGCGACTTGGGATAGATTTTTGCTTTATCACTCACTGCTATTTTTAATTTACATTCAATAACTGAATCACTGCTCTTGAAATGTCACTGTTTCCTATAAAACACTGTTTCCGTATAAAACAAGCAGCAGATGTGCAATGAGCTTTTTATTAAGAAATATTGTTTATTAATAATTAACAAATATTAATTTAAAAATGCAACAGTTTAATATCCTTGTGGTATCATTTGTGATTGTGTATTCCCAAACTTTTCAGAGCAGACCAGCAAAATGGCAGCTAAGTCTCTGCGTATGCATTTGATGTCAGATATTGAAATAAAAATGAAATTGAAAACACATAATCTGGTTTTTCTTTTGAATGTATACACCTGGTACTTAAAAAGTAAAATAATTTAATTTTCCAGAACATTATAAAATGTATAATTTGGTCTCAAAGTAATTCTCTACAAATGCAGGTTGTTTTGTGAATTTGTAGTTGGACGTGTACAGAAAAAAGCCCCAAACAAATAATGATGGAAAACCAGTTAGTGGAAACTGTGGGAATTATTTTTCATGTGAATTAAGTAGAGTATTTGGAGCTTTGCAAAATATCAACCAAAATTATATAAAAAGCTGTTAATCTAATAATTTAGGGTGAAAATGTTTTGATTCCACAGTCTCTTGACACGGTGGTAAAAATACAGATGTATTCACACGTGAGTGTCATTCAGCATTTCTCACAAAAAGCCTGACTGGTTATGTAACTTTATATTCCAGCCCTCCATCACCCATATTCCCATTTGTGCTTCTCTACTTGAATTGTGTCTGCAGGAAGACCCTGTTCTTGCTGCAAGCTGCTCCGCGTGGGCTGACTTCACTGAGTCTTTGATCTGAAACTCCAGACAGAAGAAGGGTGGAAGTACCAGCAGGACAAAGGTTCACACACAGGAAGGATCCCTCAACGTTTTATTCACCTGGAAAACAGGACAATACCTTAGTTGTGATCAGTAATTTCCTCACCTCTATGATTAAAAAGACTCTTTCAAATTTGATTGCTCTTGGCTATTAATCAAGTTCTTAAACAGAGGTGATGAATCATCTACTCCTAGAACAGCATGAGCAAGGGTGCTTAACCTCTCAGTGCACTGACAGAATAGGTCCTGAGTCCATACTGGAACTTAGCAAACAAATGGGATGACTAGAATTTACAAGGGAAATTTCTAGCTTGTGTACTATTGTCATTTACTGTAAGAAATGAAAGAAAAAAAAATTCATCTCTAGAGATTATTTACCTCGCAACCCAATAGTGCACTTGGAAATTACTGTACCCTAAAACAGCTCTGATAAGCAAAGATGAAACTCAAATAGCTAAAAGGGAACTAAAAGAGCTCTTGCTTAGTATCAAATCCTGTTTTAAAACTTTCTGCTTTAAAGACATCCTGTTTATATATTTAATCAATGAACTGGATGTAAGACAAACAAAAATGGCCTGCAATCTTCTGTGAAATGCATATTGCAACGTTGGAGTAAGTCAGCTTTTAAAGTAAACAGCTAAACAGTTTGGGAAATTCCCCAAATTCCTGGTAGATTTTGTTTCTGTTTCTCTGTGAACACTGTTCTAATTTTTTTTTCTGGGAACGTATCATGGTTCAATGGTAGGCATTTAGAAAAGAAAACTCCCTTTCTTTTCTGTTCTTTCCTTACATGGATCTAATCAAAGAATTCAGTTTGGTAAGAGACTCTGCCTCTGACAAAACTTTACATCTGACCTCCACTCAAAATGAGTTTCTGGATAATGAAATCTTAGAGGATTGGTTTGTTTGTTTTAAGATCTGCTTTCTTTTAAAGTTCAATTGCAAGCCTTCTCCAAAGAAAATAAGGACATTGGGACAGGGGGAAATATTTTGGATCACCAGCATACTCAATTTGTCCCACATGAAATACCCGACCTTCATCCCAAAATTAAGTGGGTTGCACACACACATGCCAACCCACAACATTGCTCATATGCACCGTTTCTGCTGGAAGGCTTTATGATGTCTGTCTTCTGACAGGTAGAAACTTCTTCACCTATAAAGCTCAAAAACAAGCACAAGTTATACCTATTTATTCTTCTACTAACACTACTACTTCTCTATGGCAGCTCTTTCCCTTACATAATTTTTACCCTGATGTTATTACACAGACAACGATCCCACCACTTTCCAGACTTTGTCTCTGAAGTCTCAAAAAATAAAAAAGATTCTTTATTCCCCTAACCTTCCCAGTAGCCCTTCTATGTACCTATACTAGTTTTGGTTCATCTTGCTTTATCATGGTTGAGCAGAAATGTATGCAGTATTTCAGATGAGGTTTGGCTAGACTCTCACATAATTACGTTGACATTTCTCTCTTTAAGAACACAAATAAATACTATGCACCTGAGTGCCTATTTTTCTTTCATTTTGCTCCACTGCATGGTGCCTCAGCATTAGTTGCTAAAATGCTTTTGCTCGTTCGTTCCATTGGCGTTTCCAACTCAGGAGTCTCCGCCTTGTGACAGAAACTCTTGTGAATTGTTCTTCAAGTTTGTGACTGTACACTTTGCATCGTGGCAGGATGCTAGATAATCTCATCTAGGTTCCCTTGTCCTCAAAAGGCTGGAGCAGATGATTTTTTGGGTTCCTTCCAACATGGGCTATTCTGTGACTCTTTGAGTCTATGAATAATGGCATTTCTATTCCCTTCTGCAAGGTCATGCAATCTCTTTCGCAGGATATTTCAGTCTTCTTCTGTAGTAATGGTCCCTTTGTATCCAAAGTCTTTACCAAAGATACTAAACAAGAGAGGTCTGTGATCAGTCCTGGAGAACCTCCACTTACAAAGAATTTCTTAGCCTAATCGGTCGCTCTTCAAAAATAACTTTTGTTATTTTCCTTCAGCTAATTCTGCTTTTTCAATAGCTAGTCCTACTTTTCAATTCTTGCAGAACTTCTCCAGCTGAAGCAACTATATCTTATATGGCATTGCATCAAACATTTAAGTAGTCATGTTGCTTATCCTTTATTGTCAATTATTTACCTAAGACAGACAATAAATTAGTTCTCTCAAGATTTAGTTTATAATGGGAAGGCAAATTTTAATAATCTGCTTATCCCAAGAGAGACTACTTACAACCTTTGCTTAGAATTACAAGGGCTTTGATATTTTAACAATTTAGAAAAATGAAAACATGACAGCAAGCTCATTATGAGACAGGTAAAGGAGAAAGTTCTTCCACCTGACTGAGACATGTATCCATACTGTGTTCTGAAGGGAATGGGCTGGGCAAACTTAATTGGACTGCAGCCAGATGGGCGTAGCAAGCTCTGCCAGCAGTCTGGAGAACTTTCTAAATATATACAATAAAAGCTCTCCTACTGCAAATTTAAAGCAAACACACCTTTTACAGATGTCATTTCCTCTTTGGCCCTATGAAGAAGCTGCTTCAGGATGAGATAAGCTGTGACACTGAAGCATGGTAGCCATTCAGTACTGACTCCACGAATGAATGTTTTCATTCTACAACAAGACTTTTGTGGCTTAGCTTTTCCACTTCTAAAGAGAACAGTAATGATTCCTTTACAGCAGACCAAACTCATAATTAGCAGGAAACAGGTTATTTGCAAAAGCTATGCCAGCTATTTTCACAATACATTGGATGTCATGATTTCAAAATTCTGCCGTGAGAAAAGATTCCTACTCTACCATTACGTTTTTTTTCCATAGGAACTATGTAGGAAAAAAACATCTGAATGAATGCCAGCAACAGAGCATGCAGTCCCAGGGATGATTGTTACTACAGTTTCTTTATTAAGAATTACCCACTTCCAGTGAGCTTGTAGCTATTCTTGAGTTAAATATTACCCAAGTGAGTAAGCAAAGTACTGCATGTCCTCTGAGGCAGCTGTAGGACCGTTTCTACTTCCAGTGAAATCAATGTAAATCCCACATTTCTGCAAAGAATGAATCCAAATTCTTTCACTCCCTTATGGATGTGTGCCCACACCACATGCTGTATGTACATGTAAGATGTTTCTCCAGTGACCACTTGACAGTAACCCAGGGTTTACAAACAGAAAAATTCCTACCCTCTTATAAAGAGAATAACATGTAGTCTTTGTGACAGTAAATAAACTCCCCACTTCTCCTGCTAATCAGACATGCTTCCTTCCTGTAACAGGAATTATATCACTGCACTGATGGGAAGAAGAGAAAAGGGATTTTTTAATGGTTGCTTTATCTATCACTTCCACTGAGACAGAAATTCTAGACTGATTCACAGATGGAAACCCCAAATGCCATGCAGCAAAGCATTCATCTATGGGCAGGAAAAAGTATGGGTTAGATAGGCCACAGTAAAGGTTTTGCTACATTTAAGTACTTTTTAAGACTGCACAGACACCTTCCTTAGTACTCGAGTGACAAAACAAGACACACATCAAAGCCTTTAATCATATGCAGGGTATACCAGTGAAGTGCAATTTCTGTATGGCCCTACAGATTAGCCTTGATTCTCTAATACTGATTCCATTAAGTGATGTTGTCAGCAAGCTATGGAGAAACAGAAGGAAACAGGAAGAAAAAAACCCCAAAACTGGCATTTGAAATAATGAGAATACAAAGGCCAGCAAATGCAAGAACCAAATGCAGGTGAGATAAAGAGCCATTGCAGAAGGAGCACTAAGTTTCAGTCACTGGTACCAGGGCAAGAAAGGGCAAGTCTGTAGAACAGGCTGGTTTAAATTTGTTTTTTTAAAAGATGTACTTTCAGTGAGACTGGATGAGTACATGAAGGCACTTATAAATGTTCACAGGCATGAATGTAAAATACCAGTGGGAAGGAGCAAGACTTTCTAATAAGCTCTCTTGAGGTATAACAATTGATCTTTGTTACACAAGCAGTTCTGGGAAGCTTGACTTTGCCTTTCTGTTGATTTTTTTAGCTTTGGAGGCTAAAACTAACTTTTTAAAATACAATAATTTTCAATCTGACCCAACTAAACCCAAAAGAAATTAATAGATAAGTAGCTGAATTGGACCCAGTCTGTTCCTAGAATAAATACTTTGTCTGTAAGTTTGCAGTAAGCACTTTGCTTCTTCATTAGACTCATAGAAAATGCAAAAAAAGAAATCCACAGTAACTGAATCTAGACAAACTGTAACCTTCACTGTGAACCTAAGAGGCAAAATCCAGCTCTGTTAGCAACCCTCTTGTACCTGACACATCCCCAAAAAAGGCTGCGATTCACAGTGTGCCTCACAAGAACCATGATCTGAATATAGAAAAGATCTTCCCTATTTACCTGCATCTGAAAATCATGTGGATGTAATACAGACCACACTTTTGTGGGGAACGAGTCAAACCAACTGGAAGCTTTTTAAAGCTACAGTACATCAAGTGGGATTTTAACCATATATAGATGTGAAACCTTTTTTTTGATGGTGTAACACTGCTGCAGAAGGAGAGGTTTGGATCTGAAAAAGATTTTTCTGTTGCTTCCTTAACAAAAGGGCTTTTCCCTTTCTGTTCTCCTTTCTGGTTCCCTATTAATGTAAAAATTATCCCAGGCTCCAGAACATACTTTCTGTTTTGAAGGTTCCTGTAAATCAATATCCTTACGAACAGCTCCTGCAAAAAGCGTAATCACTGCATGTGTAGGGACACATAAGCCTGTGCTTTAGTAGCTCATGGTCCTTGTTGACTCATGATTCAGCTATGATATTAATTCTATAAATATATCAGAATGTTGGACTTAAGTGGCTTGGGATACTAATTTTGCTCTCTTCTTTTACTTGAGGCTCCCAGCTGCCTTTGAACATTAGTCACACAATATACTGACTGGTGAGGTGCCTTAGTAATCTATCAAATAGAAGAATGATGCAAATGGCCCTTTGGAAATATTACTGGGAAAAAAAGTGATGCAAGAGATGGAGGAAGAAGCCCTACTGTTACTAATGGACATGATGCACAGTAAGAGCTGGAGCTATGCCCTGAGGTTGTGGAAAAAAAGCGGGGACAGTGAGGGCTCCCACAGGGCTCCCAGCCCTTCCAAGGAACAGCAACATATTCTTGGACTTAGGCTGTTGTCTCCATCACACAACATTGCTGCGAGTTCTGCTGTCTTCCCCTGTACACTCTGCATAGACATTACATAATTAATAAAGCAATGAACTCCAGTGCAGAAACCATGGATTAAAACTTTTACTGCAGAACAAGAACAGGACTTACGGATGGCGAGTGTACCACAGACCTTGCATATGACACCAAGTGATAAGTTGGAGTCAGTTTCTAGACAGATGTTTAGAAGAATAAATATGTAAGGAGGAGGATTTTACACAGGGAACCAGATTTGTACTTCTAGAAGAGAGCATCTGTGGAACAAAAATCTTTAGAAGAATTCTGCTGGGATGGACTGTTTCAGACTACCCGATCTTTCCTCCCATTTTTGAGAGTCCACAGGCTCCATATGTGAGACCAGCTTTGTACAGTCCTCACCCCAATTAGATACTTTCCAGCCAGCTGCACATACCTAGTGAAGAGATAGGAAACATTTCCTCTCTCCCTTCACCCTGAATTACGATGGATTTTCCCAGAGTGAATGTTGTTCATTTCCACCATGCTAATCCTCCATTACATCTCCACTCTGCCCAAATTACACAGTGGCCTCGAGTGCGTGAGGGAATGTGGGTTCGTGGATGAATATTCGTAAGATAGCTTCCTTTGTTAAGGGTGACACACAGAATAGTTTCAAGGACATTACCCAAAATGTGCATCTTGAACTGTACTGAGACTTTTGTTTTCTTAGATAAGGAGTGCAGCAGATTCTCTTTGCGGGATGACTCAGTTCTTACAGGACCATAAAGAACTTTGAAGACAGTATTTAGGCTGCAGATGCACATCCTGGAAATTCTCTTGGGAACAACCTAACAAATAATTTGAAGAAACCAACAGCCCATCTGGAGTTTCTAGCCTAAGACAATGGTACAAGAGGGACCTTTAGAAGGCAAAGTTGACTACATGGTTTCCCAAATTCTGTCTTGGCAGTGACCAGCAATGCACCATTCTACTAAAGAAACTAAAAAGAAAAAAAAGGTTAAAAAAATTAAAACTCAGATATTTCAGACCATATTCTGCTGATAAATACTGTGATTCTGGTGAGGGGAGAAATTAAGCCCATGAGTTTAACTGAAAAAAATCCAAATGCTGAAGTGAGAGAGCTGGCAACGGGGAGATTTTTATTATCCAAAGGTGCTCTTTGACTGGGAAATACTGTGAGAAAAACACTCTTGGCTGGATCCCAAGCTACAGCAACCACATTTCTAGAGGCTGACACTCCTAAAAATCTTCAGAGAAAGTAAACACAATTTTCTGTGTATTTCTCAGTAACATTGCAATCATACTTCCTTTTCGTAACTAAGAAGTTAAAGAAAACAAAATGTTTTTCTTTCAAACAATTATTAAATGCCTTCAGTGTGGACATAGATCAAAATGCTTAGCAAAACTCAATCCACAGACATAATCTTCCAGAGGCAATAAATAAGATGAAGGAAAGATGAAGATATTTGTTCATTTCCAGTGGGCGCATTAAAAGAGTAAATTTTAAAATCTGCTTTTTAAAACAATGTTTAAAACCATCTAACTCTGCTTTTCTTCCACACAGCGCAGACAATCATCATCAGAAACTGGCCAAGCCGTATTTTAGGGTATAAAACACTCCAAGGACTAATGCCAGCAGGGCTGATGATTTGGAATATTAAAGATGAAGAAGACTCTTTTGTTACATACACTTCACAAGAGGAACCAATGAAGAGGCAATAAGTAAATAATAGAACTAACAGGAAGATTAGCATTAGACTTCGGCATTGACCAGCAAATGAAAAGCAGAGATGCTATAAAGACATCGACTATAGAAGAAGGTAGAGAACATTATAAAGATGAGACATCGCTTTTATTGACCAAACCTGTTTAGAGAGATAAAACCCAGCAGCCAGATCATGACATACATAGGTGACAAGTGACAAAGGGTTACAGGCAGTGGACGTGTGGGAGAAAGGCATCCCAGTCTGAGGTCAGTACTTTTCCCTGTCTACATTCCATCGCTCCATAGTGGCCTGCACAGCACTTGGACATTTCTAAAGGCAAAACCATGGCTTGAAGGGTCTACCAAGTTAGAAGCTGCTTTTCAAATAGTCTTTTTTTCCATACTGGTGTTTTCCTGAGATTCAGAAGACTGTAACATTTCAACGTGGAGAAGAGCTGCGTGGTCGAGTCCAGCCCTCTTGGATGGAAGAACTGCATACTAAGTAGGCAGTTCTTCAAACCTCCTGTTAATGGCACTTTCACATATCACATTTAGAGGTGATTGAGGAGGGCACTCATCTTGGTAGACAGCTGGCAAGTGCATCAGGCCTTGGTATGGTCACAAAGTTCATGGTGCAGTGCAATAGTGGACAGATCTTTTCATGATCCTTCAACACTTCACTCAAGTGTTTCATTTCATCTGTTAGCTTTCCAATTTCTCTTTTCAGGGAGGTATTTTCTTGCTCAAGAGACTCATATTCCTGGAAGGAAAGGAAAAGTCAAAAAAAAAAACAAAACCAACAACTCACAGTCAAAACATTCCTTTCAGTGCTTCCACCTTGAGTACATTCACATAACTGTAGAAAAAGTGTGGTTTCTTACTACAACTTACAAAGTGTTGAGGAAAGACAGACACAGCCTGAGTGCTGGAACAGGGCAAGTGCTTTACAACCTGTGCCCTGACCATGCTGCGATTCCTTTCATGGCCCTGAAGACCAGGAGATGCTGCTGGCCCTCAGGAATCCCCCAGGAGCCAGGGCTGCAGGCATGGATGGCTGTGTCCCCATGGTGGCCTCTTCCACCCTGGGCTGCCTGTGCTGGGAAGGGCCAAAATGGACTCTGCACTGTGAGATCAGAGAAAATGAAAGCACTGACTGCCGAGAGGTGCTGGGAAAACACTGAGCCTGGCACTGCCACTGAGAAGAGGGCAGCCCTTGCCCCAGGGCAGTGCAGGGAAAAGCCATTTATCCAGGCTAGCACAACGTATCCACTGCACTCCTCCAGGCCTGACAGAGCTTGAAGACTCCTGCTCAGAAGTCCAAGAACTCAGGAGGAGGGAAGCATCATGCCAGCTTGATGCCAGACTCATTTTTTCACCAGAAGACCAGACCACTGCCTCGGTTATCCCTGACCTAGCTGTTTTTGAGCTAAGGCTTCTCTGGCAATAAATAAGATGCTGCTAACTGCAGGGGAGTTTTGAGTTGCTCTGCAGCATACATGTGATGGATGCAAGACTCCTGCATCACAGTTTTTGATAACTGTGTGTCCCAAGTGTCCCTGGTGCTAAGCATTCTCATCCGAAAAAGAAGAGAGCTAGAGGCTCAGAGCCAGCCCACTGAAAACCTGCAGATGGATGTCTCGCTGCTGGCCCAATGCGCAACATCCACCCACTCAATCTCACCTCCCTGGGAAAGCTTTAGAGCAAACTTCAAAGCCTACACGTGCATTAAAAGGCAGCAGGGAGAGCCTTTCATGCAATGCTCTCCTGGGCAGCCTGGCACTGCCTCTGCTCCCGTCTGCTGCAGAACTTTGGGCTCCCTGCCCACCCTCACACCCTCCTGCCATCTCTCACAGAGTAAAACAGGCACAGTCCTCCCAACACAGTATTGGAGCCAAACTCCAGCCAAGTTGTCCAACCCCAAATGTCATTCTGCACATCTCTTGCTGCCCCAAACCCCATGGTCCTGGGCTTTGGAATAAGTGTTGCTGTCTCATTGCTCTGTCCATTTTCAGGGGTGAGACTGTCACATTGTTCTTGCTAAGAATGAATGTCTATTCAACCAGATCTGCCTATACCTGGCAAAACCTGTGTGCCTCAGAATGAAGATTCTCAGCACAAGGAAGATCCTCAAGTTCAGGAGGAACATCAGACAGGCTGCAGGGTGGCACAGGGCCCAAAAATGATTCCAAAGCCAGGGGTTACCCCTTTTCAGAAGTACCCTGCACCTGGCTTTCTCAGGCGCTGACTCAGAGGAGACCTGGGAAAAACCAAGCCCAAAACTCCCCACATTGTCCCTCTTAGTCTCTGCTAACTGCTGGCAGATCCTTCCACAGTGAGAAAGAAAAAAGGCTGTGATGAACCTTCAGAGCTGAACAACTGACTCAGCCACAATGACAGTGTACTGCAAAACTGACAATTACCCCAAAAGCTGACTCCTGACTACAAGAGCACTGTTGCGCGAGGTAACATCCAAAACCAGAGAAAACGGATCCCTGTCCTCCAGTGTTTGCACTGGGGACACAAGAAAACCACACCACATTGTGATATTAAGAGTTTCTGGAAAAATGATTTACTTTCATTTTATTTGTTTAAACACCCACTGTTACTTTTCAAAGCATACAAGTATAACAGCTAGCCAAGCAGAGCTGTCATGCTTGCAGGTTCCCAAGTTCCTAAGAAGCCTTTTCAAGTGGGTATGTCTGGGGACCCTGCTGCTGACACCACAGTTCTAGAACTGATTCAAGCCAGCATTGCCACTGCATGGTCCCCTCCTCTTCCATCACCTCCTACCTTGTAAGACAGCAAGAACTCATCCACTGTCATAGCAAATGTGACAAGCTTAACAATAATACAGCAGAAAATGGTTCTGGTTTAGCCCAAAGGAGCCCTGTGATCCCATTCTTTGGGTGGTCACAGGAAGAGCAAAAGAGGGAGGATGAGGCAAGGGCTGGAGCATGTCTCTCTCTTCCTAGCAGTGTCACTGAAGGCAGAGCTGCACTATCCAAGAGCAGCACCAGTGTCTGTGAGTTCCCAACCAGGCATCCCACAGCACACCTTTCTGTGCCTCACACCCACAGCTCTCTGAGCAGTATTAGTGTGAAGACAGGCCCACGCTTGCTTAAGAATTCCTGTTTATTGTAAAGTCCCGTGCTTGGTACCCAAGCCATTCCTGTAAAGCACCAAGTACCCATTCACCTCGTGAAGTTTATCTGCTTTCTGAGTTTGCTTCTTCCGGCTCCTCTGTGCAGCAACTCGATTTTTTTCTCTCCTCCTTACTTTTCTGTCGTCTTCTTCATGACTCTGGAAGACATCAGCCATAAAACACTTCGCTAGTTTGCAAGGTGCACACAGAAGATGCCCGAAGTCGGGTATATAACTTTCTGAGAACGAACACTTCCAATTTCACAGCGCTGATCCTCGGTCTCCCAGAGACCGCATGGTCCCTGCAAAGAGCAGCGCATCCCTCTGCCCCACTGCCCCACAGGCGGACCCGAAGCGGAGGGCTGGAAGCCGGCAGGCTGCCCGGGGGATGCCGCAGAGCCCCGCGGGCAGGGGCACTGCTGCTGATGGGGGAAGCTGGGTATCCGAGCGGGGACCGGCGCTCCCGCCCTGCCCGGCGGGCAGCACTTTACACCTGCTTCGCTCCAGCGCGGCCGACGGGGCGGAGTGCGAGCAGCGGGGAGGAAATCCCTGCTCCCTTCCCGGCCGCCTGCGGCTGGGGAAAAGCCGCTGCCCGCGCCGTGCCCCGGCAGCTTTCCACACACCGCCGGCGGTTCGCCCGCTCTCCCACCTGGGA
>VXBB01019262.1:1457-33797 GCA_013399915.1 Illadopsis cleaveri
TATTATATATTTTATATATATTTGTATATGTATATATATATTGTAAAACTTTCCTGTGTCTATCAGACACTCCAGTATTTGCTCCAACCTCAGAGGATATATTTGGCCTAGAAAAACCTGTACTTTGGGGAGGAAAAAAAAGGTGGAATCCAACGGCTGAATATCGAAATGGACTGACAGAGCTGTGTGACAAGGAGCTAATTTTCTCCTCACACTCAGAAATTCAGCCCCCAAACCTTATAAATTCAGGTTCTGCACTTGGGATCTGCCATCCCACTAACAGTAAAAAAACTCACATCCCTCAACAGCAGCTTATTTGGGATTAGAAATGTAGAAAAAGATCTGTCAGTGGAAATAATTGGGATCTGCCATCCCACTAACAGTAAAAAAACTCACATCCCTCAACAGCAGCTTATTTGGGATTAGAAAGTGTAGAAAAAGATCTGTCAATGGAAATAATTGATCCCTGGGTGCCCAGGGAATGGAGTTTTCTTGATGTTCATGATTCAGGAGAGGAACAGGAAATTATTTATTAGAATGATGGAAACAAACAGGGCAAACAATTTCACCAGTTCAACTTTCAGGTTTGTGTGCCGGTAATTTTTGAGCTGTGTTTGATGATGTGTGTGCAACACCTGTAAGCAGAACCACAGGATCACAGAATCATTTAATTGGGAAAAGCCTCTAAGTGCCTCTCCCAGGGCTGTGTAAAACCTGAAATCTGCTCTCATCTCCCTGGGGAAACACCACATTTATGTTCCATTCCCACATGAAACTTCCTATCAGAGCATTAAAACCATGCACCCTGTAGGACCCACACCAGACTGGGGGCAAAAAAAACCCAACAACAAACCTTCAAACCTCAGGATTATTGTAAAGAGCGTGTTTTCATACACAAATAAATCATCATTTCAAATGCAATTAGCCATTTTAATTAATCTGAGCTATTATTTGTTGACGTGAGCAGCACGCTGGTGGCAGGAATGTGGTTAAGGAGCACACACACAAAAAAAAAAGCTGGGATGTGATTTACAGCTTTCTCTGCTGGTATTGACACCAACAGGAATGCCCAAGGAGAGCCAAAAGTCTGGAAATTTCTTTTGTCTTTTTTTTCTACCATTCTTTAACAGATATGTCACTGAAATTCACCCCTATGGCTCAAGCAGTTACGCTTCGCCTTTCTGTGGTTAATCAGAGCAGCAGAAATCTTGCAAAATACACCAGGAAACATCCAAAAATCTCGGTGACTCATAAGGTTTGACCAGTGCCTTTCATTTACAGATTCATTGCAAATAACAGGGGGGGAAAAAGTGGACTGGGATGGTTTTGGGCAGCAAAAAAATTGTTTCAAGATGAATTTAATGAAACTGTTTGAAGTGGTGAGTGCACCTAAGTACTGTGACGTGCTGGTGAGCAGAGGTTTGACTTTGTCTCCCACAGAGTTTGGTACAAAATGTGCATAAATATAAATATGAATATTATATATTTTTATGATTTGTCTCTTAAAATTAATCCTGTACAACATTAGTAACAGCACCAAGGTCCACCAGCCACTATATTTACGTCCACCTTCTCTTGGTTTTTTCTCTCTTATAAATAAATATATTGAAAGGAAATGTGCAAGAGAATTAACATCTTTTGTTTAAAAATTACCTATTTTCCTTTATTTTATAATGCTCTGATTTTTCAGGATTTTTTTTTATTATTATTTTTTTTTCCCCTGAGGCAAGGTTGAAAACCTTTAGGTCAAAGTTTGGACTTGAAGATCTGGGAGATCTTTTCTAACCTAATGACTTTAAGGTTTGATTACATTGGTGCCGTGCAGGAGGGGAGGGAGGTAAATTTGCAGAGATCTAGTAAAGAAATAAATACCTGTGCAAGCTGTGTCTTTTCTCCAAAATAAAACCCTTTCAACCCATTTGGGAGAAATAAGGACTCCAAGCAGCACGAACTGTACGGATAAATAAAGATATTGCTCACATTTGTCTACAAAACATGTTGCAAAAGGCATTTCAGATGCAATCCGAGTTGCTGAAGGAACACCAGCAGTTTATGTTTGTTATTTCAGAAAATTCTCAATGAAAGTGTCAGTTCCAAGAGGAGGCTGAAGAAATCTGCTCCAGGCTCCCAGGAACGACTGAACCGACGGTGTTTTAATAGAACCTCTCGCGGCCGCGGGCGCGTTTTCGCCCAGCGCCCCGTTCCACGGAGATCCAGTTGGATATAGGTAATAAGATTACTCCTGGGTTACTGCCTGGAGCCTGGAAAACGCTGCCAAGAGGGAATATGCAACATGTTGTGGGGTTAAGGAAGCCTAACACGGTGCCAACATCACACTGTGACATTGCCTGCGGAGTGTGAAAGGATTATATCCTGTCTTAACATACCATTTCCCCCATGCCAGAAAATGGGAAAGGCTCTAATCACCCAGCAAGTATGCGAGGCACTAAATATAAACCCAAACCCTTCTCTGCTGCTGGAGGATCGAGTTTCCCTTCAGAGCAGCTCTGCTCTCTCTGAAATTTGGGGCTGGAGGTTCTCATATTTATGGCATCTTGGTAATTTCCAGATGAAATCAGGCTAGAAGGAAAGAAGCAGAAGGTTGGTGTTGGGGTGTTGTGGGTTTTTTTTTTTTAATATGAGCCATGCAAATTTACTCCAGGTCTGGATTCTCTCCAAGTCACGCATTACTAAACAACAAAGATTTGGCAGCCAGATTTTTTACAGCTAATTTTTTTTTTTTTTTTTCATTCTGGCTGCTTGAGTCAGAACTGAATCCTAACTCTGCTCGCCTTCATATGTACTGGGTCTGCAGCAGCAAAAGTAGGTCAGAAAAGATAAAAACAAGCGAAACCAGGACAAAACTGTGGCCTTACCAAAGTAAAGGGCAAAGCAGGAATTTTACCAGGGCAAGAAACTCTGGTGATGCGCAAGGACTGGTTGGCACGAAAGCAGCTCAGGTGAGTTACAGTGAGGCCACTTTGATACATTCCAGCGTGGAATCCTGGAGGCATTTAGGTCAGGAAACACCTTTCAGATCATCAAATCCAACCAAAAAACCAGCACTGCCAAGGCTAACACTAATCCATGTCCCCAAGTGTCACATCCAGACGGCTTTGAAATCTCTCCAGGGATGGGGATTAAATCCACCTCTGCCCTGGGCAGCTGTGCCAGGGCTGGACAACCCTTCCCATGAAGAAATTTTCCTGAATATCCAACCTAAACCCTCTCTGCATTGACCTGAGGCCATTTCCTCTTCCTTTCCCTGTTGCTTGTTCCTTGAGAGCAGAGCTCGATTCCCAGCTGGAGACAACCTCCCTTCAGGGAGTTGTATGATTAATTTTTTGGCTGTATGGTTGATTTTTTGGTTGTATGGTTAAGTGGTTTGGGTAATTTTTTTATTTAGGGCACCTTCTTTTTCACTCTTAATTTCCAAGCAAATCTTGTAGCACAATCCTTTTTTTTTTCCTTAATTTGTTCTGAAACCAACCAAATATAAGACTTTGAATTATTTTGTTTGCACTCAACTGTGCAAATTTGAACCTCTTTTGATTCTCTTAAAAATTCTCTTCTGCACTCCTCCCAAAAAAGTAGGAAGAGGGGGTTATTTTCTTCTTTGTGGCCAACTGCAGCTAAAAAGTCAATGGTTTTGTACTTTGTTTGGGATTCTAAATCATGAAATTGTGAACACCGTGCTCATGCCAATAGAGCTCAATGACACCAACTTTTCTCCATTGGCACCAAAACCTCCCTCCAGGGAGTTGTGGAGAGCGAGAAGGTCAGCACTGAACCTCTTCACTGCTGTCCTCACTTTCAAAAACTTCGAATTTGGCACCTGTGGTCACTCAGAGCTGCTTTTCCCATCCCTCCAAGAGCTGATTCCCTGTTCCAGAGTAGCCTTGTGACCAACCATGGCTGATGTGCCACAGCCCAGGGTGGCTCCAGCAGATCCTGGAGGCTTTGCTGAGGAGTTGGGTGGCTCCTCAGAGGGGAGGAGATAAGGCAGGAGCACTGCAGATATTCCCATGGGAGTGTGGGATAAGTGGGGCCAGGGGCTCACCACACCAAAGCACAGAGAAACTGGAGCATCACATGGAAAACCATAGCGGAGCAGAGGGAAAACACAAGATCTTTGAGGCTTTCCAACCTTGCATCATTTAAAAAAAGAAAAAAAAAATCATTATTAAAATAAGAGACTAAAAAAAGTAGAATTTTTTTTTTAATGCCTTTTTTATGCTGGTGAAAATATTTGGCCAGGGTACGTCATTCCCTGCATCTTGATTTAGTTAAAGTGTAAATGTGGTGACCTTTAAAAACTGGAACAAAATGTGCTAGAGAGGTTTTATTGTTTTATTATAAAATGATCGAAAAATACAATTGGGAAGAAGAAAGGAGGCACCTTTTCTCTAAGTAACCATTAATGCTCATGCCCTTTAATTCTAGCCATAATTTAAATCTAGTTATAATTAAAGTCTTTAATTTTCTCCTTAAACCCATCTAATCAATGTTACACTTTCTCCTCTACCTTTTGTTTGCAAGAATTAATCAAATTAATGTTCCTCCTAAACCTGCACATTTGTACTGTTATGCCGTAGCTGCTTCTGATAACATAATTTCATTTCCATCTGACCTGTAATCAGGAAAACAATTTTAAATGATGCCAAGGAATATATATTATAGCCAAAAAAAAAAAAAAATTATAATTAAAAACTAAAGATTTAAGACCTCCAGAATTGCATCAGTCATTTTCCCATTTGTCAGCAAATCAAAATAGTGTTTCCAAATCAGACTTTAAAGCTAAGTTGAAATATCTTCAATAATTTGCACTTCTTCCCAGAAAGACTTAAGTCAGCCACAAGAGAAAGCCGAAAAAACCAAAGGCTGCAGCAGAAGTCGGTGCCTGAAAAAGGAACCAGGAGGTCCTGTCTGGATGGAAGTGGCCTTTTCCACGGCCAATTAATGAGCAGACAGCAAAATGAGTATTGGTAATCTGAAAAGCCAAATATACAAGAAGAGCTCTTTAATATCTTTGATATTCTACTGGTGACACTGGCTGGTAAAAAAGGAGGCTACTTAAATAAATGAAGACATCTCAGTAAAGGTTTCTTCAATCTTTTCTTAAGGAAGCTGTAGATATTTCCTAAGTTCAACTTCCCCATTTCTCCTGCTCAACACTGGCAACTCAACTTCTGCTCTGGCAATCAGAGTGAGGGACTTGTGCCCATGAAGAAAAATCTGCAATTGCTAAATCCAGGCTAAATCAGATTAATCCGGGTGCTGTTCTATGGACTGGATCCAGATGAGATTTGGGATCTTTGGGTACTGACCCAAAAGATCACTATTTCTTGCTTCAGAAGAGGTTATCTGGGTGTGTCAGCTGATCCATGAGCAAATCCAGCAGGAATGGACAGTCCTGCTCCCCTGCTCTCACTCCAGCTCCGTGTCCCCACCATGTCCCTGCAGCCACTCTGACCCCTTCACAAGCCAGTTTACTTCACCAAACTGGCAGTAACTTTACACAGAAAAAAAAAAAAAAAAACCCACATTTTTTACCAGCTCCTGTCCTCAAGCAGTGGGAGAAGGTGAGAAAAAAAGACAATTTCCACCAGCTGGAAAAGAAGACATGGTAGGGATAAGTCTTTGGTGGCCCTTATAATTTACAGGTGTGTTCTCATGACATTTTCAGGAGTGAGTATTTTATCCTTGCAGTGTAGCAAATCTTCTTGATATCTGGCTATTTTTGGTTTCTGCTTCATTTTTTTCTTAGCCTAAAAATAGAGTTGTTGGACCAGCTCTTGCCACCCAAGTGAAACTTCCTCTCTGCAGCCACCCCTGGAACAAAGCTCTTCTCTCTTCAGAGACAGAGGCAGCTAATCTTTGATCTGAGTGAAACCAAAAACTCAGGCCCTGAAATCCAAGCCAAACACAAACAATGAAGTCAGTAGTAATTGAAGTATCAATTGCAAACACAGCTACTTGTAGTCACATTTCCCATTTTCACCGTCTTTTTACATGGAAAGTTCTACGGCTCTTTGCTGCAACTCTTGGAGACTATGAAGAACAGCCAGATCCTTGTGCAAATTTTGGGAGCTCACAAACACAAAGGATGCCACCAAATTTAAAATCTAATTTCAGATAGGAGCTGGAAGTGACTTTGGAATGAGAAACCCAACGCTCACGTAAGTCATGCCAAGAAGATCAATAAGAACCACACGTTGCTTTAAGCTGTTCCCCTTTATGCCCGTTATTACCACTGACAGGTATGCCTTGGATTTTGATTTTCTTTCTAGGTGATGGAAGGAAGAGCAAGGAAATGTGGCAGGAGTTAGGGATCCAGGAAGGAGCAGGTGTTTGATCGGGGACAGCTTTTGGGGGATGAGGGAAAGGAGTCATTCCCATGAGCAGGTGGTCCCTGGGGCCTGTCAAGTGACTGGATGGATGTGGCCGTGATTGACAGCTTCTGTGCTGGCTGTCAGGGGGGCTTGCTTCAGCGTCAGCAAGTTGCCAGGGACATATGGCAGCAAAGGGACAGCCAAATTTTAGGAGCACGTTGACAATGTAGGCTATAAAAATACCTTCTCCGGAACTTCTGGTGCCGGGAGGAGGCACAGGAGGGGAGCGGAGAGGGCAGGATACCTGAGACCACCCTGACCATGGAGTGGGGCTCAGGTGAGCTCCCAGTAGAGGGAAGACAAGCTGGGGGTTCCCAGAGTGACTGTCCCAACCCCAGGGCCATCTCCAGGTCTGTGAGAGCCTTGTCCCGTGACCCACCCCAGATAAGCCTGGTGCTGCCAGGAAAAGAGATAAGGCAGAGGATTTGCTGCTCTTCAGGAGCCTTGAGGAACCAGATGGAAATGTCCATCTCAAAGGGCACGGGGCTCTGGCAGGGCTGTGGAAAAGCTGGTGGGGCAGAGCATCTGTGTAGGACACAGCCCTGTAGGACAGTTTCCTCTGTAGGGCAGGGCACCTGCATAGGCCAGAGCCCTACAGGACACAGTTCCCCTGTAGGACACAGCCCTGTAGGACACAGTTCCTCTGTAGGGGACAGCACCTGTGTAGGACACAGCCCTGTAGGACACAGTCCTGTAGGACACAGCCCTGTGGGACACAGTCCTGTAGGACACAGCACCTGTATGACACAGCCCTGTAGGACACAGCACCTGTAGGACACAACACCTCTGTAGGACATAGCCCTAAAGGACACAGCCCTATGTAGGACACAGCTCTGAATGACACAGCCCAGTAGGATACAACACCTCTGTAGGACACAGCCCCTCTGTAGGACACAGCACCTGTAGGTCACAGCCCTACAGGTGAGTGGGACACAGCCCTGTATGACACAGCCCCTCTGTAGGACACTTCCTCTGTAGAACACAGCCCTTTGTAGGACACAGCCCTGTAGGACAGTTTCTCTGCAGGACCCCTATAGGACTCTGCCCTGTAGGACACAGCACTCGAGTGGGACACAGCCCTGTAGGACACAGCCTCACCTGTGACCCACAGCACCGGGCAGAGGGCAGGACACAGCCCCGAGCCCAGAGCTGAGGCCTGGAGCCAGTGCAGGGCAATCAAGGCAGTCCTGGCCCAGGGCCAGCCCCAGAGCAGCCCTGCACCAAAGCGCCTGCACACCCTGAAACTCCCAGGGAAGTGCAGACCCACGGAGTTTCCTATTTCTTTTAATTAATAGAATTTGCCTCCGGGCCTTTTGGAAGCGTTCAGGCAACCATTGTTGCTGATGTTCCCACACTTTCCCTTCCCGGCGCTGCTTCTCTACTGTTGCAAAACCCAGAGACAATGACACAAAACAGAGTGAGTGAGTTCAAAAACCTTCAGGAATGTCATCCTCTGTCCCAGGAGCTGCTGGGGCCCCTCTCAGCCTCACCCTCAAAGCCTGCAAAATGTCCCCACCGAGGCCAGCACTGAGCAAGCTGCTGGCACATTCAAATGCCTCCTCGTGCAATTTAAATTCTGCATAGGTTTTGAATGCTTTATCAATCTCGCAGGAGATAACATCCAAACAAACAAGAAACAGGTTTAATGATAAAGCTTATCAGAAGATACTATCTTTCAGCTGTGAAATGCCTCAGTGTTTGGCCAAAGCAGATGGAGACAGACCCTGAGATGTGCATTTGGAAATGAAAAGAAACACTGACAGTGGGCTGATTACAGTGATCTCAGTGGATGACTTGCATATGACTGTGACAATCCTGTGAATACCCAGATTATCTTGCAGGGATGGATTATATATTATTACAGTCCATTAGGTCCATCTCCTAAGTCTCACCATTTTAATGGCACATTTAACATCATGTAAATATTGGGGGAAATACCGGTTTTTCTCCAGCCTTTTTCAGCATTGTTGATCCCCAGACTAAATTTATCCAAGACCAGTATGAGAAGATGCATATTTAAGTTAAATGAGACTCAACAATTCATTTCAGCAGTGCACAGAAAACAGTCACACCACCCTACCAATAAAAAAACCACTTAACACACGTCCTGCGATATTCTACCACAGACCACGGGAGCTGGTGGAGGAGCAGTGGCTCAGCCAGATTGATTTACTGCAATCCTTGAGGAGCTGAGGGGTCTTTCCACCCTTAAATACTGGTTAAAATATGAACTAGGAAGAAATGGAGGGAAGAGCCTCTCCAGGGCCGAGCACCACAGCAAGGAACACCGCAGACAACGGGGAGCAAACCACCACGTTTCTCCCCTACAGGGTGTTGTAAAAATATTTCCTCCAGCTCCTCTCCATGAGAAAGTCAGTGAAGGCCCCGAGCCTCTCCTGGTTTCTTGCCAAAGCCATATGAAAACACAATTGTTGCCTGATTTCAACATATAATACGACACAGGCTTGATAAATACCGGGCTCAAGTTCATAGAGCTTCAGAGAGATGTTTCATTGCATGTCTAAAGGGCTTGATCCCCTTCCAGCTGAAGTCAATGGACGCTCTCTCATTTACCACAGGACCAGGCCCCAAAAGCCTTGAAGGAATCCAGCCTTGCAGTTATAAAACCCAGTCTCTCGTGGCCAGAAATGTTTCAGGCTCTGGAAAAAGCCGGGCTGACAAAATGCAAATCAGTCATTTGGTGCAAACCCACGTTGCAGCCCAGCACAAACCGTCTCATTCCATTTTGATCTCGTTTGCTTTTGTCTCTCTCCTTGCATTAAGCATTGTCACTTTTTAATGTCCTGCAGCTGGATCTGCTGGAAAGGGCTGTAGGACACAAATTTAAGGCAGCAAAAGCCACACTGAAGGCAGGCTCAGATACTGAGCACAGCAACATCTCCTCAGTGGCTTGTATTTGATTGTTGAAGAAACAGTTTTAGTGTTTAAAAACCAGATGCAACCTTGAACTGAAGCTCCCTTGAGCTCATTAAAGATTTTATTTTGTAATATGAACCCATCATTTAGAAGAAATAATTTTAGGTGAAAATTTGCTGTGGAATTCCTTATGAGAATTCCTCCTAATGGGATGTAAAGAGCTTTTTCTTGTGGCTGTTGAACAGACCTGAAATTAGGAACCACCTTGTTAATTAGAATATTGTTAAAAGTGGATCCACTGAAAATAAACGTTTATGTTCCAAGCTCTGACATTTTACTTCTGTCTTCTCTTGGAAATCACACCACAAAAAAGAACTCCTTTCCAGTAACAGAGACATAATCTGAACCTCAAAGAGTAAAAGTGTAGCATCCAGATGTTGAAATGTCAGCACATCACACTTGGAAAGTGCAGCAATCCCAAATTCTGTTCCTTCTTTAATCAGAAGTCCAACAAACCCCCAAGTTTCTGATAACAAATTATATCCTTTGGGAGAAATCTCTTCCTCCTGCCACAGTACAATCCATAAATTTGACAGGAAATCAATCAGTACCACTGCAAGAGCATTTTAAAGAAAATCCCTATTGAATTCTCAAGGAAACTAAAGAGAATACCAAAAAATCAGAAATTCCTACTCTGAGCTCCTTTGGATTGTACAACCTCCCAACGGTTTCTTTCCCAAATCAGAAACATCTCTGGAAATGAATCAGATGTTTGTCACACATTAGCACTGCCTTCCCCCAGTAGCAATAAGGACATTTCAGCACAGCAGAGATAAACTTTCCTTTTTGGAAATCCTGCAGATTCTCAGAGACCTCAAAGATGTTGGCAGAAACACAACTTTTTGGCCACAGCGTTTGGGGAGGTTGCAAGAACCAACACTTTTGAATTAATAACCAGGTCATCAGATCCTCTGCTTGTGACGCAGATGTTGATATCTTCCAAATTCCTGTCCTTCTTAGCTTCAAAAAACACTTAGGGAATTGGGATTGTTCAGCCTGGAGGAGAGAAGAATCTGGGGTGACCTAATTCTGGTCTTCCAGAATCCTGAAGGGAGCTGACAAGTGGGAATGGCTTCCCACTGACAGAGAGTAGGTTTAGATGGGATATGAGGATTAAATTCTTTCCTGTGAGGGTGGTGAGGCCCTGGAAGTGTCCAAGCCCAGGTTGGATGGGGCTTTTGGAGCAGCCTGGGACAATGGAAGGTGTCCCTGGCCATGGCAGGGCGGTTGGAACTGGGTGATCTTTAAGGTCCCTCCCAACCCAAACGATTCTGGGATTCCATGAAGGACAAAGGGAGCTCAAAACACCCCTCACAATGGGATACTCAAATCCCTGGCCCACCAGCCTGGTGGTGGGAGGACTTTCTCTTCTTTTCCTTGTGCTGCCACGTGACAAAAGCAGAGGAATGAAAGGAGAAATGTTACGAGCAAAACCAGCTCTTCAGGATCACACCCTCAACAGCAGGTCCTGGAGTCTGACCTTGCTGCCAAGACTTGGTGCTTTCCATGGCAAACAGTGGCATCAAAAAGTTGTCAAAGTTTGTGCTTCAGTGAGCAGGACCCTCCAGTTGTGCCCAAAGGTGGTACAGATTCATCTCTGGTGAAATACACCTTGGCTTGATCCCCACACAGAGGTGAAACCCCAAGGAAAGCTTTAGGGGACAAAGCCACCCCATATCTCTGGTGAAATACACCTTGGCTTGATCCCCACACAGAGGTGAAACCCCAAGGAAAGCTTTAGGGGACAAAGCCACCCCATATCTCCAGCCCACTGCTCCAGCCACTCACCCTGAGGTGAATAACACCAGGGTGACCTTCAGGAAGGTGACAAAAAGCTGTTCCTGACCAAACCTCCCCAAAAGTTCAGCTGCAGGGTGTGGAGAAGGGGGGGACCACGACCAGTTCCATCAGGAACATTTGGAAAAAAGAGAGTTACGGGAACCGAATCCTGCGGGGCCTGAGGCTGCCAGCATGTGGGAGGATGTGCTCCAAGGATCCTCGAGCCCTTCCTCTCCCTTGCTGGCTTCCAGAGGGAGCCAGACATCCCTCTCCGACAGGCTGAGGCAGCTGGGCACACGGGGAAGCTGAAAACCACCAAGATTTCAGAGTGTAGGGGGACGGCCAGGACAGTTTCATTACTTCCACAGTCGAGATGATGATATTTTGGTCGTGCAGTTTTGGATTTAGGCACTGAAGTCTGCCTCACTGCTAAATCCTTTTTTGGATTTGGCCTTAAAACCTTATGTTCAGCAGCATTTGTTTTATCTTCGAGACTTAGAACACAAGGAGAATTTGGCTTGGCTGTTTTCTTTCTTCATTCACACGAGGAATCCTGTGAATTCATGGGGATGGAACTATGATAATAATGTCTCCTTTAAATTCGTCCCCGTTACGGGACACTGAGGCTGCAGAGCCACGCAGAGCACAAAGGAAGAGCTTCGCAGTTCAGGATGTCAAATGTGCCTCCAGATTTCTTGGGTTTCACTGCAACACTGAACTAGACTTTTGGTAGCAGAATGTGAGCTCTTTTAAAAATAGTTTAGACAAGACATTTGGTAGAAAATGTTAAAGCATATTAACTAGTGAATAAAAACTAACACAGGAAAATGTACTTTCTAAGCTATGGAGCTGCTGCAGTCATGGCTGTGTGAGACCTGTAACTCTGTCTCAAAAGATTTAAGCAAATTATACATAATGGGCCAGCAAATTTTATATAATGAGGCCATTTCTGTTCTGTTTTATACTTTTCTTTTTAATTCATTGCATAAATGTAACAGAGCAGAAGTCGATGCTATATGCTTATTTTCTTTAAGTGTCTATCAAAGAATAAGAGAAATCAGACCAAAAAAATGCATTTCTCAAAGCAATTTGATCATAAATATTTACTGGCAGGGCTTTATTTAGTCTGCTGAAACAACAGACACTAAATTAAGAGCACCTTGTTGATTAGAAGGCTTTTGTTCAAAGCTTTGGAGTAAAATAAGTAATTCTAAATGTGCAAGTGTTTGCATTTAGTCACTGTATATAAAAACACAGTTTTTCTCCAGCAGGGAGCTGCAATCGGAGCACGCATCCAATTGTGGCTGTTGCTCCGCAGGAATCTTTACATTTATTTCTTTTTTACAAGGACAGGCAGAATATACATTTTTAGTGAATTCAAATGATTTTGTTGTTTTTAGAAAAACCGACGAGAGATTTTTTTTTTCCACCGCGGCGTAGCGGGACAGAATTGCTGCAGCACGTTCAGCACTTCCACAAAATACCTCAATTTGGGGTCCTGGAGACGCACAGGGAGAGCGGCGAGAGGTGATTTGGAGATGAGTGGACCAAAATCCTGCAGGAGACGGGGGGAGAGCTAAAACAAGTTTCTGAAGTGCAGTGGAAAAAGTCTCTTCAGCGAAGTGACGCCGTACAAAGAGGAGAAGCACCAGATGGCAAACTGGCAGAGTGTGCTCCTCTGCCAAAACGAGTGTGTCAGGAGAAGGAGAAAAGTGGAATCAGACTGAACGGAAGGAGATAAGGAGTGATTTGATTTGGAACCACAAGAGCTGTCAGAAGATGAGGAGGAGTTTGGCTGAACTTTGTGGAAGTGAGAAGCTTCCCTGCAAAGCAGGGCAACGAGTTTGTGCTCCCTCAGTGAAAGGGAGTGCTCTGTGTGCTCCCAAAGGTGGGCTGAATGTGCTCAGAATCCCAAATTATGGCTCTTACAGAGAGAGGAAGTTCTGCCTCGGAACAGGGTTAATTCACTCTGAGTGCTCTGAAAGAACCTGGCTGAACCTGCAGCTCAGTGCAGGTGACATTACCCAAACCTATCAAGCTAAGGAACTAACAGTGGAAATAAATATTTCCCTGAATGCAGAAGGGATGTAAAATAAAGTGTCAGGGATGGGCAATCCTGTGACAAGGGAACTAAATGCTATTTACTGTAAATATAAACCAGACCTGTCACTGCCCTCATTGCTGATCTCAATGCATGGGTTAAGTCTGGCACAGAGAACAAAATCATTGAGTTCAACACAGGTTTTTTGGGGTTCTGCATCAATTCAGTTCAACAAATGTGATGCCACCCGTGCCAGTTCACAGGAGCCACACCAAGAGCCATCACCAACACCTCCTGTCCTCCCTCCTTCCCAGTCTCAACAGCCTCTGATAAATGTGAGCATTCACACACCCACTCTGTCTCACAAAACAACCTCCTTCCCATATCAGATGGCACTGGGATTTAACAGCCACGTTAATGGCCATAAGGGACATTTACAGACATTAATATACACTCATAGGCCAGGTATACACAGATAAAGCCAAGCCAAAACAAACATCCCAAAGAGGTGTACAGGAAGCACAGAATAAGGGTATCAAACAGCAAAAAAAAAAAATTAAATGATGCTCCACTCCTAAATTCTCAACTGCTTAAAGTATGTATAAATGCAACATTTAGAAATCTATCTCCTGTTTACATTTAGAAGCACAGAAACACTGAATTGTTCAGATTGGAAAAGCCCTTCAGATCACTGAGCCCAACTTAACCCAGCATTACCAAGCCCACCACTAACCCCTGTCCTTAAGTGCCACAAAATTCATATTTTCTTATTCTTCCAGAGGGTGATTATTTATTCTATCTGAAAGGTAGTTCAAGTAATTTTGTTTAAGAAATAGAAATTTCCCTCTTGAAGTGTCATGAGATGAAAAAACTGCCTTGTCACTGCATTCTGATGAAAAAGTCTGTTTGGAAAGGCAGTGAGAATGGTGAAAGTGTAATTGAGAAGACTGAAACCAAATTTTAGCATATGTTAACAGAAATCATGTTTGAAATACAATAAATTCTCATTGCTGTTGTGTGTCACTACATAAGCCTGACCTCATTAAAACAGGAATTCTTACCAGAAGTTCCAATCCAGGTTTCTGTGATTCCCCTGTTTATTTTGGCTTGATTCACACTCTGTACTCTCTCCAGCCAGTCTTTGACCTTCTGGCCTTTGCCAGTGGCCTTTATTTTTCTGCAGCAGCCCTTTGCTGGAGAAACTCATCCCTCCAGCAGCTCTCCAGCTCCTGGTGCTGCCTCCCCTTCCTGCCCAAACACTGCAGTGTGTCAGAGGGAGCTGCTCTCTGGCTGCTCTGCAGGCTCCACGGAGGCCCTTTCCAAAGGGAATAAACACAGGAAAACAGCAGTGAGAAGAATAAAGTCAAAAAGTGTTCAGCAAAAGCTCACTCCAGAGGAAAATCACATTTCTGCCACGAGAAATGTGAGTAAACATTGACTTATCATTGGTGTTCATGGCTAAAACTCAGCCTAGAGGCACGGGGCAAACGTTCCAAACTTGACCCCCTAAGATTTATTCCTACAATTCCATTTATTTGTGCTGCAACTGACAATTACAGAGCCACCACATCATGGGATCATTTGAGTTGGAAAATCCCTTCAGAATCATCGAGTCCAACCTGTGCCTGATCCCCACCTTGTCCCCAGCCCAGAGCTCTGAGAGCCACATCCAGGAATTGCTTGGTCACCTCCAGGGATGGGCACTCCAAACCTCCCTGGGCACTTCCAAGGTTTTATCAATTTATCAATTAAAACAGCAGGATCAAATCCTTACTCAAAACCATCCCAGTGCTCATGCTTAAAGAAATAATAAACTCTGGTAGGTAAAAAAAAAAAATATATATCTTATTTTTAGTCAAAATATGCCTTTGTTTTAGTCAAAATATAATTTATTTTTAGTCCTTAGTCGAACTAATGTTTATGCATCCATATTAATTACTAATTCATAGTCCAACAATCCTCAGCTCATTTAATACATGTTATTAATGTTGTAGTGCTATTCCAAATTAAATTTCACCTAGAAAACAACCCTGTGAGGCAACAGGGAATCTTTGGGATAAATTCCAGGTGGTGCATCACTGTGGCTCCTGCTTCCCTGAAATCATCAATGTCACCGAGTTTGAAGGTGGATCTCAGCCCAGAGGAGTTTTTAAAAGGTGTAAAACCTCAGGTGTTTTTCTTAGCTCTGCTTCAGCCCATGCAAGATCACACACAGGGAGTATCTGAGAGATCTAGAAGGGAAAACCTTTAATCAGGATTATTACAGATGACAGAGGAAAGATTTCTTTAATTAATGGTCCTTGCTGGCAACCTGTGCCACAGCAAAATTAGCTCCAAATTTGTTCTGCCATGTTTATGGGCTCCAGTTCAAAAATCCATGGAGTGTGGAGTGTTTTACAAGCTCCTGCAGCAGCACAGGAAAGCAGGTGGTTGGGCGCAGTGTGAGGAGAAAATAAATGCAACCATTTATCCAGAACAATTTGCAGCCCACCAGGAGAGCTCAGACACCAAAGCAGGAACGATTTCAGGATATCCACGGAGCAGCACAGCTCCAGAGGGACTGGATTTGCACAGGAATCTGCAAAACAATTCTGCTGCCAGGGAGGAGGGAAGGGGCTCTTCACACCCCCAGCGCTGCCAGGGCTGCAGCTCCACCAATTCACCTCTCACAAACCTCACTTCTCCTGCCAGGTTTTTACCCAGCTCTCTGCTTTTGACATCATTAATCAAGGCTGTCAGGAGCTCTGCAATAGTTAATTAACTAATTAATTGCTTTGCACGCCTGAGTGGAATGGAAAGCATTGCCAAGGCTGACTTTGTTTATCACAGAATCCCAGAGTGGGTTGGGGTGGGTTGGGAGAGACCCTAAAACTCATCCAGCGCCACCCCTGCCCTGGCAGGGACACCTTCCACTGTCCCAGGCTGCTCCAAACCCCATTCTTGGGCATTTCCAGGGATCCAGGGGCAGCCTCAGCTTCTCTGGGCACCCTGT
Source organism: Illadopsis cleaveri (assembly GCA_013399915.1). Taxonomy (NCBI): domain Eukaryota; kingdom Metazoa; phylum Chordata; class Aves; order Passeriformes; family Timaliidae; genus Illadopsis; species Illadopsis cleaveri. Next base: position 17,599 of record VXBB01019262.1, read on the forward strand.
TCCCAGATCTCCAGGGATGCCAACATTTCAGGGCAAAAAAAAAAAATAAATAGATATTTTCCTGGTGACAGGNGAGACCCTAAAACTCATCCAGTGGCACCCCTGCCCTGGCAGGGACCCCTTCCACTGTCCCAGGCTGCCCCAAACCCCATTCTTGGGCATTTCCAGGGATCCAGGGGCAGCCTCAGCTTCTCTGGGCACCCTGTTCCCAGATCTCCAGGGATGCCAACATTTCAGGGCAAAAAAAAAAAATAAATAGATATTTTCCTGGTGACAGGTGCTGCCAGTCTTCCCATCACAGCCTGAAATTTTGTGGATTAAGGTTTTTCTGTTTCAAACATCACAGCCACCTGGAGCTTGTTCTCACGCTTTCCTCCAGTATTCCATTTTCCCCCACCAAATGAAGCATTTTTCCTGCTTCAAGTCTGCTTGGAAAAGCTAAATTTAGCCCCCCAGCAGAGGTTCTCACACCAGCACCGCTCCTTTCCCTGCTGCACAGGTGTCTTCCCAAGGATTCCAGTCACCAGGACGGGCTGCTGGAGTCTGTAACTGCAGGAATGAGCGGGTGCAGATGCAGGTGCAGCTGCAGAACCATCAGGCAGCACGCAGAAGTCCTTCAAGGCTGATCAAACATGCACTGCATCTGTTCCACACCAGGGAGAGGCACGGAGCGAGTTCCTTTCTCCAGGCACACGGCTCCTTTTTGCTGTCTGCTTGAAATCTTTTCTCCACTTTTCCTTTCTAAAGTCCCACTGAACTCAAAATCCACCTCCACTCATCTATTGTTTGGCCTCCTAAGCAACCTGGCTGGACAATTTTTGTATAACTTACATCTGCTTCAGGGCAGATTGTTCTCAGACTGCTTAAAATCCAATCCATGAGGTTTGGGGGCTACTTCATGCTTTCTCCAAGGTGAAGCACCACATGGACGTTGTGCTGTTGGGTTTCTGTGGGTTTTTTTCCAATAATGGAGCATTGCAGGTTAAATTGAGGCAGAATTTTTATGTATTTCCAGCCCCCTTGGTAATGTCAGCCGTGGAACATCCCTGCTCTGCTCATCTTTTGTGTTTGGTGAGGAAAAGCTGAGGGGATTGGGATAACTCAGCCTGGAGAAGAGAAGCTTTGGGATGATCTAATTGTGGCCTTCCAGAATCTGAAGGAGCCAACAGGAAAAATGGAGCAAAACTCTTCACAAGGGCCTGGAGGGACAGAACACAGGGAATGGCTTCCCACTGCCAGAGGGCAGGGATGGGATATTGGGAAGGAATTCCTGGCTGGCAGGGTGGGGAAGGGCTGGGATGGAATTCCCAGAGAAGCTGTGGCTGCCCCTGGATCCCTGGAAGTGTCCAAGGCTGTTGCTCTCAGTTTTCTTGCTTGCAAGTGTTTGAAATCTTGCAGTCTAGTTTCTCACTCAGCTTCAAGACGACAATGTATATTTTTAGAATGTTTACATATTTGTCCTCTGGGAGGAGAAATATGATTGATGGTGATGTTCACCATCCAGGTTAAAGAGGTGGCGACCTGTGTAGCCAATCTCTTGCCTTTTGTACAAACTGTATATAAGTTGGAGTCAGATAATGAAAATAGAGAAGCGTTCCTTGACCTGCTGCTGCCTGCCTCATTCTTTGTGTGTCCAAATGAGCAACACAAGGCCAGGCTGGACAGGGCTTGGAGCAGCCTGGGACAGTGGAAGGTGTCCCTGTCCATGGCAGGCAGGGACTGGATGAGCTTTAAGGTCCCTTCCATCCCAAACCATTCTGGGATTTTTATCAGGCTCCTCTTCTTCAGAGCTGTCCCCTTTCTGCTGTGCCTTGTTTGTTTTAATTCAAGCAGTTTCTGGGCACAGGATGAGATGGGGGAGCCACAACAACACATTTGGACCTCACCATTTATAAGTTTCTTCATCTTGGGTGTGTCATTTCAGCCCCTGTCCCGCATTTTATTCATCTCTGATCATCCAAGGAGCGATTCTCACATTGCATTGCAAACACAGCCAGGCAGCAGCACGTGGGAGATAAAGGTTATTTCTCTGGGATTCTGCCCTAAGCAGAGAACAATATTTCTCTGTCACCAAAACCCCTCCCCAGGCTGCAGGGACAGCAAATTTCTTGTGTTCTGGGGCCACGTTCCCTGAAGGGTATCAGGGAAAAGTTCAGTGCACACAAACTCCAGCAGGTTCATTAATATTTAGTCAGTTGAATGTCCTCAACACACCAAATGAACAAGTGGGTCATTGATCCAGCCTCGAGTGACTGCCTTGGCATAAGCAAACAACATTCAGGGCAGCACAATGAAATTTGGGGTGTACTCGAAGGGACAAAGAGCACAGCCCATATTTCTGGGATGGGGGATTCCTAGGAAACAGTGACCCTGGGAACAGCCTGCCATGTCCCCTGGGCACAGAGCTGAATGGGAGCTCCCAGAAAAGCCCATCCCTGCCTTTGGGAATGCAGGAGAAGAGAACAGCCTTTGTGGAGCAGGGCTCTTTCCCACCATCAGGTCTGACCTGGCCGTGTCTCCTGCAGGAATTAGACAGAGAAAACAATGAGCAGAATAAATGAGTCAAGAACAAGACTTGCACGTGGTTTGGGGAGGGGGGTTTTAAACCACCTTCTGGAGGCTGTTCTTATCACAGTGCTTTCCTAATATATTATAAAATGAGCCTGGCAGACAAAATGCCACAGAAAGGAAGTAATGATATGATTTATCTATAATTAGAAAGACTTGGACTCGCACTTTTTTCTGTATCTCGAAGAATAACAGAGATTGGAATCAACAACCAGGATAAAATGAAGACAGCCCTGTGCTGGCTGTAATTTTTCCTACCCCTGGGATTTGCTTCACTTCTTCCTATTCAAAACTTTGCTACGGGCCTGAGATAAATTCTTTACTTCAATAAACTCAGTTCTTTTTTCACTCAGGACTTCCATATAATCCTTTCTTTTCCTACTACAGGATGAAAAAGCGTCTAGATCACAGTTTGTGATTAACAATTACTCAAATCTGAATATATTTTTTTCCTTTGAGGTGAAGAACAAGGTTTTTTTCTGCATTGGGAAACAGACCAAGACCTCAGTGATTAAAACACAAGAACTCCAGGATTAAATATGTTCTATACACAGATTTATCTGCCAAACCTCTCTGCACACACGTGCACGTACTGACAACATCACTCAGCCTCACACCAGTGTGAACAAGTTTTGCAGCCAAGCCACATTCCATTAAAAGGAGTTAATTTTCTACAGCCCCACTCAGTGTCCCCCCCTTAGGAATTTAGTTTTCAATTAAATCCAAGCACTTTGAGATTTTTTTTTAAAATAAAACACCTTTTTTTAACCTTACAGCAGCCTCCTTTCCATGGCCTACATGAAATGGCACGTTTGGGGCCCTTGTTATGGTGATCTGAAACAAAATCTGCTGCTCTTTAGGGCCTTGGGTGGGGAAAGCAGGACCTGAGAGCCCAAATAATGTGCTCAGGGAATTTGGCAGGATGCAAAGATGTAGGAAAAGTCCAGCAGATGATGGGGAAGCAGGGCAAGGCTGGTGGTTTCAGCTTGATGTTGTTTTCAAATAAAATTTGCCATTGGATGTGAGCAGAGCACTTCTGGGTCCAGCATGGCAGGGAAAGAGCAGAGGAAAAAGGCAAACACGACATCCAGCACACACTAAAGATTAAATATTGCTTCAGTTATTAATTATGTTTGGTACTTAAAGAGGAAAGGCACTTGGATCATTTCCTTAATTCTGGTAATACTCCAGTTATTACATTCTCATGTGTTTATGTTTCATTTCAAGAGAGAAAAAAAATTGTTTTAAAACTGAAGAAATCACTTCAAAGGTTTGCAACGATCACTGACTTGGACTCGCATGAGAGCACATCATTTGTCCAGCCCCTTATGAAAAACACTTTAAATACAAAACAAAACAAAAAGAAATTAAAAATTCCCTCAAGGAAACTCATTGTTCAACTTTCAGAAACTAAAAAAAAAAAAAAAAAAAAAAAAGTCCCTGGCATTAAAAACCCAACATCTTTACTTGATGAAGCTCCACTTGCTCTCTGCTGTAAAACCACACAAATATCGCAGAGATTTCAAATTTCAGAGCTTTCCCCGTGGGTCTCAAACTATTTTCAGTGTGGAATCACCCAGGTGAGGGCTGTCCCTTCTCCTGGAGGAGCTCGGAAAGTCGGGGGATTCTTTGCCCCAGCTGCTGTGCAGACACTCGGTGCCTGCTGTCTGCCCCGCAGTGAAAACAAATCGCGGCCGCTCTGCTGGTCCCACGTTCCAACTGGGATTTTGCCATCTGTCCCTGTGTTCGTATTTCCATTTCCAGCCCATACCGAACAAATTCCACCTCCAGCACCGGGAGCACTTCAAAAGGGATCATGTGGATGGGGGAACGTGCCTGGGAGTCGTGGAGGGGGGGAACCTGCATCTGTTCCCGGCTTTAAATCTTGTTTGGCAGCGTGGCATTCCAGGCTGCTGGAGTGGGGAGGGATCCGTGTCACCATAAAATTCCCAAATTCCCTCGCTCCGCGCTTTTCCGGGCTATTAGCACCCGGCTCTGGGCTGAGGTGTGTTAAATTGTGACAGACAGGTCACGGCTCTCTCTCTGTGCAGGGTGAAAGTCTGAGAGAAATATGCTGATCTGAAAGGCCATTAGTTCCAGGAATTTATTTTTTTTTTAGTTAATTACGGCTGAAAACGGAGAAGCTTCAAACATTCTACCACACATCTAAGTTCTCTAAGGGGTTTAGTGTGAAACAGATTTAAAAAGTGGGATTTTTTTTTTTTTTTTTCCTGTTTTTCCCCTTGGCTAGGGCTCTCTCAGCAGGACTTCATCTCTAACTAGTGAACCTGGGCAGAGGAAAATTCAGCTTTTTAAATATATATGAAAAGCAAACCAGAGGCTGATTTGACACATATTTAATCTCCCCAGCCCTCAATGAGGGGGGGAACCTCAGCCCTTGGTTGTTGCTCGTCCTCCTCCCCCAAAAGCAGAGCCTGTGCAGAGCTGCCAACTCTCATTCTTTTGGAATGAGACACTCTCATTTATTGTCTCAATTTCAATCTGCCCCGGGCCTAAAATAAAGGCAGTCACCATTGATTTCAGGGGGATATTTAGAAACATTCCAATTCTTTCTGAGGCAATTAGATGACCATAAATTGGCAACTCAATAAATTTCCTGCTGGGGATTTGGTTGTTGCACCAACACCTCCTGTTCCCTTCACCCAAACTCTCAGTTTTGGACAAAATAATACATAAAAGAGGGTGGCGGAGAGTGGCAAATGTGACAAAGGAAGATCCCTGCCCTTCAGCAAACTCAAAAATGTCCCACTACGTAGAGGGAATGATCCAAACAATATAAGATATTCCTGATTATATTTTGGAGCTGTTTCCCCTTGGTCACGCAACTCATCAGGGAGAAAGAGCAGAACAAAATAATAAATTCAGCTACACCAGAGACACAACTTGTGACCCTTGGAGCACTTTGATGTGCACACAAACAAGTGCAATGCAGATGCTTGGCTTTTCCACTTGCCAGCTAGCTCGGAGCAGATGGGATGGAAGGAAGGAGCATTCCAAAAAGAGCTGCACATAAGGACAGAGATCCCCAGAGGTGCTAATAATCCTGATTTTCCTCTGTAAGATGCTGTGCCTCGGCTGTTTGATCAATAACTTCACATCTGAGCAACCTGTAGGAAGCAAAGCATCTTCTGCTGCTGGGTTGTGTTTTAAAAACGTCACAAAGAAAAGCACGGCTACAGCAGCACTGAGGAAAGGTCTGTGCTGGACGACAAAGTGAACTTTGGGAGAGCATCACCTCGGCAAAAAAAAGTCCAAAAAAGACAGGGAAATGAAAAAAATAATTAAAAAGTACAAGAGTTTTGAAAAGCAGCTCCAAATGGCCACGGCAGCACCAGCTGGGCGTGGAAACGTGGACACAAAGCACAAAAACTCACGTGGCTCCTTCACACACGGCCCATGCAGAAGCAAGGGAATAAAGGAGCTGTTTCAGATGTTGTTCAAGCACTATCAGCATTTTCTCTGCTATTTTAATCATGTTTACTACAGTAATGCCTGAAGAGCCAACCATGGAGAGACTCATTTGATTATATCGAGGCATAGTTAAGTCCCCGCTTATTTTCTAAGCAGATGCTGCTCATGATTTTCCTGCTCATATTTGATCATTTCTTCAAATAACAGCTATAACTGAGAAAAGAATTGAGAAAACATTCTGTGACAGATTTTCATGTTCTGGATTAACTGGAAAGCATAATCTGATCCTGGAGCCGTGCTGTCGAGGAGTGATTTGCCACATCACTTCCATCTAAGTGCTTTATTTCCTGCCTGGATGGGGGAGAAAAAAAAAAACAAAAACACTTTTAACTGGACATAATCACGCATGGGTGTGAGGCACTCCTGTGCCAGGGCTAAATTGCATTTTGCTGCTTGTGGCACTGAGGCTTCTGTCCCAGGGACTCGCTTAAAATGCAGCACAGCTAAAGAAATGCAATTTCCCATCACATTTTGGAAGCACTGGCACACATGGAAAGGGGTCAGGAGGGTGCTCAGGGCACCAGGTAGGTTTTGCATCAGATCCACCTCTCCTGGATATTTTTGGGGTTTTATTCAAATTAAACTCCACTGGTGGCAGTAGCAGAGAAGATCTGATTTCAACAGATGACAAACCCATTGCAAAAGGGTTGATACCGTGATTAAAATAGCTTTTTAAATCAACTAATTAATTTTAAAAAAAAATAAAAAAAGCCAACCCAAAAATGAGCTTAAGATTTATGTTCCATCTTCCTCTGAGCTCTATTCCTTCAGTGCATTAATCAAGCTAAAAGCAGGACAGGGATGGTTGTTTGCATAAGCCGAGTCAAATATATTTTAGCTGTTGCCGTTGAAAGCAAAAAGAATTATTTTGCAGGAACCGAAGCTCAAACATTATAATACATGCAAAAAAAAAAGGCAGCCCAATTAGATTCCTTTATCCCCAGCATATGGCAGAGAGGTACATGCTATGTACTAATGTCTCTGCAGAGCTATTTTGGGATCGTATGAGGCTGCAATCTGAGAGGAGTGGTGACAGATCCACAGGCACAACTGGGTTACATTCGTCAGGGATGCGCCTGGAGAACTCCTCACAGGCAGGAACTTCACAGCGAGGAGCAGAAACTTCCCCAGTGCCTGTGCTCCTGAGGTTTGCTGCAAAATCAGAGGGCAGGAGGAATGTCCAGTGGACAGCAAGCTTCAGAGTGGGGAAGCGTGACCAGGTCCAGGTGGTTGGCACTTCACAAACTGGGAGGTGACATTGGTGACAAACAGTGATGAGACCTCCCTTTATCCCTTCACAGACTTTTTGCCTCTAAAACGTTTATGTATTCAGGTTTAAATATTCAACTTTCTGCGTGCATTGATGTCTCTGCTTTAGTCTAAACTTGGTTTAAACTTTAATCAGCAGGGAGAACTGAGCACTGAGCCCTCTCAGCATCGGTGTTGCTTCCAACACTCGCTGCAGTTTGACAGTGCAGCAGGATAAATATCTGAGGGATGGATATTCCATTTACACAGGAACAAACAGAATTCTTTCAGAGAGGCAGCTTTCAAAGCCTGGTAAAAACCTGCAAAGAAATCTGAGTTCCTCTGAAAACAATGGCAAAATTACCAATGATTTCGACAGGGACAAGATTTCATTGTGGGGGCTGGAAATTGATGTTTAAGGTCTCTTCCAACCCAAACCATTTCGTGATTCCACGATTCTCAGCTCCTGGAAATTCAGCAGACAAGCTCAGAGGTTGAGCTATATCATCTGTGGCTGATAATCTGCAGGACAGACCTCATTTTGCTTTGGCAAATTTTTTCTGGATGGGGAGGAGAGGTCAGGATCAGTAGCGGCAAGAAGAGGATTCCAAGTAGGAATGGGCTTGATGGTCTTTCCTTGATGATGGACACACAGAGGGTTTTACCTTGTTCTGTATTATCCCTTTTCCTGATTATCTGACACACAGAGGGTTTTACCTTGTTCTATATTATCCCTGTTCCTGATTATCTTGGCAAAGACAGAACTTTCCCTGCTCCTTTGTCACATTTTTCAGCAGGGGAAGTCACGGCCCATCCCAGGTCTCCACCTCTGCTTAGGAACATGTCAGGGAGCAAAATAACCAGATCCTATTTCATCCTTAAATGAAACAGGTTTAAATACATTGTTGGAATGTCACCCAGCTCACAGGAGATTACAGGGGAGGAGAGGGGGAATATCTGCAGTTTGGGATGATCAAGTGACAGAGGGCTGAGAGCAGAGATCCCCCATCCTTCCATGGCTCTGGACACACCCTCAGCCTCCTGCCTGCAGCGAGGGATGGGGCACAGAACACCAGCCTTTCCTCATGGATCCCAAACTCTGGGAGAAGGGATTGTTTATGGAACAGGCTCTGTCCCTCTCAGGGCAGCAGCTGCACTCCAGCACATTCCAATGGTGTTGGATGGTCCAGGGACAAGGTTGTGGAGGGGACAGTGAGGGAAGGTTGGCAGGTACTGAGCACCCCCTGCTCCAGCTGGGTGCAGCATGAGATGGGAATATGAGATTAATGACAGATCAAACTGCACAACAGTTCAGAAACAGTAAGAAGACATAAACCCTGTTTGCTTCTATTAAATAACTTGATAATTATTCTGTCTTGAGAACTTCATCCCTAGGAAACAGCTCCTATCAGCCCAGGTGCCCCACACTGCACAATGAGCCTGTCTCAGATTTGCAAGCAAACACTAAAAACAGTTCAAACATGAATTGATGCTCCCTGTGCGAGCTCAGAGGAACAGAACTGCTCTTTTCCTTGTAAATGTAAACCCAGCTCTGTCTGTTATTGATGCCAAGGAGTCGCTATCTGCGCATCCGTTTGATAAAAACATCACAACTTTAATTGCTAAATAATCTCCTGCAAGGCAGGGTTATTCCGAGTGCCGAGCTCTCTCTCTCACTTCAGCTCCTCAGAGGGTACTTTCTGGAAGGATTTGCATGGCAGTCAAAGCATGCAAAAATTTATAAATACCAACACAGATGCCAACATGTCGGGAGAAATGTAGTTATAACATTTGAAAGCTAGGAAGAAATTAATGTTGATCCTGATTGGAACAGTCACTGTATTTGCAGTGTCTGGAGGTTTTTGGTTTTTTTTCTTTAAAAAAAAAAACAACAACAACAACAACAACATAAATTCAGTTTGTAGAAAATCCTGCATGTCCCAAACTCCATTTCTTGGCCCCAACATGACAGTGTTACAGGAAGAGAAGAACAGTTTATTTAAAACAGCTCCAGGATTTAAGGCTGAGCTGACATAACTAATTTTTCCATCCAAACATTGCCGGCTCCAACACAGGCATCAGCTCCAAATCAGCCATCCTGGAAGTTGGGCCCATGCTAAGAGCAGACAGAACTCACGTTCCTGCTGGTGGGATTGCACAAATCACCACAAGCTGAGGAAAAGCAGAGCCTCTCCCCAGGATCCTCTCCCCAAAACCTCGTGCTGTGGCTGTTTCAGACTTTAAATAATTCCTGGAGCACCTGAGGCTGAGGAAACTCCCTGGTGTATCAACAAAACTCTGCCTGAGTGTGCAGGTGGAGGGAAAGGGAAAATTTCTGCACAGCAATGCTCTCAAAAGATTTAAAATACTTCATGCCTACTACCTAATTAATTTCCTAACAGAGCACTTAGTGCTGGGGGAGAAGGATGAAGGGATAAGGAATGAAGATACAGGATTTACTCACAGCCCAAGGCAAACTGTGAAGAGTCTCCTATGTAGTACAACAAAATCCAGCATCAGGCTAAAACAAACTCTTTGGATGGGATTTGGGAAGGAATTGTTCCCTGGGAGGGTGGGGAGGCCCTGGCACAGGGTGCCCAGAGAAGCTGTGGCTGCCCCTGGATCCCTGGAAGTGTCCAAGGCCAGGCTGGAAGGGGCTTGGAGCAGCCTGGGATGGTGGCAGGTGTCCCTGCCCATGGCAGGGGGTTGGAAATAAATGACTTTTAAAGTTCCCTTTCAACCCAAACCAATCAAGGATTCTAAGAACTTTTATTTCAGCATTTCTAAACTCTTCCTCGTGCCGTTAGGGAACAGTTTACCATTGTTAAGCAAACTGCATGTGGAGAAACACAATAACACATCTGGGACAAGAAATGGGAATCCTGACCCCCAATTCCCTTCCAAGACAGGGGAAGTTCTCCTTGTTGGCAGTGGGAATGTCCCCATTATTGCTTCCACACTGCCAACACTGCTCTGCAAGAAAAGAGTAAATTTTACCCAGATCAGGGTAAAATCAGATCCTGCTCCCCACAGCCACCACAACCACAGGGAGACAAGAGTTTTCCTTTTGTCATTAATTCAGTGCCTTTTTCCTTCAGCTCAGTGCCATGGTCTGCAGGATGCACTGGGAGCAGGGACAGCTGAGCCAGAGCAGTGTCAGGACACATTAGCCCTCGTCAGGGCTGCTCAGACTAAAGCCTTCAGGACTTTGTTTTGCTGGCAAAGGTGAAAACTTAGTTTAACTTCTAATGACTTCTCACCCACCCGATAGAATCCCCTGAGTTAAACAGAATTTAAAAAAAAAAAAAAAAAAGACAAAACAAAAATTTTAGGAGTTTTTCACTTCACCCATTTCATCTTTGCTGTCAACACAGTCCCTCTACCATCTCAAACCCAGCTTTCATGAAATGAGCTAAAGGTGACTCTGATGCACTGGATTAAAGAAAAAGTATCACAACCTCTCTATTTTCAGTTTCATGGGTGTTGGAAAACCTGTAAATTTAGGCGTAAATACTTTAAAACCATTCTGAGGAACAGGTTTAGGTGACACATTATTCTGCAGGGCAGGCTGAGACAGATCCTCTATTTTCACGTTAGGGAGAATTGTTAAAAAGCTAAATCTAAAGAAAAAAAAAAGCTGACAAAAATGCTTAGATTTTATCTTAGCCGAACGTGAGATCAGACCTTTGAAATGGGAATTGTCTTTATAATTTGTCCTGGGCTTTGGACAGCTCTGTGGGGATGGGGATGGATGGGGACATCAAGCCATGGAATCCAACATCATTACCAGGGGAAACGAGGTCCTGGGCCATGGGCAGGAACTGGAGGGAACATGGCCCCTCTAGAAATATTTTCTAATAAAAATCTTTATGAAAACTAAAATGTCTTTCCCTGGCTCCTGCCAGACAGGGGCTCTGAGCAGACACTCAGCACCGAGCAGTGCCACCAAGAGCTTGTCCAGCAACTCAGTTTGTCCAAATCCTTGACAATCTACAGACCCTTTCTAAATGAAACAAGCAAATAAACGCAGGGATTTCTGATAAATGTGTTCCAAAAGGCATCCATAAAGATCATGGCTTACACATTTTCACCAATACATCAATTCCTGTGTTTAAATTTAAAATGAATGTGAAGTAATGGAGCCTACATCTCACTTGGAAGATGTGTCCAAACAGAAAAGAACTTTGCTATGCAATACCAAGGGGTTATATATTGATTTTGGAGGCCAAGCTATCCACACTTCTCTACAAACGTCACATATTTCACAAAGGGCTTAATGCTATTTACATTGCATTAGAGATGGACAAATCGCTTTGGGCAAAAACGTGCCAAAGCGGAAACAAAATCCAGGTCTGAAAAAAGTTTGGTTACTTCTTACCACACACATTCCTTGCCCGTGTCTGATTCCAGGTGCTAATCCAGAGCAGTGAGATCCTGGGAAGGTCTCTGGTTGGATGACCAGGAGCAGGAAGCAGCAAGTCACAGAGCTCAACTTGGTCCTGAGCCTGAGCTTCAGAGAGTTTTTGGGTCCAGATCCATTTTTGGGCAACAGCTCTGTAAACATCTTGAGCAAACACATCTTTTAGGAAGTGCTCAACCCCTTCTGGCTGCCCTGGGAAGTTGAGTGACTTTGAAAAGGCAGCCAAAGTTTTGGGATGGTGTCCATGTCACAGAAGTTTGCGGCAGAGATCTGCTGGATGAAGTCCATCCTCATGATCGCACAGCGCTTCCCTTTAAAGAGCATCATCACACCCCTGAGCCACTGAACATTCCCTCGCTGCCAAACGCTCGAAGGCACACACTCAAACCCTAAAAAGGAATCAGAAAATCTCGCCGCCCCGCTCGCTTCCTTCTCCCAAATGTTATTTTTTTGATGGAACTCTTTGAAGCTCGGCTTCTCCTCGGAACATCCCGGAGGACGGAGCGCGTCAGAGCAGCACATGCACACATCTGATTGTCAGCCCCTGAACCCAAAACTCTGAACCCAGAGCTTTGGTTTAGCCTGGCCATGAAAGCCCTGCTATCCCCTAAATAAAGTTCCCATCTCAATAGTTCAAAGCCACGGTGCCATATGCTAAATGACACGAATAGCTTGTTCATCTTTATAATTAACTTCAACTCTCTTGACTTGTCTGCCTGCTTTGGTGGTGTTTGGCTGCCTCTCTCCAGTGTGGTGTGATCAGAACTGTGCAGATCTATTTGGAAATTTCTCCTTCACCAAGGTCATCCTCGCTCACAATCCAGCAGGAAAAAGCCCATAGCACTGACCCCACTTGTTTCCCTCCTCACTTAGAATTCTCTCCTTCCCTGACACCCCGGGGTTCATCTCCATAAGCCAGTCCATAATCCATTTCAATGGCTCCTCTCCTGAGTTATTTTTAATCTTAAAAAGCCCCATCAGTCTGTGGTGTCACAGGCAGTCTCTTGTTCCTTTGAAACAAGGACTGAAATAAAGCAGCTCTTCCCTTCTTATGTTGATAATTGTTCCTATTTTCAAAGACATTGGGGGGGGATTTATTAATTATTTATGGGGTTTTTTCCCTTCCTCCCTTTCACTCCAGTGAAGCCACACACAGATATCTGATTTCTGCCTTTTGCTCTTTCAAAGAATCACAGAATCCTGGCATGGTTTGGGTTGAAAGGAACCTTAAAGNTCTCTAGGGGAACATTCCCAGCTCTCCCAGCCTGGCTCCAGAGGGGCTCCAGCCCTGCAGCAGCTCCATGGATTCCTCTGGGCTCTCTCCAGCAGCTCCAGGTCCTGCTGCTGTTGGACCCAGACCTGGGTACAGCTCTCCTGTATTGGTGCTGTTTCACCTTCCTGCTCTCCCTGAGCTGACCCTGCTGCTGGGGAAGCCCAAATTCCCCATCTCCCCACAGATCTGCCTTCAGCCCCTTCATGGATCAGCACCAATTCTCCCAAAAACCACTGATGTTTTTCCTGCTTTAACTGCTCTTTGACCAGGAGTTCCTCAGGACAAGGCAGTCCCCAAAACCATGGAATGAACAAAGGAATCACCAAAACCACATCGGATTTTGCATTCCCTCCCTTCCCTTCAATCCTCTAAAGCTTTTTCACTGAAAATGTCCATTTCCAAGACACAATCTTCCATTTTATCATTTCCACTGAATAAACTACATTTCTGGGTCTCTCTTGCTCTCTCCCCCCACTCTCCCTTATGTCCTCATTCCCCTTTCCTGAACTTCCTCATCTTTTCAGCAGCAAATGTGGGAGAAGGGGGGGAAAAGAGGTGAAGTGGAGCAAAACCAAACATTTGGAATATTTTCCCTTTAAAGGCACAAATATAAAGGCATTCTCCCCATTCAGCAAGAACAACAGAAGGAAAAGCAATTGAAAATATTCAAGAATTGTCACAATTTTCTCATTTTTAAGCATCCCTAGAAAATAAACGGGAGCTATTCAGCCATGAGTACATTTCACTGAAGTGACACTTAACAATCCAAAAATATGGCATTTCATTTTGCATTTCTCTCTGAGCAGGAGATAATTTCATGTGTGGCTGCTGCAACAGCTGCACTGGTCCCCAAAAATTCCTTGTTTGAGCTGAAAAAGAGGGTTAATCATGCTGTATTCAGGATTTGGGGGTGTTATTTCCTTTGGTTTAAAGTCAGACTTTCACATTAAAAATATTACGAAAATTAATTTTCACAGATAAATGATATCCAAACTGAAATGTCATTTTCTTTGTCCATCTGAGGCCAAAGATGGATTCTGTTGCCACAAAACTGGAATCTGTTGCCTCCCACAGCTCAGAAATCACCCGGGAAGTGCTGGACACTGATAACTCCTGCTGACCGACTCCACATTTGGAGCTTAAGATCCAAGTTTAATCAATCCACTGAAAACAATGACTGGATCCAAATCCAGCTTCTGCTCTGCCAGGGAAAAGAATCATTTCACCTGTTCCACAGTGGGGTTTATGGAATATTAAATCCTCCTCTCTTGTTTCAGCCACTTTTGCCAGCAAAGGAGGGAAAACCAGGGAAAATCTCAATGCAGACACAGCATCTCACTGGCACAGCCCAGGAGGGACTTGTGGGGTGAATCATGGAATTATTAAGGTTGGGGAAGACCTTTTAGATCCTCTAATCCAACCATTGTAAAACATTTGTCCGTTTAACCATTAAAACCATTAACCATGTTTTCTTCTGGTTCTTGGATATGAGGTGAGGTGGAAGGGGCTGAAAAGGAGGAGAAGCCCACAACACCTCCCTTGGCCTGAAGAACCTCAAGGTTCATCTCANAAAGCTCAAGTTGTCTTCTAAGGGTTTCCTCAAAAAAAAAAAAAAAAAAAAAAAAAAAAAAAAAGCTGTATTTCTAAATTAAAAGAAAAAAAAAATCACCTAAGTGAAGAAGCAAATATTCTCTGTATTTCTTAATAAATTGCATGTGGTGTAAACACCAATCTCAGAGCCACAAGCAGCAAGGCAGAAAGGTCCAACACAATCTGCAACGTGTGTGCTGGAAAATATCCCCTTTAACTCTGAAAAACATTATCTTTTAATAGCACCAGAGATCAGCCATAAAGTTTCGCTTTAACCTTGTTTCCCTTCCATGAGATTTTTTTTATTTACTTAGATAATATTAAATATTTGATGCCGTAAAATGTGTTCTTGACCTAACAGATCTTTAAATATCTCCCTTTTTCTGACCGATATCTGTGTCTCTGTGTGCTGGCCAAGTTCAAACCCAGTCTAAACAACTTCCTGGCTTCACTGTACATTAAAACAGCTGCCAGCCCTGTGCTTTTTTGCTCTATTTCACAGTTCCAACTGCTCCAAAAGCATTAAATTTCCACTCATGTTTAGTAACAGGGACGTAAATACAAAAATGTTCCATAGTATGGAGACATCCCTGTATTTTTTGCTGCCTTATTGTTTAAACACTTTGCTAAACAGAGCAATACATTCAATTTCCAGTAGAATATGACAGGAGTGTGCATTATTTTTGAGTAAGGGTATAACTTGATGTGATATTTAAGCAAAGATGGCTGCATGAAGATTATTTCCTGGAAATCAATATTCCACGGGGGAGAGCTGATGTCTCAAGTACATGGGAGAGTCATTGACTCCAGCTGCCTGTGACGTGGAAAATAGTCTGCATGGAGGCTGTTGGGGCTGGAAATAAAAGTATGGGAATATGGATTTTTATGTGCATTATGGAGTTCACAATTCCAACACTCTGCTTGATACAATCCCAGAAAATTAATGTCCTTTATGTTTCACACATCACTGCAAATCTATTCCATAGAATCACAGGATCATTAAGACTGGAAAAGAGCTCCAAGGTCATGGAGTGCAAGCTGTGCTCACCTTGTCCCCAGCCCAGAGCTCTGAGTGCCACCTCCAGGAATTCCTGGGACACCTCCAGGGATGGGCACTCCAAACCTCCCTGGGCAGCTCTTTCCAAAGCCTGACCATGATTTCCATGGAGAAATTCCTGTTGATGTCTAACCTGAGCCTCCCCTGGGCCAGCCTGAGGCCATTCCCTCTCCTCCTGTCCCTGTTCCCTGGCAGCAGATCCCAAATCCTCCCGGCTGTCCCCTCCTGGCAGGGAATTCCAGAGAGGGAAAAGATCCCTCTGGATCCTCCTTTTCTCCAGGCTCAGCCCCTTCCCAGCTCCCTCAGGAATTCTCCAGCCCCTTCCCAGCTCCCTCAGGAATTCTCCAGCCCCTTCCCAGCTCCCTTCCCTTCTCTGGCCACACTCCAGTGTCTCCTCAGTGTCTCCCTTGTCCCAGAGCTGTCCCCAGCCCTGGAGGTGTCCCAGCAGTGCCAGCACAGGGACAGGCACTGCCCTGGGGCTGTGTCACACCGGGGCTGGCACAGACCAGGGGCCTCTTGCCCACCTGGGCACCCCTGGGCTCGTGTCCAGC
>VXBB01019262.1:33822-44031 GCA_013399915.1 Illadopsis cleaveri
GAGTGTGAGATCCTGTAACCAGTCAGCCATTTTGGGTCCATTTTGGGTCCATTTTGTGACCATTTTGGGTCCACCTTGGGTGTAGCCCTGGCCAGGCTCTTGTCCTGCCCAAGGTGGATCCTGGAGGCCTTTCAATAAATCCCTACTTTATTCTCTGGCTCTGTCCAGTCTCTGTTCCAGGTCAGCCTTCCCAAGGCATCACCCCCACCCATCTTGGTGTTGACAGCTAATTTCCTGAGGGTCCCTTCATCCACATCACCAAAAAAGATGTGAAACAGGACTGGCCACTGACCCTGGGGGACAGCACTGGTGATGGGACACCAGTGGGAGGTGTCACCACTCCCCACCACTCCCCGGGCCTGGCCAGCAGCCAGTTCCCAGAGTGACCTTGTCCAAGCCTGGGCTGCAGCTTGTCCAGGAGATGCTGTGGGAGATGTCTCCAAGGCTGTGCTCAAGTCCAGGTCACATCCACAGCCTTTCCCTCCTCCACCAGCCGGGTCACCTGGCCATGGAAGGAGCCCATGAACGCCACTGCTCAACCAGCTGAATTTCCATAAGATATTGGTGATGTTTGCCAATATATTTCCATGAGATAGGAGCCTAAAATAGAGCAGTGGGTGTAGGCAAATTCCCGGGATGTTCTCCTCATGCATCACACTCTGGAAGAGTGGATGAGGCAAGGCCAGGTCCCAGAGTCAGGAATGTGACAGAACGGCCCAAGACCAACTCTGAATTACACGCTAATTTTTTTTTTTCTTTTTGTTAATTACAAACGTTTCTGTATTGGGAAAGTGGGACGCAGTTAATGTGTAATTAACTCCTTTGGGCAAGTCACAGCCCTCTGCTGAAAACTCCACCTCCTTTTATCTGATCCATCCACGCCCTTGAGTGCCTGCAACGCTGCATGGGGTGCGTGGGATTGCTCTGATGGCAGGTTCCCAACTTTACATAATGTAAACAAAACAGCACCGTGCAGCAACTCCTTGCCTCCCCTGTAAAATTGCTTCAAGACCCAGGAGTGCAAGAAAAATCAAGCTGTGGCCTATAAGGCAGAGGAAAATAAATTAAATCACTTTTAAAAGAAGGTCTCTGGGGTGAGGGCAACACCAAAGCGGAGCAAATTCCAAGAAAGGGATTTTATGCTGTTTAAAAAAAACAAACTCAACCAGCTGAACCCAAAGCTCCCCAGTGCCAGGGGCAGTGCTGGGAAGTCTGAACCCACAACTGGTTCACCACCAGTGGAAATAACATTTGTCCCTCACTCTCCAGCCGAGCAGGAAATTACACTTGGGAATCTGAAAGTTTTTATGAAGCTTTAAAAGTGTAATTAGGTGTTCAGGATGCCAGCAAGGACCCTCCATGCTCAGAAATGGAGATTTGCAAAGGCAGAAGTCCAGAAATGCTGGGCACAAAGCTAATTTCATGTCTCTGTGGCCACTGGGCAGCTCCAGCACTGGGACAGCAGAGGTAATAACGAAATTCCAGCGAGGATCCATCTGCTGAAGGGCTGCAAATGAGGGCCTTTGCAGGGATACTCCCTGTGCTAAGCCAGGCTGGGTTTAATTAGTGAGGTGTTAAGGCACCTGAGTAGCAAACACAGTCACATCTCCTGGCTCTTCTCAGAGGGGATTCCAGTCCTTCCCCCCGTTCCCAGTCAAAGCCGGGTGAAGCAGCTCCTTGCTCATTAAACCAGCCAAGAGCAGATGGCTTGAGCTGGCTGGAGCTGGGTTTGGGGACCCTCTGAGTGACAGCAGGTGGATATATTTGAAAAGCAAGTCCTGGGGGGGTGCAGGAGGACACGAAGGATCCCGTGCAGCAGCTGGAGATGGTTTGGTGGGAAGGACACGGCGTTTCCTGCAAGCTGGAGCTGACTTGCTGTGCTGAACCTCTCCCAGGCAGAGTGTGCACGCTCCTGCTGCTCTGATCCCAGCAGAAACATCTACAAATGGATGGAAGCTACAAATGGCAAAAGGAAATGTCCCCAGCTGATCACTCCTCACACAGGATCGCTCCCTGGTACTGCTTCCATGTTTTCATGTCACCGCTTTGGCACTCTGAACATTTGTCTTTGGCACTTCAGATATTTCTGACTGCTTTCTCAGCCCCTAGTGCTGGAAGAATTATACCTAAAAAGTGAAGAGAAATTCATTTTTCCTTTCCTTTTTTAACTTTCCATAGTCTTGGCAGCAAACTGTGTCATGATGATGTTGGCAACAACATATTTGTGGCAGAAGGAAGAAAGAGAATCATAAAATATATGAAAGAAAAAGTTGACATTTTAATGAAATACCTTGTAACTTCTTGGAAAAAAGTTATTAAAATGCAGTCAGTTTATAGCTGTTTGTACAGATAGGAGGGGGAGGAGATTTGCTCCTGAAGCCTGTAATAAAAATCGCTTGTTACCCAAAAGTAATAGTGGCTAGAAATTATTTTCAAAATTCATTGCTGGAGAGAATTTCAGATCTGGGACATTCTGGGCTTTTCTGAGTACATGAAGATTGCTGGCACATGCCTGAGGTTTGGGAGAGCAGCCTGACTTGTTCCTCAGAAGAAGGAGCAGAATGATGGAGCATCTCCTGTTCCTTCCCGACGGCTACCGGAGCTGGCACTCGCTGCTCACACAGCTCCAAATGAGAGAGTTTATCTCAAATGCTGCTCTGCCAGATCATGGAATCACACAATATCCTGAGCTGGAAGGGACCCACAGCATCATCAAGCCCAACTCCAACAGTTGCCAATATTCCCAGCCCCTGCAAAGGTTTTGCCTGCCTTTGGAGAAGGAAGGATGCAGCTCTGTGGACACTCAAGCCTAAGGATTCCTCCTATTTGTCCTCCTTCCTTCCATCCACTGCATCCAACATCTGGAGCCACACATCTCATTCTGATATGTCCTAAATCCCAAGAAAAGCCTCCTATTGCAGTGGCTCTGGCATCAGCTGCACCATCCGAGGATAACAGAACATCCACACCTGGATGTTCTTCACAGAGAAAGAACATTCCAAGCCACAGATTTATCAGGGGGTGAAAAGAAAGAGTGGAGCACTGGGAGAGCTTTACTCTCATCTTTTTTTTTGTCCCCCAAACTGGGCTGTATTTAAAAATAAAGCACAAAGAGTGATCACTGAACTGTCAAATACATGGGACAGTCACCAATGAATGTTGAAAGCACGAGCTCAGGACCTCCCTGTCCCATAAAGGGATTTCCAGGCCCAAACAAACCTGCTTGCTTTGGTGCCTGCTGTCTCACCTTTCCAAAATTAATTACAGGTAAATCTTGGAAAAATTACACTTCCCATTCATTTCAGCTACAGCTGTAGGAAGGACAGGTGTTGCATTCCTGGATGGATTCTGACATTTTCATTTAATTCCAAACCAAATAAACCCCCCGCTGTGTTTAACCAGTCTCCATGATGAAGAGCTGAGACATTTCTTACACAGTTTGATATTGTAAAGCAAAAAAGGAGTTTCAAATGGAAGAGTCATTTCATGATTAGAATAGTAAGGACTGCAAAAATTCTGTAGAAATGCAGTTTTTAACACAACTGAAATTTCTTCCCCTCTCCAGAATAAACCTCCAGCCTCTGCCCTTCCCTGCACCAGCACTCACATTTGTGTAACACAGACCAGGAGCTGATGTGCTAAATGCAAACCTGGCAGAAAACAGAGAGGAACATGCAATCAGAGAGGAGTTGGCAGCAGGATCTGACCTGACCCATCCCACAGCTCCTGGGCAGGCACATGAGCTCAACCTGAGCTGCTCCCACTGCCACTTAAGGCCACTCTCATTATGTTTAATGAGCTTTGGTTTCAGCTCTGGCAGAGAACTGGCAATCTTTGCTGGCTCACACAATTACCTGGGTGTAATTCCTGGGTTCTCTGGGTGTCCCACCAGGGCAGGACACGTCCAAACCCCAGGCAGGAGAATTGGTTGTGACTCAGGGACCAGCACTGCTGGTGGGGCTCCCCTCTGAGAGCTCTGAGGCAGGAGGACACTTCCCTGCTTGAGGAAAGGAGGGGCTGCAGGAGATCTGATTCTGGAGAAAGTTTTCTGCCTCCCCAAACAGGGTCTGGATTTAAAGTTCTACAGGGCAGTGACTGTCCCTCACTGTGTGTTTGCTCAGGGGCCAGGAGAAAATGTCCCCAACCCCACTCGGGATACCAGAACTCCAGACAGGTCAGCTTCTGCTATGAGATGTGAAGTACAAATTAATCATGGAATGGTTTGGGTTAGAAGAGATTTTGGAGCATATCTCATTCCAAATTCCCTGCCATGGGCAGGGACACCTCCCACTATCCCAGGTTGCTCCAAGCCCCATCCAACTTGGCCTTGGATGTTTCCAGGGATCCAGGGGCAGCCACAGCTCCTCTGGCCACCCTGTCTTTCAGTTGTATTATTAGAAAATAACAGTTCCAAAAATGATCCTTTAAGATTTCCAGGTATAATGCCACTTCTACAACCAGAGCAATGGAACAGCAGACATAAAAATACTCCACACTAGGATAAAATCTCCTGTACACTGGAGCAGCAAAGTGCCCACCCAGCACGGATACACTTACGGGATTCTGGGGATTGTGTTCCTGCCTGGAGCCGTAAAAGCAGAACAGAAATAGAGCACAAAAAGCAGAACTCTGATCAATTATTGGCCCTGTAGAATCCAGACTGCTTTGGCAGATCAGCTGAAAATCTCACAGCCTGGAGAAAAGGCCTCGGTAACCAAATAAATTTTCTTTTATTGGCAGCTCCTGATAAAGATTTCAAGCACTGGGCTGGATGGAGGGAATTTAAATGCACATGGACAATTAAAACTCTGGGTCACCACCACGCTGTACTAATGCCAGTTTGGGAAGGCATATGTTAATTTTGTGTCATTTGTGTTCCGTTCCAGAACTTTGTTATTAATTATCGCACAAACTTCAGTTAATAATCAATTCATGCCACAATTATCGTATCAGTTCTACTGCCTAATTAAAAGCTGGTGAGTGATTGGAATTCCAATATGGTGATCCAGGCACGGGCTGCAATCCTAAATAAATACGAGCGTGAAGTTACTGAACAAAAGATTATCTAAGCTTTAATATCAACTGGCAAAACTCTTTCACTCTGGATCATTAACTTCCAGCCCTATTATTACATACAAATGCCCAATTTCTGCTAATTCCCAACGCTAATTCCTTTTAATCATTATTTTGTATACATTGTGTTAAGGCTTTTTACTTGTTTACATTTGCATAATTATAGCAATTGTCTTCTAAGCTTCACTCTGCTGAAATCATTCTAATTTGGGATTTAGCCCATTTTTAAAGATTAGTCGACTTCTGTAGAGCAACATATCTGGGGTTGGTGTTGCCTGGACCTCGTGTAAGTCAGGCCAAGCACAAGAGGCAGTTTGGAAGGCCCAGGAAAGGAACAAAGTGGAATATCCACATGTTCAGCAAAGATGTGAGTACAGCACAGCAAACAGAGCTGCTCTGGGATAGCCTTTCCTTTATGGATGTAGTAGCCCTGGGAATATCACTCACAAAGCACTGGGCCAGCAGATCTGAGGCCTCTGAGGAACTACTCCTCTGAGGAGCTACTACTTCCTCAGAGTAGAACATCTACATCTTTAGAGTAGAACATCTACTCCTGCTTGGAAATCTTTTGGTGCTTTGCCCCCCTCTCCTCAGAGGACACCTTGAATATTAGGTGCAGTTTTGGGCAGCCCAAGAGAAGAAAGATGTAAAACTATCAGAGAGTGTCCAAAGTTGGGCAGTGAAGATGATGAAGGGTCTGTGAGGGGCTGAGGGGTCTGGATCTGTTCAGGTGGAGAAGAAGAGCCTGAGGGGAAACCCATCCCAGTGAGAGCTGCCAGGTGAGGGGAGGAGGAGGGTGATCAGTGACAGGACCCAGGGAATGGCTGGAGCTGTGCCAGGGAGGTTTAGGTTGGATTTCAGGGCAAGGTTCTTCCCCCAGATGATGGTGGGCACTGCCCAGGCTCCCCAGGGAATGATCACACTCCCAAGGCTGGCAGAGCTCCAGGAGAATTTGGACACTGCTCCCAGGGATGCCCAGAATGGGATTTTGGGGTGTCTGTGCAGGACTGGATGATCCTTGTGGTCCCTTCCAACTCAGCATATTCTGATTTTCTTGGTTTTTTGTTTTTTTTTCTCATGTTCCCACTAAAGCAGCTCCAGCCTGGAGCCATCCCCAGGCTCCAGCAGGGAACAGCAGTGAGGACTCATCTCTCTCCTCATCCATGGCCTTATCTCCCTTTCGTGCTCCTGTTATGCCTTGATCATCCATCAGCCTGACTGCTTCCCTGGCAAGCTTCCTGCCTCTGATCTGCTCAAAAAACTTTTTGTTAGTAGCTTTTCCACATCCAGTAAGTGCTCGGAATCTGCTTGGCTTCCCTTCTGCTTTTAAATTGAGAGGCTGCATTTTTTTCCTTTAAAAAAAAAACAACAAACCCAAACCAAACCAAACCTAATAACTCCTTTGTATGTCAGTTTATATTTTCTTTTTGGCATATCTTCCTGAAAATAATTATGTTGTGCATATTTGTGTTGAGTAGTAAAATAAGTTGTTGCCCTTAAAGCATCTAAGCCGCCTACAAACATATTCCCTTCTTAGCTGCTCCTTTAATTTCCTTTTAATTATCTTCCTCATTATTAGGCAGTTCCTCTGTAGGTGTATTGATTTTTAAATGTATTTTTTTTCCCCCTCCTACAAGGATCCTCACTGTTGTTGTGACTACTCCAGGCTGGCTTTTGCTCACACTGGTTGAAGTGGATGAAGCACTGAAGGAACTGAGGAATTCTCCTTCCTTGTGCCAAGGGTTTGATTGTCACAAAGTGTTTGTGGAATGGAGCACCTGGAATGTGGCACTGTCAGCCTGAGCAGGGATCACCCAGCTCACCCCTCTGGGCTTTTTATCATCCCTGGGGCTGTTTTATCACCAGGACCTTGAATTCTCTCTTTGCTGGGAACTGATATCTTGAGTTTTGGCCATTACTTTCTCTCTATTATTGATTTCTGTTTCTATCATTGTATTTCTGTTCTTGGATTTCCATGATCCTTCTAACTCAGGATATTCCCTGATTCTCAGATTGTGTCCCCTGAGCTTTCATCAAATGGTGAAAAGGGTGCAATGGTTTTATGCTGGTCACACAAAAGCACTCCCAGGGCTGGGGTTGATCTCACTGTGTGTCCCCAGGTTTGTCACAAACATTTCACATTCTTCATGATTCCCAACCTGGGCTTCACCTGACTTTCTTCCAGAACAAAATTTCCATGGCTTCTCCTTTCCAGGATGCTTCATCCTGAACTTTGTCCCTCTCTCCTGGCTTCCTTTCACTTCACCCTCTTATCTGTGTAATTATTAGTGCTGGGAGAGCAGAGCTCCTCTCTGCTGTAGGTTATCTATATTTCAAAAGCTTCTCATCCCAATACCTACCAGAGCCTTTTCTCTGCTTTCTGCCTCTCTCTCCCTGCCCTTTGAAGCATTTCAGCTCCCTTTCATGTGCTGCCAATCCAACTTTACTCCTTCCATACCTATGCTCTGAAATATGCTGCACTACACAGGCAGATGAGATAATCTGCAGCTTATTAAAAGCAGAGCTATCAAAAGACCATCAGCAGCGCTCAATAACACATGGCAGGGGCCCTCAAATTTTATGCAAAGGAGATATTAAGAAGTTGCTCCTTTGAGAAAAAGGGATGAGCTGATGTTTGGGTTGTGATCTGCTCTGTGTAGGGTGCAATTTAGTATGAAAAACACAAAACAGAGCGATGGCTTAAGGATGAAACCTCATCTTGTTGCCTAAAAATTCCTAGGCAGGTAAATAGGCATTTTCTCCATAATCACTCCTGGAAATAAGGATCATATTAATAATCATTTAATAATATCATTTTCCCTTCCCATGCTGTAACAAATTGAAGCATTAAACTGTTTGGTGTTTGTGTCCTGACTGTGTTTTCTTTGCTTTTCCAAAATAAAAAATTATTGCTGCCCATTTCAGCTACCTGTTCCTTGCCCAAACGTCTCCTAGATGGTTTAGCCTATCAGAGATAGGCCAAAAAATGAGGCTATGTCCACTTAAGGTTTATTTTATCTTATTTCAGGAGGAGAAGAGCGAAAAGGGGAGTTCACTCTTTGCTGGCTGCCCCTGTCTAGAGTGAGTAAATCAAAATAAGGCTCTTCACAGCCCAGACAAACCCTGCATGTTCCCTGCATGTGTCACAACACCTTCTAAAGCAGCTTTAAATGTAGGACCTCTGATAAGCATAACTTCAGTTATCTGGGACTCAGAGGCAGCAAAAAAAAAGAAAAAAAAAAAAAGACTCAACTCTTTTTGCATACAAAACAGTCCTCGATAATTTTTTTTTTCCAAAACAAAACATCAAATGAGTCGGTTCCCTCAGATGTTGCAGATGAATGCAGTTGTCACCCTGCCAGCGTGGGAGGATCTTCTCCCCGAGCCTGTGCAGGAGCAGAACAAGGGGATGGGTCCTCTGCAGGCCCCAGGAGCCAGCCCTGCTGTGTCTGTGTGGCACCAGGCTGAGCTGAGGCTCTGTCCCCTTCCTCCTCTCCCTGCAGGCTCAGAGCCTTTCAAAGCCACGCTGTCTGTCACTCAGGCAGCAGCCCTTCAGCTGCAGGCACTGGCAATTTGTGTAGGCCAGGGAGGGAAGGAACCCTCTAATGGATTTCTGCACAGGGGTAATTTTTTTTTCTTTTTCAATCAGGATCTTTAGGAAATGAGTGGCTGGGGGAGATTGATAAGGGGTGGAGGAGCAGGAGGTGCTCCAGGACAGGCACATGTCCCACACAGCCCCAGGGCTGGAGATCCTTTCCATAAGTAAAAAAAAATGTGCCAAATAATTTGTTCTTTTTGATTATTTTTTCCATGTGAATGCACAAAAGCAAAATTCAGTGGCATAGGATGCCCAGAGAGGCTGTGGCTGCTGCATCCTGGATTGTCCAAAGCCAGGTTGGACATTGGGGCTTGGAGCAACCTGGGATAGGGGAAGGTGTCCCTGCCCGTGGCAGGGGGTGGAAAAAGATGATCTTTCAGGTCCCTTCCAACCCAAACCATCATTCTGTGAAAGTTTTCTACTAAATGCTGTCAAAAATTCACACTTCAAAACTGAAAAAATAAAAAAAAAAACCCCCTCATTACCTTCATTTCTCTTTCAGTTTTCCCCAGCTCTAAGGCTGAGTTGTAGGAATTATCTCTGTGATTCCAGCAGAAGTCTCTTCCTCACGATCAGAAAATGATTTCTGAAAGAAAGATATAATGATGCAAATGAATCAATTTGCAAAAGGTCTGCTCTGATACCGAACATACATAAAATATACATGAGCTACCCTGAATAGCAACTGTGCAGTTAGGGAAGCAATAAGTGTAATTATCATCCTGGATTACTTAAAATACAAATTGGCATCAAATTCCAGTAGCCAATACAAGTGCAATGACAATTTTGGTTACACATAAATACTTTTTTTGCCTTTGAATGGGAGATAACAAATAAATGCAAAATGCAAACCGTCTTGGTATGAAGTAAATTCTAATTTAAATATGATCTGTGGGACTGCAGCTCTTGCTGCTTTTAGATTTTAGAGAACAGTTCACTGTCCTACTTTTAGGGGAGAAGGGGAAAGGAAACAAATTCAGGATTAATTTGTATTGATTTTTTGTTATATCTCAAATTGAAATTTATTTGGATAAAGTATCTTAGAACAATTACAATAAGTACCAGGACAAGCAATTAAATAGAAACTCAGAATCCCAGACTGGTTTGGAATGGAAAAGACCTCAAAACCCATCTGGGGGGCTGTGATTTTGGGATTAAAGAGCAGTGCTCACCACAGCTGCCTCATATCTGCCCCTTCCAACGAGGATTCTCAGAAAATAATGATCTGGCCAACATCAATAATTAACAGGTCATGGAAAGAAGTTAAAATGCCATCCAAAAGCAGGATTTGCTCTGCAACACTCGTGTCTCAGATTCCCAGTGCAAGGAGCACGTGCACAAGCTGTATCCTAAGGATGGCTATTACTGTAATAAATATTATTTATTATTATTATTTTATTTATTTATTTATTTATTAGTATTTGTTGTACACCTCTGCAGTTATAACATCTGCTCAGTTTGTGCCTCGGTGGGATTCCTCAGAGCTGGGCACAAAATATCCCTGTGGTATTAATTACCTGCAAATTGCCCTGAGATAA
>VXBB01019262.1:44273-56410 GCA_013399915.1 Illadopsis cleaveri
AAAAAAAAGACTCAACTCTTTTTGCATACAAAACAGTCCTCGATAATTTTTTTTTTCCAAAACAAAACATCAAATGAGTCGGTTCCCTCAGATGTTGCAGATGAATGCAGTTGTCACCCTGCCAGCGTGGGAGGATCTTCTCCCCGAGCCTGTGCAGGAGCAGAACAAGGGGATGGGTCCTCTGCAGGCCCCAGGAGCCAGCCCTGCTGTGTCTGTGTGGCACCAGGCTGAGCTGAGGCTCTGTCCCCTTCCTCCTCTCCCTGCAGGCTCAGAGCCTTTCAAAGCCACGCTGTCTGTCACTCAGGCAGCATCCCTTCAGCTGCAGGCAGTGGCAATTTGTGTAGGCCAGGGAGGGAAGGAACCCTCTAATGGATTTCTGCACAGGGGTAATTTTTTTTCTTTTTAAATCAGGATCTTTAGGAAATGAGTGGCTGGGGGAGATTGATAAGGGGTGGAGGAGCAGGAGGTGCTCCAGGACAGGCACATGTCCCACACAGCCCCAGGGCTGGAGATCCTTTCCATAAGTAAAAAAAAATGTGCCAAATAATTTGTTCTTTTTGATTATTTTTTCCATGTGAATGCACAAAAGCAAAATTCAGTGGCATAGGATGCCCAGAGAGGCTGTGGCTGCTGCATCCTGGATTGTCCAAAGCCAGGTTGGACATTGGGGCTTGGAGCAACCTGGGATAGGGGAAGGTGTCCCTGCCCGTGGCAGGGGGTGGAAAAAGATGATCTTTCAGGTCCCTTCCAACCCAAACCAACATTCTGTGAAAGTTTTCTACTACATGCTGTCAAAAATTCACATTTCAAAACTGAAAAAATAATAAAAAAAAACCTCATTACCGTCATTTCTCTTTCAGTTTTCCCCAGCTCTAAGGCTGAGTTGTAGGAATTATCTCTGTGATTCCAGCAGAAGTCTCTTCCTCACGATCAGAAAATGATTTCTGAAAGAAAGATATAATGATGCAAATGAATCAATTTGCAAAAGGTCTGCTCTGATACCGAACATACATAAAATATACATGAGCTACCCTGAATAGCAACTGTGCAGTTAGGGAAGCAATAAGTGTAATTATCATCCTGGATTACTTAAAATACAAATTGGCATCAAATTCCAGTAGCCAATACAAGTGCAATGACAATTTTGGTTACACATAAATACTTTTTTTGCCTTTGAATGGGAGATAACAAATAAATGCAAAATGCAAACCGTCTTGGTATGAAGTAAATTCTAATTTAAATATGATCTGTGGGACTGCAGCTCTTGCTGCTTTTAGATTTTAGAGAACAGTTCACTGTCCTACTTTTAGGGGAGAAGGGGAAAGGAAACAAATTCAGGATTAATTTGTATTGATTTTTTGTTATATCTCAAATTGAAATTTATTTGGATAAAGTATCTTAGAACAATTACAATAAGTACCAGGACAAGCAATTAAATAGAAACTCAGAATCCCAGACTGGTTTGGAATGGAAAAGACCTCAAAACCTACCTGGGGGGCTGTGATTTTGGGATTAAAGAGCAGTGCTCACCACAGCTGCCTCATATCTGCCCCTTCCAACGAGGATTCTCAGAAAATAATGATTATGCCAACATCAATAACTAACAGGTCATAGAAAGAAGTTAAAATGCCATCAAAAAGCAGGATTTGCTCTGCAACACTCGTGTCTCACATTCCCAGTGCAAGGAGCACGTGCACAGGCTGTATCCTAAGGATGGCTATTACTGTAATAAATATTATTTATTATTATTATTTTATTTATTTATTTATTTATTAGTATTTGTTGTACACCTCTGCAGTTATAACATCTGCTCAGTTTGTGCCTCGGTGGGATTCCTCAGAGCTGGGCACAAAATATCCCTGTGGTATTAATTACCTGCAAATTGCCCTGAGATAACACTTTATCTTCCAAACAGAAATCCTAGAGAATTCCAGAGCTGGCTGCCCCGGGAACAGGTTTGGAACCAGAGCCATGCACAGGCCACAGAAACCAAAGCTGGAAAGTTTCTGCCAACTCAAAAACCCAGAGAGAACTTCCAGCTCTGGAGGACTTTGTCCCCAGCCTCAGTTTAGAAGAGAATCCTTTACAGAGGAACAGTTGCACAGATTTGAAGCCATCAGGCTGCTCTCAATTTAGCAAAGTTCTGCCCCTCCCACCTCGAAGTAAAACATGAGGAATCACAGGCTGTGAAAACGGGAAGGATTTGAGATGGGTAACTGCGAGTTTTGAGTTTCTGAAATGCAGCAGCACAAGCTTGGATTGACTGAGGCTTTTTGGAGACATGGGGAAATCAACCATTATCCACAGAGTCAATACCCACAGAGTCCCAACTTTCTGGATATTGATGGCCAAATTGGGATATTCACTTTAACCCCTGCCCTGCTCATAGGTCACTCAACAATCCCACACTGGGAACAGGCACAGAGACCTTTCCAGCTGTGCCCCTCAATCCCAGTTGCTCAAACCACACCCACCACACTCCCCACCTGCACAAAGTTTGTGCTCAGCATCTGCAGAAATCCAACCAAGACAGGGAAGTTTTGGGAGGATTAAATCTGGATCCTGCTGTGCTGGGAGGTGATGGGCAGCTCAGCAGGGAACGTTCCTCAAAGGGATGGGTTTGTCCTAGAAAGCAAATCCCTCCTTGGCACTGTGGGCTTTAATCAGCCCTGTTCAGTTTAGGATTTGAACAATAAAGCAGCAGTTTGGCCCTTCCACACACAAACAGGATGGTTCCAGAATGCAGAGGGATCATTTCTTAGGGAATTCTGCTGTTGTTTTTTCCCCTCGTGCCAGTGTCTCAGCAATATTGAAACCCCAAAAGGGGAAGGATGAAATTCATTAAATGCCTTGTATAAATCACGGATTGTTTTGCTCCCTGGCTGACTAAGAAGTTAAAAAATAAATGAGTGTACTTTGGCAGCTCTGCACGTGGGTATCACCTAGTTCTGAATAATATTTACATGATTTAAGAACAAGCCAGTCCCTTGAACTGAAAATGTGAGTTTAGTGTCGAATTAAAGAGGACTAGAAATAATTAATGCAGGCATCTTGAAACAACAGGATGAGGGGCTAATCCTGCCACACTTGGAATTATAAAAACTAAATCATTTTATGTAGCTGTCAAACCAGTTTACTCGGGGGGCTGAAAGAAATGCTTATATTTTTTATTTTGTCAGTTCTGTACTTTTCATTTGAATATAGGTCAGAGGTTTGAGTGCTGAATAGCAGGTGATCAGAAAACCAGTTGTTTTCTAGGATAAAATTCAGGCAGTAGGAAAGGTTAGAAAACTTCCTTCATTGTCTACTCCCTGGTCCAACATCTGGAATGCAAAAGCACTGAAAGCACAGAATTTGGATAGATTTTTTTTGTGGTGCTTCTCTTTTCAACATTAATTCAAACATTATTTGGGTTCCTACTTCTTACCAGGTAACTATGGGGATATATGGAGTATATTTCCTGCTCTTCTGTCAGCACTTCCCAAATTCCCACTCTCTCTGGGCCCTTGTGCAGCTCCTGTTCATGCTGATATTGCAAGTTCAGGCCTGTGCATGATTGTTGTCATTAGAGGAAATATCTTCTGCCAGCTACACGATGGGTTGGGTCATGATGTTCCATCCTGAAAGGGTTCCACGCCAGGCTGGATGGGGCTTGGAGCAACCTGGGACAGTCGAAGGTGTCCCTGCCCATGGCAGGGGTGGAATGGGGTGAGATTTAAGGTTCCTTCCGACCCAAACCAGTCTGGGATTCCATGGTGTGATAATTGAGCTGGATGGAATTGTCCTGTTAAATATATTTTTATTTAAAGAAAATAGAAAAAAAAAAAAAAAATCCCAGAAAATTTAAAGAAAAAAATTCATTTTGCACGACGTGGAGATTTTTCTGATTGGGCCAATAACTCCAATTCCCAGCTTGTTTTATCTTGGAAAAAAAACCCCATTTTCAGCCAGAAAAAGAGCCAATGTTTTGTTCTTAGTCCGTTCTCTGCAGGCTGCTGCCTTCCCAAGTCATCCCTGAGACTCCAAACTTGAATTCTCAGCCCAAATTCTTTGCAGTCTGATAAACCTGTGCGAGGTGGGTGCCTGAATGACACGCCAGCTACAAAGCTGAACCTCTGCTTTGCAAAGGCTCATTTGGGATGGGAGTCTCCAACCCCATCATCAAGTGGGACATTTTTCACCCAGGAACACGAAATGCAAACTCCCTGCACGTGTGTGGAGCCATCTGGCACCAGAGCTGCAGCTGGAACACACAGAGGGAGCCAATTGTCATCACCTGAGCTGCCAACTTGCAGCAAAAAAAAAAACAACCAAACCAGCCAGGCTCTTTCCAGCCAGCAGGAATATTTGTGTGCCACGGGGAAGGGAAAACAGAATGAGAAATCTCCGAGGAAAGCCTAAAACAGGAAATTAAGAAAGCCCCTTTAACGATGCACATGGATGGGGAAGGAGGGAAGGCAGGACTCAGCACATAAAGCTCTTTTATGAAAATTGGAACAGGCTGGTGATGTAAAGAATGAAAACATGGCTTGTGCTGGGAAGGGGAAAATGGAACAGGGAGCTATAACCCAAAGCCTCACCATGCCATAATTCAGGTGTTGCAGCTGCAGTTTGCCTTAAAAAAAAGTGAATTCCTCGCTAAAGGAGAGCAAGATTTCCAATTTTCCCAGGAGAGCTGTTGGACCTGTGAGAGGTCTTGTCAGGTTTGTGTCCTAACCACAAAGATAAGCACCTGTTGCCTGGGGAAATACAGCCACTTCCCACCATCACAACATTCCACACTCAGGAGCAGCAAAAGGCAAAGAAAAAGTGAGAAATGAATGTGGTAACTCAGGGCTTGTTGAGTGGCTGGTAAAAAAAAAAAAAAAAAAAAGGGAAATATCAGATTTGTGTAAATGAGGAAATGAAGACAACCCCAGAAAATGAGGCTATTTTTAGCTCATAAAACTAACTGACAGCAAGAGGAAAGGAGATTGCTAAAAGATACGTTTTTTAAAATGCTGTTTATGTTCCTGGCCATCTGAAATGATCCCCCTTGATTTATTGGTGCACGATATATTGCTGCAGCAGCTGAAGGGATGATAATAGCCCAGGAAAAATGTTGATGCTGTTACTGGATGATGGATTGAGGCCCTATGGACCCAGAGCAGGGATTTGTCAATGTGAACTTTGCAAATGATGCTCCTGGAAGTCTGTAAGCAAAGGGAAGTGGAGGAGAACTGCCAGCACCTCCCACTGCTGAGGTGCACAAGGACGCCTTCAGAGGGATGCTTCAATTAGGGATGATTAATTGCACTAATGACCCACACTCTGCCATACAGTGGCCAATGGAGTGGTCGCTGCAGCCATCCCAGCCTGAAATTTGTTGTGATCCCAACAACACCATTCCTCCAGTTCCCAGGGTTTTATTTACCAATCAATTGCCACAATGATGTGATTTTTCCAGTTACTTAATCTCCCAGTTTATTTCATCTTCTGAAAATATTTGTCGCCTTTGCATCCCTCAAAGGGCAGTTTCTTGATCTGCGTAAATACTCATTTTTGTGTCCTAAATGTTCCATAAAGAAAGAACTTCACAAACATTGGTAAAGAAAGAAAGACTATTAGTAAAGAAAGATGTCTTGCCACCCACTGATCCAGTCCATGGAGTGGGACCTACATTTTTATCAGTTCATGCAGTTGTAAAGCTTTTTACTAAAAGTACAGAAAAGAAAAAACAAAAAAACCAACGTCAAAACATCGCGTTCACCAAGAGACAAGCGAAGGATTTGCAGCCGTGTGACAATCCTTGAGGACTCGGGAGCCCAGGCACTTGTCAATCTGCATTTCTGGAATTTCTGCCTCTTCTTCTCAATTATGGAGCAGGGCTTTAACACACAGAGCCCGTGCCACTGCTGGTGGTGATCACTCCGCTGAGCACCGTGGCCAGCCCCCAGCTCCCACACTCCCATCACGGCGCGTGAACCTCAGCTGCTGCTTTTATTGGTACTGGCAGACAAAAGGGTAAAAATAATCATCAGAAGTGCTACAACAAGACAACAAATAAAGGGTTTGATAATTGTGGGTAGAGCTGTCAGATGGATGTTGGAGCTGCCAACAGATGAGCGTTGTGCTCTGGTGTGCAGAGACTCTTCGCGTGTTGTCAGACTGTGCGACAATGTGGACTCAAACAAATTAATGAGGAGACAGAATGTGAGTTTTTAACTGCTCCTGTGGTGCTTTGGTTTAAAATTCTGTGTCCCAGGAAGATCAGGTGGGGTATTTCCTGGGTGTCACAGATCCCCACCTGTGCAAAGGATTCTGCATCACAAGGTAGCAAAATGTTTGGACGCAAGCTCAGGTCCCAGCAGCAACAAGCAGGAATTGTTCCTTTCTCAGCTGGAGAGTCCTGCTGGGCTGTAGGAGCAAAGCTGATCCAGCAGGTTTGTGCTGCTGAAGCACAGAGCTGCCAGTCCTCCCCTTCCCTCCCTTCCCTGCAGCCTCCTGGACATCTCCCATGAACCAGGTCAGCGCACAAGCCAGTGGAGAACTCTGAAGAAAAAGAGTTCTCTGCCAGGTTAAAACCACAGGAGAAGGATCTGACAAGGGCTGGAGCAGGGAAGGTAGAGGGAGGAAGAGAAGGGGAAGAAAAGGTCCTGCTTTCTTCCTGGGGGGACAAGCTGCAGGAGTCACATTCCTTTAGCCCGGGCAGCCCACGGGGCTGACCTGACCTGCTCCAACACATCTCAGCCAAGCCCTGCCTGTTATTGCAGCTCAGGTGTCTCTAAATAGTGTTCAGTGCACAGTAAAGTCATCATCTGATGAGGAAAAATTCCACTGACCCATCTTCACCCACACCCTTGGACACCCCAGGTGTCCCTACCCATGGCAGGGGGTGGAACAAGATGAGCTTTAAGGTCCCCTCTGACCCAGCCAGTCTGGGATTCTCTGATTTCTCTGATTTGTATCTCAGCTTGTGAGAAAGACAAATAGATTTCGCCTCCTTAAAAGGAGCAATCCTTACACTACCAGGAGTTTCTAAGCAGTGACAAATGGATTAGCAGAATGAACAGCAGAAAGAAACCCAAGATGGATTTTCCAAGATGGGAAGAAGAAGTGGAGAATCAGCAGAAATTATTCCATACTTCAACTAAAACTTGACATTCAGGTAACTAAACTAGAGCAATCAAGTTATGCTGTAAAAACTCAGAAAGGCAGAGGAGCTCCTTCTGCCAGGCCCAAGCGGGATGGGAAACAACCTGCTCGGTGATTTTGGCTCCCCAAATGCCCTCCCAATAGCCTGGGGAAAAGCATTCCTTGCCACCAAGAGCGCTGTGGGGTCACACTGGGCTGTCCTGGGACGTGGCACATCAGACACCGCAGGAGAAAAACCAGGACACAACTCAGGCAAACAATGGGCAGCACTGGATTCCCAAGGATTTTCACCCTGGGAAGGGAAAAACACCTCAGCCTGTCAGAAACCCCCTGGTCACTTCCAGCACCTAAAGGTCCCTGCTTAGAAGGTCAAATTCAGGCTGCTGACCCCCCAAAAAATCCCCTATTTGCGGCCTTAAACCACTCCAGAGTTCCTCCGATATTTTCCTAGGCATCAATAGGAATCTTTTTTGCTTCTGTTTTGGAAAAATGAAACGAAAATACCACCGAATTAATTTGAAAGGAAAAGCAGCCCCCATTTCCATATTACCTGCCATGCAGGAAGTGGCTGGTTTTTTACCGCAGGGAGCCGGGAGCCGGAGGATAAATAAACAAATCGGCACAAGGAAGGAGAGGAGATGAAACACAGAGGCCTCGCTGGATATACATCCAAATTATTTAAAGGAGGCGCCAGGGGAGGCTGGAGCACGATTAGCTGGGGTGAGTGGCACCCCCAGAAGTGAGCCAGGGTTACCCAAGGCGGGCATCAGCATCCTCCCCGCTCCCTCCCCGTGCCAAAACTCCTTGGCACGGCTCTGCAAATCAATGGCAAGGAAAGGCCCCGAGGAAGGAGCAGAGGGGGCGGGAGGAACCCGAGGTGAACAGCAGAAGATGAAAGGAAAACGGGATTGAGGAACGGCACAGATAAGAGAAAGTCCAGGGGGAAAAAATAATAATAATAATAAAAAAATAGGCTTTCCAGGTGTTCTTGTGAGGCCTCTCCCCACGGGCAGAAATCTCCCTGCTGGCTTCTCCCTGAGGATTGTTTTGTTGTTTTTGGGTTTAGGTTGGGGGATTTTTTTAATTTTTTTTCAGTTTTTTGGGGAGCAGAGCTCATGG
This sequence comes from Illadopsis cleaveri, assembly GCA_013399915.1. NCBI lineage: Eukaryota > Metazoa > Chordata > Aves > Passeriformes > Timaliidae > Illadopsis > Illadopsis cleaveri. The sequence goes on from VXBB01019262.1 coordinate 52,527, forward strand.
GGTAGCAGGGAGCAGAAAGGAGAACAGCACTTTTTAAGTTATCTGCAAATAAAAGAGGGATCTGTGGGCTCAGTCTCAAGGGTGAGGGCCTGAGCCACTCCTCACACCTGTCACCTATGGAATCAGGGAATATCCTGATCTGTAGGGACCCACAAGGATCACCGAAGTCCAACTCCATTACTTTCCTCCTTCATCCCTAATAAATTCCAGGCTTTTTGTCTTTAAAGGAGGGTCTGGCCCCTTAATGCTGTTCACGTTCCTTACAGACCATATTATCTGCAAATTATCAGAGGTATTTGGCTCTTTAAACTGGCTTTATCACTGCAAAATGTTACATTTCTGAATGCACTGAAGTTTAGATTTTAAGTTTTAGATTTTATGCCTAGAACTGAAAAGCTCTTTGCCATCTGGAGGTCAAGTGGTAACCCATGTGTTCATACTTTGCTACAGACTTGCCTGAGAAGAATTAAAAAGTTAAACCTTGATATACATGAGGGTAAAGCATCCAGTATTTTTTAAAGATCTGCCCTGGTTCCTTTGGGATGTGGAATTTCAGAGCCAACTCAGGCAGAACTTCAATCACAGAATCCCAGACTGCAATGGGTCAGAAGGGACATTAAGGATTATCCAATGTCACCCCCTGCCATGGGCAGGGACACCTTCCGCTGTCCCAGGCTGATCCAAGCCCCATCCAACCTGGCCTTGGACACTGCCAGGGATCCAGGGGCAGCCACAGCTTCTCTGGGCACCTGTGCCAGGGCCTCCCCACCCTCCCAACCAGGAATTCCTTCCCCATCTCCCATCCAGCCCTGCCCTCTGGCAGTGGGAAGCCATTCCCTGTGTCCTGTCCTTCCATCCCTTGTCCCCAGTCCCTCTCCAGCTCTCCTGGAGCCCCTTTAGGCCCTGGAAGGAGCTCTGAGTTCACCCCAGAGCCTTTGGCTCTCCAGGCTGAACAATCCAAAATCTCTCATCCTTCCTAAGTACACAGGAAAACATTTTCCTTCCCTGCTTCCCACCAAAAGTATCCCAGAGCACCGAGGGCACCACTGCTCCACCTAAAACTGAGAGAGGCTCTGCTGCCCTGTGAACCCCCGCAGAGTCAGGCAGGCCTGATTCCTCCTGCCCAAACCTCCACTGAGTGCCATTAATGAGCGCTAATTGATCATTTGATGGTGGGCTGATAAATCCCAAACGCTCCAGTTCCTTCCAAACAATCACACAATTCCCTGGGTGAAGCCAACCCTTGACACAATGATTTAGTGGCAGTGCCAGTCACTGTCTGGCTGTGGGACTGCCTGGACATCCTCTCCTTCAAAGTGACTGATACCCCGCAGCACCGACGACACAACAAACAACTCCTCCAGACGACGCAAAAATATCTTGACAAGTTCAGTTCCTTTAACCCCCGGAGCCCCAGCGCTGGGAATTTCCTGGGCTTGGCTGCAGAGCACAGGGGAAGGACAGCAGGGCCCGCAGTGCCTGGGAGCTGCCAGCTTGGGAACAGATGCTCTGGAAGTTGGGAAGTTGGGGAATTCATTCAAAATAGCAAAAAAAACACCAAAAAATAAAAAAAAAATAAATAAAATATTACAACTTTTCAACTCAACTCCTGAATTGCCAGGGAGGGCAAGTGTGGAAGATTTCTGACAAATTTTTGAGTTTGCTGGAGGGTTTTAATGTTTTCAAATTGAAATTAGACCAAAATCTGGGGATTTAAGTATTTACTTAGGCATTTATTTAATTTAATTACTTTATTCAACAGTGAATGTATTTTTCCCAGTGAAATTGTTATTCCAGTCGATAAGAGGTTTTTTTGTGTAATATATGGAGATCTTGTAGTGAAAGGACACAGGGAATGGGTTCCCACTGCCAGAGGGCAGGGTTAGGTGGGATACTGAGGGGAAATTCTTCCCTGGGAAGGAATAGAACTCTCCTCTCCTTTTCCTGGCCAGAGGTTTCCCTTTTAAACCATCCCAAACTTCCATGTACAACCAAAGGCATCAAAGCATAAACACAAACTGGATGAGCTTGCAGAGCATTTGGTCCCTAATTTTTATTTCCCTACCAGTATTGGTAACATTTTTTCATCCTGCCCAACACTCATCTCTAATTTCCTGCCTCTGGGGCTCTGAGATGTGCTAGAACTGCAGGAGAAGTTGTGCTGAGCCCCACAATGCCTTGATCCCAGCTCTCCAGCTTCCCTCTGATACCCTTCCTGGGATGATGATTTCCAGCTCTCCAGCTTCCCTCTGATATCCCTTGGTGAAGCCAATGGAAGGCACAGAGTGGCTGAACAGTGCCAGTGAGGGAAATCTGCTAATTAGCTTTAGGCTGCAGCAGGGAAAGCATTCTAGATCTCCCTCTAGGCAGAGAGGAAAAAGGAATATGAGATCAAAACTGAGCTGAACATGTAGAAGCTGGTGCTGTGGCTAATGCTGGAGGATGGCAGAGGTTCAGGCTGTGTTAGGAATGAATTCCAACCCACTTTGAAACCTTTCAGTGGAAGCCTTCAGTTTTAGCCCATAAACACTCCCAGTGACAACCCACAGACAAGCCAGAAGATCAGGACAACACAGGCAGGATGATTATTACACACAGACACCAAAGCTCTGCAAGAATTTATAAAATTAATGATTTGTTCATGTTGATGTGGCCTCCTTCCCTTCCTCCAGTTTCCCCAAAACTTGGGCACCAAACACACTTTTGCAAATCATTTTAACCAACAAGCTGCTGCAAACCAGGCACAGAAAAAGTAAAAGAAAAACAAAGCGGGGGCCACAGAGGTGGATTTGGGAGGAATAATTAGAAGCATTTCAATTAAATACACATAGTGAAGCCAAGCAATACCTATAGGCAATACATCTGTCAACACACACGTGAAGGATGTAAACAGAAAGAATGGAAAGGAAAAGATTTAGTGCAGCTCACTGGGCATAGCTGGGAGTGGTGTGATTAAATTAAGAAAGATAATTCAGGTTGAATTTGAAGAACAACTTCCTGACAGCGAAAGGTTGCAGCTTCAAACACGCTCCCAAGTAAGCAGCTAATCCCCACTCTTTAAAACATGACTGGGCAAGAGCCCTGTACCTGCACAGTGGGGAAAGGGGCAGCTCCTGCCAGGAGATGGATTGGGAAATGAAATAACCCTTTAATTTCATTAATGGCTCTGAATCTCCCAGTGGGGACAAGAAAACAGAGAGAAAAAGAGCCAGGTGGGAAGCAGAGAGGCAGACTAGTCCTAAAGTGGGAGTTCACTGGATTTCTTGGAGAAAATAGTTTAGTGTTCACGTAAAAGAAATGAAAAGTGACGCCAGGGAGAGGGGGTGAAAGTCCTGGGTTGGAGCTCAGCATAACCCTGGCAATTTACTATCAGAGAACCATGGAATGGTTTAAGTTGGAAAAGCCCTCTAAAATCAATGAGTCCCACCATTCCCAGCACTGCCAGGGCCATCACTGACCCCTGTCCCCAAGGGACACCTGTACATGGGCTCTGAACAACTCCTCCCTGGGCAGCTGTGCCAATGCCTGACCACCCTTTCAGTGAAGAAATTATTCCCAGTATGCAATCTAAACCCCCCCTGGCATGACCTGAGGCCATTTCCTCTCATCCTGAGGATATTTTTTTCCTCAGGGTTTCCTGAGCAGCTCAGTCCATGGCAGCATCTCTCTGGTGTTACACGAATTTTCCTCCTCAAGCAAGCCTCAAACACAGGATTGGGCAGCACAGCTTAGTGAAGACTCAGCCTCAGCCTCACTTTTCCAGAATCAATCCAGCAGGGATGTGTGGATCCCTCCTTCTGCCCTGCTCTGTTCCCCTCTCCATCCTCCAGCCAGCTTCCCCCCATCCCTTCTACCCTTATCCCCACCACCATCCCAGAAAAAAA
>VXBB01019262.1:56456-72386 GCA_013399915.1 Illadopsis cleaveri
GGGATGAGACTTGCTAACTCTCATTATCCTGCTACACAAATTAAATCAACTAAGGAGAGGCAAACTGAAGAGCTTTGCCCAAGGTTACAATCATATTCAGAGGCAAAGCCAAGACTAGAGCTGGAATCCTGCTTTCTCCTGGAATGTTTAGACTACAGCTCCTGCAGCAAATGCTTTCACACTTTATAGTGTTTACTAACTTCATAATGTCTGCTCACACACTGCTCTGCCTGCAGGAGCTGCACCAGAGGGAATTTAATCAATGGGAAATAAATGTCATTATTAGGAATTGGGTAAGGCAGCACTTAAGGGATAGTCAGGCAGATTCTGTTGTTTCAGGAGAAGGCCAATGGTTTTGGTATTGCTGTAAGGGTGAAAAAAATCCACAGGGATTATTCAGGCTTCACTTGGAAGGTCCTGGAAGTGCAAATCACCATCCATCATCTTTATGGTGCATCACATCACCTGAGGTATGAAGTAATCATCTAAAAATGCACTGCCTGACACGGCCATGGTTACAATCAATAACTCCTACAACTGGAGAATGTAAAGGAAAATCTTTTATTCTACTGGTGTCTTGTTTTTATACAAAGGGCTCCATTATCAGCATGGCACAAGTGCAGAACTCACCTGAGGAGGGTTGAAAAGCGTCATTTCAGAAATAAAAGTGCACGGCTCGATAAATCTGTAAATCATCACCCCAAAGCTCTGACTGGCTCTGGATTAACTCTTGGAATATTAAAGATGTTTCAAAGCTCAGTGGTCTCCATGTCTGCACACAGTGTTTGCCATGTTCTTATTTACAGATATGCATTCAAAAAATATATGGAATATATACCGATGCCACATCCCTGCAGTACCAACCCTGGGATCTCAAGTCTCTGCTTGGAGATGATTCCAGCCAGCACAGCCTGGAAAAAAAATGGGAACTGCACGGGCTGAAACAACTAATGCTGCAACTTAAACACAGGGGATTGTCCCTGCAATTCAGCTCACACAGGCTGAAGCTGCTTCTTCAAGGGAATCTCAGGAACTGAGTTGGAAGGGCACAAAACCCCTACTTTAACCACTCATCCCATGCAGGATCCCAGGAACATCGTGGGTAAACATCCAGCATTCCAAAAGTTCCTGACTGAATTGCCACAGGCTGGTTCTTAAGGGGGAAAAATGAAGGATTTTGGAATGGTGAAATTGGAAATTAAGACAGAAATAGAGAATATTAGATAACGTAGAATAGAGAAATTAGAAATTAACACAGAAAAATACTCTCCACAAGGGAGTAACACACAGGCACGTCAGGCTGTACGTGTAAGTTGAAGCCACATCTATCTGAATTATATGTCATATACTATATTTATGCTATATTTTATGTTATACTTAGGTATATATGGGTGAGTACATGATGCATGAGTGCTGTTTTTCTAGGGAAGTGCCCTTCCCCTGCTGCTTTTGGAGAACAGGGGCAGGCAGGAGGGGAGATGGGAAGAGTGGGGATGTGCTACAGAGCATGAAAACATGGATTGGGGCTGGGATGTGAAACTCTGGCTCTTCTTTTACCTTTTTTTCTTTTTCTAAGGGTAAGAGGCACTTCATAGAGTAATAGAATTATTGAATAATGGATTATTCTGAGTGGGAATGAACCTACAAGGACGGGACACCTTCCACCATCCCAGGTTGCTCTAAGCCCTGTCCAACCTGGCCTGGAAATCATCATCCCAGGAATCTTCTGTCTCAGGATGGTGTTTCCCTCCTGTAACTTTTCCACACGTGATCAGACTCTCTCTCTCTCTCTCTCTCTCAGTGTCATTCTTTTTTCACTCTTGTAAAACACTCCCAGCTTCAATTGCAGCGTGTTTGGAGCCAACACGTCTGGCTGGAGCTGCTCTGTCATTCAGAGCCTTATTATGCAAATAAAACATAGACAAGCTGTAAGTTCCAGTTGAATCCAAACACCCCGGAGCATCCAATAAATGGAGACGTCTAAAAAACAGAACTCCATGGATGACACACATTTGTCATCCAGCTGAGAAATCTGAGATAGGAAGATGAATAAGAGCGAATTTACAAATGTCAAGAAGCTTCAGGATCCTTTCCCCCGTTTCTGTTGCTTCAGGGAAGAGTTGAGACCCAGGAATACAAAAAAAAAAATCCCCTCATGGGATGGCAAGCTGTGTTTGCACTTCTTTCTTTCCCTGGAAGCTGATCTGGGGAACAAGGGGATTCACTTGGGAGTTATTATTTTTGCAAATATTTCTTACGTTCCTAAATCAGAGATGAACAACTTCAACAGACCTGTCCCAAACTACACTTCAGCTGCTTTACAAAAGGAAACAAAAAATTGACCAAAAAAAGAGACAAAAGTTAAATATTAAACATTTTCTTAATGTTTTGAAAGCATGATTATCATTAGACCATGGACTGAGGCCTGTGCTAGAATAATCAATATTTTAAACAAAGAACGAAAGCCACAAAATATCAATTAACATTAATGGACAATGGGAGAGATTCTAATTAATATTTCTAATTTAGCAACAACCTGTTGTTAATATTGAAAATATTAACAAGGAAATTACTAGTTTCTAATTGGCAATATTAACAAGGTCCAAAGGCCTCCAAACAGCAAAAGACATTGATATGCCAACCAATTTAAGGAAAAGCCCTGCTGGATTTCTGCATCTATTTGCCCTCTTCACAGAATTTCTACCATCACAGCAGGGCTGAAATGGGTATTTAGAAGTGAAACAATTTAAAGTTTGAAAAGCAACGTTTTCATATTGTCACAGGTTTGGAAATGGCTGGGATGTCTCAGCAGCACAGAGCAGTCCCTAAATCCCATCGGTTTCTGTCAGCCCAGTGTGATCCCAAGGGGTGCTGGGGGTGACCAGGAGGCTCTCAGTGGGTGAGGAGTGGTGCTGGGAAGTGCTGGCTGCCAGGAAATGAGTGCTCATGGAGGTTTGCAGCTGGTTTTGGATCAAAGTCAGTGGATCCCTGGATGTGGTGGATGGGATATTTGTGCCTCATCCGGACGCTGAACAGCAGCGGAGATGGGCAAGGCAGGACTGACTCAAGAGCACTGAAAGAATTCCTGCAGATTCAGGGTTTTCTTTATCCCTAGGGTTGTACTGACTGTAGGATTGTGAGTGGCCACTCCAAAGGTCTTTCCAGCTGCCCCAATCCCAGAGCCTTGGAGCTGGCAGGATCCCTGGGCATGGGGGGGTTCCTCCCCTTCCAGGAGCCTCCCCCAGGGATCAAAGCACCTCACTAAAAAAACCTCTCTCTGTGTTAGTTTGTCCCTGCTGGTCAGAATATCGTTCTAAATTATTAAAAACACGAAGAATCCCAAGCTTCATCCCCTCAGCTGCCACGATAAATCAGCAGAGCTCCGAGTGCCTCAGCAGGCTGGGCTCAGTTTACAGCAGATGATAGCAGGGCTTTGTCTCCATCTCCTTCAGCGCCTGCGAGGCTGCTCCCCCTGGAAAAGTCACAGGGCACCAATTAGCTGAGGGAATCTTTTCACACATTTGTTGTCAGCGCTGTCACGTTTCCCCAGTTCATCCTTAGCTCCCTACAACTGCGGCGTGAGGGCTCATGATATAAATGCAGAGGTGAGATAAAATCAGATTCCGAGATTATTTACTGTCTCCAGTGGTTTTCCCACTGGAGCAAGGCTGCTGATATCCCCTCACCAGGGCTCGGGTGCATTTCACTGGCAGCAGTGACCTCAGGAACAGGTGGTGCTTTGGAGCATTACTGAAAACAAGTATCCATAATAATAATATCAAAACAAGGTGGGTTTTTTTTTCCCCAAGCATATTCCAGCATGTAAAGAGGCAGAAGGGAAGTGTCTTGTATTTACTTTTACTGGAAAAGCACGATGGACTGGTCCTGACATCACTTTGTTTTGCAGAGGCTCAGCTTTAGATATAATTACAGTGACAAAGAGAGTTCCCCTCCCTCGGACGGGCGCCGGAGCAGTGCCAGGGAATTCAGGGATGCCAAAAGGGTTTTATGGATTACAGAGCAGCCTCAGCCTGCCCCAGTGCAAGGGATGAGAAGATCCCAAAAGGTGTCAGCATTGGGAATGCCTTCACACTGTTGCTTTGGAAGAGACTTAGGGATTTGTACTCATCCACGGAGCAGGAAATCTCATCAGCCACTTATTTTCAAAAGAAAAAAATTTAAATTTAAACAATCGCTGAGTAAATTCCTGTAGTAAAACTCTGCTCGTAGCAGCAAGTGGCATTGCAACAAATATAAATTGCTGCTTCTGGTAACAGCAGTTATAAGCAAATTTCATCAATTTAATCACTTTTAAGAAGGGATAGACTGAAATAGGCATCTCCTGGAGCATCCCAGGGAAGGCCATCCATATCCCCCTCCCTTCCTTCTCTTACACAGCATTCAGTTTCTTCTCCCAAGTAGCAAGACCAAACAAGTTGCACTGAGAGAGGTTTAGATTGGATATTAGGGAAAATTCCTTCACGGAAAGGGCTGTCCATGCCACCTGGCACAGCTGCAGAGGTGGAGTCCCCATCCCTGGAGGGGTTTCAAAGCCACGTGGATGTGGCACCTGGGGACATGGGTCAGTGGTGGCCTTGGCAGTGCTGGGGGAAAGGTTGGACTTGATGGTCTTGGGGGGTTTTTCCATCCTAAACCATTCCATGACCCCTTCCCCTGCCTCTTCCCAGGAGCCACGTTTGGCCACAACAGGGAACATTCATTACTCTGTGTTTGCACAGTCCCCAGCAAGCAGAGACCTCCTTCTGGACAAGCTGGAGGTTGTTGGAATAAAAGGATCATTAAAGAATTAGGGCAGCATTAGAACTCAGCTGGGGGCTCACTGAGGTGTGCCTTCATGCTGGCACGCTTGGGTTTAGTATTAGATTGTCCCATTATCTTCACAGAATGTCAAATAAAGCCTTTGTGACAAAAATGCACCAAAAAGCTTGAGAAAAAAATGTGTAAAATGCTGAATAAAACTAATTTAAAATGTGAGGTTTAAAATATTCTGATTTCACTACCATCTCATTTAATGAACTCGGAGCATTTCCCAAAGGCCCTGGTGAATTTTATCTCCCTGACATCCTCCAGCCACTAAAAACTCTCCCTGGGATTGGCAAAACTTGAACTTCAGCGTATCCCAAATGGGCTCCTTGATGGTTTTGCCTATTGTGCAGAGGAGAGCCCTGAGCTTTTAGGCTTTCTCTCTCTTTTATTATATTTTTTTCTCCAAGAATGCTGACTTTCATGAATATTAAATCCCATTTCCCAAAAGCAGCTATTTATTGAGCCTGTTTGCCCTTTATTACCCGAAAAACAGAAAGCTTGTATTTCTCCTCGCTGTGTAAAGATGCTTCCTAAGTAATCCAAGACGCTACTTTCATGTTTGTTCAATAAGTATTTCAAGATGTTGCTATTTTGATAATGTGCTGACTGAGACATAATTCACAGCGATGCAAAGTTTAATAATATCTCCAAACTCTGATAGAAAACGAGCTCTAGCTCTGGAGAAAAGAATTTTTTTCTGAAATTATTGGCGAAAGGATCCAGAACCGCTGTTACCCAACACAGTTCCTACCCTGACGCATTAAAAAAAAATAAATCACACAATTCCTGGGCTCACACACTCACAAACACATCTCCTGCAAGGGAGGAGGACGGAATGATAATCCCCCATGGAGAAGATCCCTGCCCATCTCAGCCAGTACTGGCTGGAGAAGGAATTGCTCAAGACACTGTTCCACGCACCAATCCCTTCACCAATTAATTCTTCATTCCTTTAACAAGGAATTCTGACCTGACCTCCACAAGGAAATGAAGGGAAGGATGACAATCATGGGTGACAGTGTCATTTCCTGGGTTTCTTGGAGGCTGTGCACTCAGGAATGTTTGTCTTTTGCCACCTACTCTGGGGTTTAACCCTGCTGGAAGTTTTCACAGAACCAGACAAGCCCAGAACGGTTTGGGCTGGAAGGACCGTAAAGCTCATCCCAACTACAAAGCTGGTCATCAACTTGGCACTGTTTTGCCCCCTGCCATGGGCAGGGACACTTTCCACTATCCCAGGCTGCCCCAAGCCCCATCCAACCTGGCCTTGGACACTTCCAGGAATGAGGAGTCCACAATCTCCTTTTGTCTTCTAATAAAAGATAGAAGAGATTTATCTGCTTTTAAACACCTGCCATTAAGTACACCCTAATAAAATATCCCCTATTGCTTCTGTTTCTGAGATTTTCAGAGCCTTCGTGCATTTTTTTCTCCCAGTGTGGTAGGAAGGTATCTCTCTCCACATTTAAAACACAACAAGCAGAAATTTGGGGAATTCGCCCCTTCTACAAAATCAGAACATTTGACAGACAAGGTACAATTTTTGCCAAACACAACCAGAACCCAGGAGGATTTCTGAAGGAAACCTCCCTCATCTCCAACCACCTCCTCCCGGAGACTCCATAGCCATCAGCAGGATGGCAGAGATTCCTTTACTCTGTGTGAGAACAATCCAGATTTTGGCATCCAATGCTGATCCACAAAGAAGAGCAAACAAAATCCTCAGAGGAAAAAAGCAAAAACCTGTGTGATGCTGGCATGTCCTGTGAACCCCACCAGTGTCACACAGTTCCCAGTGGAAATCACACCAGATCCTTTATCCTTCTCCTGCCTTAGTTGTGTCCCAGTGATGCCTTGGGAAGGCTGACCTGAAACAGAGACTGGACAGAGCCAGAGAATAAAGTAGGGATTTATTGAAAGGCCTCCAGGATCCACCTTGGGCAGGACAAGGCCCGACCAGAGCTACACCCAAGGTGGACCCAAAATGGTCACAAAATGGACCCAAAACGGTCACAAAATGGCTGACCAGTCACCAGATCTTACATTTTTGTAAGTTTTGTTCCATTTGCATATTGGGGTTTAATTTTCCAATTACAGTTTCAGGCTGTGAGGTCCCATCCTGCTTGTTCCTCCCTTCAGCCCACCCTTGTTTGTGCTTTTGGGCCTGAAAGTTGTCCTTGGTGTGCAGCAGGAAAAGGATTTGTTTTGTGTCCCTGCTGTGTGCAGAGCTGAGTGACACTGACTGTGAGCTCAGAGCTGCACCCCTGGGCAGCACAGAACCTGAAACACATGAAAGCTGAAACGCAAGGCATGAGGGGTGTTGAGCTGCTGGAGGGCAGGAGGCTCTGCAGAGGGATCTGGACAGGCTGGAGCTGTAGGATGAGGTACAACAGTGCCCAGTGCTGGGCCCTGCCTTTGGGTCACAACAACCCCTGCAGCTCCAGGCTGGGCAGAGGGGATGGAAAGCTGGGAAAGGCCCTGGAGGTGCTGGTGACAGCAGCTGGACACGAGCCCAGGGGTGCCCAGGTGCCAGGCCCAGTTGTGAGGTCCCATCCTTCTTGTTTCCTCCCTTCACCCCGCTGTTGTTTGTGCTTTTGGGCCTAAAGTTGTCCTCGGTGTCCAGCAGGAAAAGGATTTGTTTTGTCACCCTGCCCTTGAAGAGAGCTGAGTGACACCGAATGTGAGGCTCAGAACTACACCTAAGCAGCACAGAACCTGCAAACATGAAAGCTAAAGCTCAAGGCATCACCACCACGTGCGAGGAGCGCGGGCTCGGGGCAGGGAAGGATCCGGGAGGGACGCGATGTTCCAGGCCCGGCGGTGCCTCCCTGCTGCAGTCGGGGAGCCCCATCTGTGCCTGGGAGCCCCATCTGCCAGGCGGAGATGATTCCTGCCGCAGATGATCCTCCTGGTGACGGCGGCTCCGCGCTCGGATCCGCAGGAAAGGCGGCACGGGGAAGCGGAAGGAATTACGAAGGCGTTTCGAACACACAGCGATCTTTCCGCTCGGGAGGTTTGTTTCGCAAGATGCGTTCAGATAAAAAAGAAAAAAAAAGAAATTTGATTCGCTTGTAAGGTGGAGGTGGGGGGAGGAATAAAGAGGTGGAAGTCAGGTCTCGCTGCTTTCCTTGTTCCAGTCCACAATTCGTCTCATCCTGCTTTCAGGGGACTGGTATGTCTTGGCATCTACGCTCAGATTAAATCTTTTCCTTTGTGGGCAGAGAAATAAATCAGGATGGGCTTTACCTGCTGCTCCTGCAATTTTCTCCTCATTCCTATTGCCTCACCATCCAACTGCCTTGTATCAATCTCACTAAAACCCAGCTTAAATAAAACAGAACTTGGACAACTTCACAGAAGGATCCCTTCCTCTACCTAACTATGTGCAGAGCACTTTACCTTACTAGCAGCAAGTACTGCATCATCTGTAGGGTTACAAATCCAATTCACACACCACAGTGGGTTTGCAGCTACTACAAACGCTGCCGTCGATGGAAGTGTTGAAATTTGGATTGGATATTAGGGAAAATTTCACCTCTGAAGGGGTGGTCAAGCATTGGAACAGGTTGCCCAGGGAAGTGCTGGAGTCACCACTCCAGAAGTGTTGAAAAAATGTGTGAATGTGGCACTTGGGGACACACAGGTTAGTGGCAGCCTTGGCAGTGCTGGGGGAATGGTTGGACTCAATGGTCTGAGAGGTCTTTTCCAACCTGAACTGTTCCATGATTCTAATTTAGACAAGAAAAAAAATCTGCTCAGTCAAAACACTCCCCCCCCATTTTAAACTCTTGGCATGTAATGCATCCTCTGTAAACTCCCAGTTGTTCCGTAATTACCTAAACATTCCAGCCTCTAACACTCCTCACCCAGGAGCCCTCAGGAACTTCTCTGTGGTACCAATCTCTCCCCAGCTGTACATTATGAGTGAGCAAGATGTAACAAATTAAAGAGTGGTTTGAGAACATTAAAATGCCAAACATATTGAAAAATGCTAAACAAGAAATCTGGGTCTTCTGCCTCTCTGCATGAATCACTGCCAACAACTACAACCTGATCTGTAACAGCAGAAAATTACAAACAGGAAAAAGGAAAACAAAAAAACCTGCCTTGAATGAGCGAGCCCCACTCTCGCTCTGCTGCTACGCCAAGGAGCACATTAAAAATGGAAATGGGACTAGCAGAAGGACAGGGTCATGAGGAAAACAAATGGGGACAGAGCCTTCAATCATTCACAGAACAAATATTCCGGTGTCACAACTCAAGGAAAGCCTGTTTTCCAGCCATTCCAGTAATCAGCTACACTAAACAAACCGTGCTTTAGACCGAAAACTGTGTAAAATTACCTAATTCTCCCATTATAGGCAGGAGGATCTATGTATAGCACAGGAGGAACGAGCCCTGGGTGCCCTTACCAGACTGTGCTCCGTTGGCAGTGTTGTGTGGGATAAATCTCTCCTCCTCGGAGCTCTCTCCCCGCTTCCTGTGCCTCTCTTATGCAATGCACGCTAAAATAGGAGAGTTTTGCTTGCCCTTTCCCAGCTGTCTTTCCCCAAAGACTCTGAAGGGATTGGGTAATACCCCAAACCTCATTAAATGCAAAGAGTTGGAATTGGGGAATGTTTATAGCTCACTGTGGGGATGCAGTGATGGGGTGTTGGTGCTGCTCACCTGACCATGGGTACAGATGGATGTGACCAGGGGAGGGCAGGGATGGAGCTGCTCTGCTGTGACAAACAAAAATTCCAAACCCCATGGATGGGATCTCCAGTCTGGGAGAACCCTAAAGCTTTCACTGGAAACCTAAAATGGTTTGTGTGAAGACAGACCTGTGGCAACAGCAGAGCTGAACACAATGGAGATGAATCTTTGGCCAACATCTGACCACTTTTTAACTTACTTAGATGAATGCTGATATCTGCAGAAGAGAAAGCTCCAGGGAGAAGTTAGAGCCCCTTCCAGAGCCTAAAGGGGCTCCAACAGAGCTGGAGAGGGACTGGGGACAAGGGATGGAGGCACAGGACATGGGGAATGGCATTAATCTGAAGCAGGGTAGGTTTGGGTTTCATGTTGGGAAGAAATTTCACCTGGGAGGGTGAGAAGGCACTGGCAGAGGGTGCCCAGAGAAGCTGTGGGTGCCCCTGGATCCCTGAAAGTGCCCAAGGCCAGGTTGGATCACCCTGGGATAGTGGAAGGTGTCCCTGCCCACAGCAAGGAGTGGATTGGGATGAGCTTTGAGATCCCTTCCAACCCAAACCATTCCGGGATTCTGTGATTCTACGTTAATTTTTTCTATTTTCATTTAACTCCTGTGCATACCCAGAGCCTTGCCCCTCCTCCTTGTGTTCCTGGGCACAGGGAGAAAGCTCTAGAGCCCCAGGAGGGCTCTGGCAGCTGTTGGCCATCGTGGCCATGCAGCTCAGGCTCAGAGCAGTCAGCTCCCTGCTCAGCAGGAAGGGCAGACACAGCCAGGCCAGACAGCTCTGCTGAGCCAGCCCTTCTTAACAGCCTTGCACAGCTCTCCCAGGCCCATTCCTGCCTCCAAGCCAAGCGATTTCTCTTCTTATCCTTATCAAAAATATCAAACCAACCTGGACATCAATGGGAGGGGAAAGAAAGGCAATGGTTTGTCTTGGGAAAGAACCAAAATCGCACTGCTAATTAAAATAATCAATGTTTGTATATATTTAGGGTTGTTACCCCTCTTTAGGTCTCTCTGTAGTTTCTGCTCCCTAAATGTAGCCCAGATGCTTCTGCCCTTTGTTACTACGGATGAATCTGCATTTACAAATGCAAATTCCTGTACAACGTGAAGCACTGGCTGTTTCTTTTATTGAAACAAAATGAAAACTGTCTGAGCAAACCAAGCACAGCGGGTAAAAACCAGGGATGCTGAATTCCGTGGGTGAAGAGGCTGAGCTGCCCCAGCTGTGCTCCCCAACACCAGCACGGCCCAGAGCTTTCCTCAGCCCATTCCAGTGGATCCCTGGAAGCCCTCAGCAGAACAAATTCAGCTGCTCCAACTGGGAATGAATTTCTAAATCTATACCCAGAAAGGATGAAAGAATCAATGCTGGAAAAGCCACGTTCTTCCCAAGGAAAAAGGATATGGGGAACCTACAACTCACCACACAGCACTCCCTCAGCTTATCCTGGAATCTCAGAAAGTTTGGGTCAGAAGGAACCTTAAAGATTGGCCAGTGTCACCCCTGTCATGGTCAGGGACACCTTCCACTGTCCCAGGCTTCTCCAAGCCCCGTCCAGCCTGGCCTTGGACACTGCCAGGGATCCAGGGGCAGCCACAGCTGCTCTGGGAATGCTGTGCCATGGTCTGCCCACTCTCACAGGTAAGAATTTCTTCCCAATACCCAATCTGAAGCTCCTTTTTGTCACTGGGATGCCAATCCCCTTGTCCTGTCACTCCATGCCCTTGGAAACTCTTCTCTTTTCCTTTGACAAAGCAAAATGCTGTCTCACTGCACAGCACCGTGTCCTTTTGATGATCCGAAGTCTCTTGACTGTAAATGTGCAGCTTTGGGCATCCAATCCCATCAAGGGTGAAGACTTCTTGGCTAATTTAGGAAGAAAGCACTTTGGGTGCTGAGGAGCAGAGTGTACCCAGGACAGACTGCAGCCAGGACACATGGCCAGAATGAGCAAACAGCAGCCTTTTGGTGGAGAACTGCAAATAATGATGGGCTTCAAGGTGCCTAATTCAGAATTCTCTTTCTATTCCCAAGGCAGAACATACTGGGCATTGTTGCTGTGAGGGATAAGGATCCACAGGATTCACTGGACATTTTGATCTTGGAGTCGTGGCTCTGTGTTCATGCTTGTCCTGCTGTTCAGCTCTTGCCCCAAAACCAGGTACTCTCCAGCCCCTCATAAATCTCATCAACACAACCCAATGGTTTCAACCAGTCTGTTATACAAAGTTCAGAGTGGATCAAAATCCTCAGGGTGCACAGTGAGGCAGGATGGAAATCTGCTCCCTGCAGACCTGTGGTTGCTTCAGGGAAGATGAGGGCGAGCACAAGACTTTGGATTTAGAAAAAAACAAAAATCACTTTGTGTAGTGAATTTTCCGTCTTGTTTTCCTTTCCCATTTTTATTACTTAGTAAGCATTCAGGAAAAACAGGATCTTTGCTTTTGAGATATTCTGCACCTGCTGTCTCGCCTATAAAAACGCTGTTTTCAATTCAAAGCAATAAAACACTGCAATTAATCTAAATCACATCATTACGGTTGGAGCCGAGGCTCACAAAATTGGTTCCCTCTACCTCGGCGTGCACCACTTATCTTATTTCCCCAAATATTTTCCAAACACATTTTGCTGTTCTCTCCTCCTGGAATGTGATGATGGCCTTGCTGGATATTTGATTGCTGGTGTCAGAGCTCCATTTGGGATTGGATGGGCCCAGAGAGTGAAGGGGACGGATCCTGGATGCACAGGTTGGGATGGAGATACATCCCTGCGCCCGGGCGAGTTCCAGATGGAAAATTAAAGCTGGGAAAAAAAAATACCATGGGCAACAAATTCATACAAAAAAATGCTCCAAAAGATGTTGCAACAGAGGACTCCAGACACTGGTGGTGATGCTGAACATCACATCCAAGGGCTCCGTAGAAAATCAAAATCTCTGTCACATCAGAAACGCAGCAAATGTCCCTAAGGAATGCTCAGGAATAAGCTGGAAAAAAAGGCCACACATTCCCATGCCATGCCTAGGCAGCCATGTATTCTCTCCACGGGTAAGTTTTGTGCCACAAACCCAAAATATGAGGAGCTGCATCCAAAGAGTTGATCCCACGGTGGTATTCCACAAGCACTTGACATTATGTTTCATTTAAAATCCACCTGCCAAATAAAATGACCTTTTTTAAACCATCTTCTTGGTAATCCCACACCAAAATCTAGTCAGAGATAACTTCCACTTATATTTGCTAATTCTGGAATTCCATGGATAGTATTTTGGGGTTTTTTTCGATAAATTAATTTATTGGCTGCCACATTCTCAGTTCTTGAAACAATTCTTACAAATTCTGCTTCTTGCTGCTATTAAGATACAAAAGTGTGGACAAAAAATGCACAGTGACAGGAAAGAAAGATGAGAAGGCCTCCCAGGAATTTCCACTTCACTTCCCAAGCAGGAATTCTCTCCAGAGCTTTCTAGAGCCACAGTGGAAGGACATTCCACCCTGAGGTGACACAAATAAGGAGGGAACAAAGATGCAGCTCGTGGCTACTGCAGAAATGAATCATTCCTTTTATCAGATTTCCTATCCATCATTCCCTTTTTTTATCAGATTTCCTACCCTTACTTTGAATAAACTTTGCCAGACTGCCTGGACTCAAACACACAGACAAATTTTTATTCTGGCATTAGGAATGAAGAAGATGAAAGTTTGTATTAATGGGCTTGAAAGCAGAAGCAAGAGAGAGAGACTGTTCAGTGGAAAGTCCGTTGAGTAATGTCCAAGGAAGATAATTTAATTCCTCTTCTTCTCAGTCCATGCAGGACAGGGCACAGCTGTGCCAAAAAAATGACTTTCATTAATTAATTAGCAAGCTGAACATTGAAATGTGCTCTGTGGCAAAGACCTCCACAAAGAAGCAGCATTTTTCAGACTTCACCTTTTGAATATGGTTAAAAGCTTCTGAAATCCATCCTTTGGTATCTCCCAAAAATCCTCGGGTGGCAGCACCAATTTTTCCAGGTTTTGGGATCCCTGGCCTTGGTTACACTCCTCCCATCACCATGACAATCCTGCCATTCGTTATTTCCAGCACCTTCTTGGGTCTGTTCCCTCAGCCCAATCCATCCTCGTGCCATGTTTCCCATAAGGAATAAGGGGAGCAGGATGATTTCCAGTTTGGATATAAAAAATAAGGAAATTGCTGTCCACATCCTGCCAGAAGGGGGTACAAATGAAGGGCTGAGGTGTGAGGCATGAGCCACCCCAGCCACACAGAGGAAATGAGCTCCTCTCACTCGCACATATTTTCTCCCATGGCCCCTCCTGACACTTGTGCTGAGACCACCAGAGGTGTTTTATGTCATCATATGCTCATTTTCTCTCCACTGTCTTCCTTTAATGACATCAAGACTCTTCTATTTCCTCTGTTGTCCAAATTAATCTCTTCCTCTGCTGTCTCAGGTCTCTGAACCGAGCCTCTCCTGCTCCAAGGACATCCCAGAAAAGAACAGATTGTTCAAGCCCCAACTTTCCATTTTTTCCCATTGAAACCTGAAATTTGTCTCCTGGCTGCAGCACTAACAAACAGTTTGTGGATTTATTTTGGGGTAAAATACGTTGTAGAAGCCAAAACTTTAAAAAGACGCCTTTAGCTGCATCTTTTATAGGGTTTGCAGGTTTTTTGGAGAGAGACGCTATGGAAGCAAATCTGGGGATTTGTTTTAGGAAATATCCTAATTAATTTTTGCCCACATCCTTACATCATCAAAAACAAGGAATCACAGTCAAAGACTGATTTGGTTTGGAAGGGGCTTTAAATATCATCTCCTTCCACACCCTGCCTTGGGCAGGGACACCTTGCACAACCCCTGGAAGTGTCCAAGGCCAGGTTGGACAGAGCTTGGACACTTGCAGGGATCCAGGGGCAGCCACAGCTTCTCTGGGCACCCTGTGCCAGCCCTTCCCCACCCTCCCAGCCAGGAATTCCTTCCCAATCTCCCATCCAGCCCTGCCCTCTGGCAGTGGGAGCCATTCCCTGTGTCCTGTCCCTGCAGCCCTTGTCCCCAGTCCCTCTGCAGCTCTCCTGGAGCCCCTTTAGGCCCTGCCAGGGGCTCTGAGCTCTCCCTGGAGCCTTCTCCTCTCCAGGTGAACGTTCCCAGCTCTCCCATTTGTTGTTAAAATGTAGATCAGGAGCAGAAATGGGAGGTGCAGAAAATGAAATAAATTAAATACTTTCAAAAGAATAAAAGCAATTGATTAAAAAAACGCCCCCCACACCAAAAAACCAGACCAACTCAGAAACATAAAAAAAAAAGAAGGAAAATATTCCCACCATCAATTTAGAAAGTCATGAGTGACACTCTGATACGGGACAGGTTTGAGGTTTGCTCTGTTGCTTTCCAGAAAGCCAAACACAGCGATGCCAGCCCGAGTTCCTTGGCGTTTAGCAACACTAATTGTCCCTTTTTTTCCTTGCTGCTCTTTGCCACACTTCTTGGAAAACAACAGCTGTGTTTATTCCAATAGCAGGATCCTGATGACTTGATGATAGGCTAATCTGCTGGAATTCCAAGTGTGACTGTCCTGTAGGAATCTTTGCCCAGCACCACACAATTGCCCCCGGATGACACAAATCCTTGGAAACACTTCCATACCTCTGGCCGGTCTGGAAAGTTTCCCTTATCCCTGTGAGTTCCCTGAATTTCTTGCAGCATGCACCGTATTTTTCAGGGGTTTTTGGAATCGTTTCCTCACACATCAATGTCAGAAGGTGATTCCACAACATGAACAATTTCCGTGCCGTGCACCCTGGCCAGAGGGATGGGGGCAGGACACTGAATTACAAAGGGAACAAGCTCAGCATCCAGGAAACCAGGGATAGAAATCCAGCGGGACTGGCAGTGCTCTCCATGGAACAGCACAGACACAGTGCCTCAGCAGGCAGTTCACAGAACACATCAAATGGTCCAGGAGGAAAGCAGCCATATGAAGGCAGCTGAATTAATGCCATGGATGCAAGGAAAGAGCTTTCAGACAAGTGCTCAGCCAGCCAGACCCGAGTCTGCTCCCTGCCAGAGGGGATGCCCAGAAAATCACTGAGCACAGTCTTGTTTACTCAGCACTTCTACTAAAAAGGGGGAGCTATGGGTAAATAGCATTTTCTCCACACCTGAGTACTGTGTTACTGAGTAATATTTAAATGTAAGCTGTTAATGGATATCAAGTGTCCGAGGCCAGGTTGGACGGGGCTTGGAGCAACCTGGGATAAATGGAGGGTGTCCCTGCCCATGGAAGGGGTGGGATGGGATGGGCTTTAAGATTCCTTCCAACCCAAACCAGTCTGGGATTCTGTGAGATCAGCTGGGATTGGGAATGAGGAGGGAGGTAGGAAAGGAGCAGGGACAGTG
>VXBB01019262.1:72457-97185 GCA_013399915.1 Illadopsis cleaveri
GGGGGCTGAGGGGCCAAACTACTCTGGTATTCTGTGAGATCAGCTGGGATTGGAAATGAGGAGGGAGGTAGGAAAGGAGCAGGGACAGTGGGGTGAGGGGTCAGGCTGGCCCCACTGGGCGCAGCAGCCAATGCCATGGGAATGCACAGAGGGGCAGGGAGAGATGCAGGAAGCAGGGAAGGGGTCTGGAGATGAGCAGGAAAAGCTCTCTGGATCTCAGCTCTCAGAAGCAGCAGCAATTCAGCTGGACACCTTCATGCCTGCAGAGTGCCTGCAGCGAGCTCCTGAATGGGCTGGGAATGTCATTTCATGATGGAGTTCAAGGTGCCCCCCTTGTGTCCTAAGACAGAACATGCTGGGCATTGTTGCTGTGAGGGATAAGGATCCACAGCATTCACTGGATATTTTGATCTTGGAGCCAGGCAATATGTCCATATTTCAAACCCCAAAGAGCATTTCAAACCTCTTTTTTAAATCCACAGCACATTCAGACCCACTCCCGGGCCAAAGGCATCTTAGTTTCCTTAGCTGCAATCTAAGTCATTTGGGAAAATGTTCATTTATTCAGAATTTATTGCAGAGCTGTTCCCTGATCTTTCCACCTGCATTAGTGCTTCCTACAAACATGCAGCTCTCCACTGATACATTAAAATCCCTTTGGGGAGCACCAAAGATTCCCTGAGCACAGCCAAGGGCAGGAGTGCAAAATCTTCTTGCAAGGCAGTGAAGAAGGAGGTGTTCAGGGTTTCCAGCTCCACATTTGACTTGATATCTCCACCCTCTGCCACCAAGAGGTTTGGGAACTCAGCAGATCCCCTGCTTCAAAACCAGACAGCAGGGAGATAAAAATCAAAAGTACCATGGCACTGCACCTAGATCCCATGAGAATAATGATTAATTAATAATAATAATAATTAATCACAGCCATTTTGAACGTGTGCACCTCGGCTTTGCTCAGTTACAGCTTCTCCTCCTGGCCTGCACCACTCCCTCATCTGCTCAATGTTTTATACACCACAGAGTTTATCATAGATGAGGCCATTGCACAACTTTGGTGAGACCAATACATCATCTTCTCCACGTAAAGAATTCATAATCTCTCTATAAAGCCTTTTGCTAGGGGTTTAGTGATGCTCAGTGATGATTTCTTGCTTCCTTCTAGGTCATTGATAGAAACATCTAGAACCAACCTAGAAGTCTCCCTACCAGGAATTTATTTCTCAGTTATCATCTCTTCAAGCTCCCCTCTGAAACCAGACAGTTGCCAGCTCAACTTATTTAATATGTGCCAGGTAATGATTTATAGCTCCTAATCAACATTTCAAACAAGCCCCACTTCAAATGTTTTATTCAAGTTTAGGTTTATCCCAGTCTCTTTTTCAGCCTAACCTGCACTCTCAGAAAAATTAAAAATAGAATAAAAGATCAAGTTGGCTTGGCCCTCTCTAATTCCAAAACACCCTATTGACTGGCCATTTACTGCTCCCATTTATTTCTTTATTCATACCATTTTATAGCCCTTCCTATTGCTTTTTTTTTCTCTGAACTGAGGAAGCAATTTCATCTCTGCTTTTGTCTGTAAGTAGGTATTTAATTACGTAGCCCCAATCTGCATAGAAATAGAGTCACTTAATCATTTCCTTGCCCATCTTCAAGACATAACTCAGATTGTTTTCACACTGAATCCCCAACCAACGAAGCATTTTAAAACAAAGCTGATGTATTCTTGCTTTCCAATATTACAGACTGTTTTTTACAGGACCTCTCCTAGAGCAACAATAAAATTAATCCTAAATACCCCTTAAAAAAATCTCACAAGTGGTGATTCAGGAAAAAGAAATTGATTTATGTGCAGTTGTACATAAATACAATCCAATCAATGCAGATGGTTCTCTGCAAGTGTATTATCAGTGCTGATGGACTGAATAAAATCGGTGTCATTTTCCCTCACATGACTGAAATCCTCTTGGCTGGAAAATTAACCACAAGTAACATCTTTGAGCTCTCCAGATTGAAAAACAGGCAAGAGATTTCTTCTGCATTTCAATTATTCAGCCAAAAAGAGTTCAAGCATTTACATAACCAAAGTGTGAAACACCTCAGCTCTTAAAGATCAGTGAGATGCCCTTGCATCAATTAGAAAATTTCCATCCTCATGGTGCAAAATGGGTGTTAAATATTTATTGCTAGAAAGTTATTGTTTAAATAGTTATGTCACTGCTCCCCATAGAACTGACTCTCCAGACCCTCAGAAACTGGATAATTCCTGCAGTTTCCTGCTTCTCTCTGAATCCACCAGGCACACACCTCCAGAGGAGCAGGGCTGAGCTCCATCAGCTCCCAGCTCTGCTCCAACCCAGTGCCAAGCCAGCCTTGGCCACCTCCACCTGCACAAAGCTGCTCATTCTCTCTCTGGAAGAGCCATGCAGGTAATTAGATCATTTCCTATCCCATCTCTAATTAAAATACAGCATGGCCTTCATGCCACAGTGAGTGTTCCCAGTGCATTACTCAGCAGGCATCACTCAAACCACGTTCCCCATCTGTATTTCACATTCCCAGCCCATCCAGGAGCTCGCTGCAGGCACTCTGCAGGGACAGAGGTGTCCAGCTGAATTGCTGCTTCTTCTGAGAGTTGAGATCCAGAGAGCTTTTCCTGCTCATCTCCAGACCCCTTCCTAAGCAGGAAACTCTACAACTGGTCCAGCCACATTTTGTTTCCAAGGGAATTAATCCTTGCACCATTTCAGGCACTTGCCATCACTGAATAAGGCCAGGCTCAGGCAGGAGCTGCCTCTGGCATTTTGCCTGTGGTGGAATTTGCAACAACAACTCCAGGAGCTTAAAGAGGTTGTTGGAGGAGCCACAGAACGTCTCCTCACCAGCAGGGAGGTGAGCAAGGCTTTCACAGAACCCTGGAATGACTTTTTCTTGCAAGTTTAACATTAACATTCCTGTTCTTCGAGAAGGTTTATTAAAAAAAGGGACAGTGATTTTTTTTTTTTTTTTTTTTACAGGGGCAGATATTGATAGGACAAGGAGGAACAACTTTAATTTAAAAGTGGAGATATTTAGATGAGATATTACGAAGAAATTTATCTCTGTGAGGGGGGGAGGCCCTGGCAGAGGGTGCCCAGAGAAGCTGTGGCTGCCCCTGGATCCCTGGAAGTGTCCAAGGCCAGGTTGGATGGGCTTGGAGCAATCTGGGAGAGTAGAAATGTCCCTGCCATGGCAGGAGATGACACTGGATGACCTTTGAGATCTCTTCCAATTCAAACCATTCTGATATTTTTATTCTACAACCCCTAAAACATCATTTTTTACCTTGATACTAAACACCAGCAGAAAGTCACACCAAGGGAGCAGCAGCCCAGCTCCCAGGATGGGAAGACTCAAAAAGTAAACATAAAACTCTCTCAACATCAGAATTTAAAAACCAACTGGTATTTTTTAATGCCATCAAGGTCTGGGCTTCTGCTGCTCCTGGAGAAAGCCTGGCTGGTTGAACTGACAGCTCTGCTCAAGGCTTTTTGCAGCATTGTAAAATGAGAATAACCAGCAATACAATGTATATTTATACTATAATTTCAATCATTAAATAAAATGTCACTGTATACATACACACAGCTGCTTTTTGGAGAGCAACAGTAATTTCCTGCTTTTCAATGACTCGAACAAATGTGGTGAGTTTTATTTAAAAGTCTTTCTGCTTGTTTCTTAATTGGAGAATTCTTGTGCCAAAGAGCCCAAACAATTCGGAGAATTGCAAGAAAAAAAACTGAATTAACTTTCAAACACGCAGTGGCACAATATGCCTGTAGGAGTTGGAAAAGCACAAAGCCAGGCAGTAATCTCCTGGTTTCCTTCCTGCTGGTAATCCTGGGCTGGCTTGGAGAGGGTTCTTACACTTGAGGTGGAACAGCTGACAAGAGCCCAGTTATCTGTGCATCCTCTTAGAGGTGATGAAATCAGATTGTCACTGCCAGAACAGACTTTCCCACATTGTTGTATTTTTATAACCTTAAAACACCTGTTTTCTTTGCAGAAAAAAAAAAAAAAAATAATCCCTTTATGGAAAGTGATTGCACTGAAAAAAAAGAAACAATTCCCAGTGATACCTTGTGGTCCTGGCCCAGCAGGAATTCCCCAGGGCTTATGGAAGAAGCAGAGATCAAAACTCTCAGGGCTAAATTATGCCCTAAGCCTTCAGAGCCCCTTGAAATTTATAAAACCCACAAGTTTACAAAGTCTGAATATGACAAAGAGTACCTACTAATGTTCAAAAATTTAATAATTAAATTATTACCCTTCATTTAATTGCCTTCTCCCTATTTCCCATGGAAGCCTTGGCTCTGGCTTAATATCCATAAGAGGTGACTTTCACTCCCTATCAAGATTTACATTTGATCACCAGAATAGTACAAAGGATTTCACACAAATCCTCCTAATTTACTCTGCATACATCACTGCCATCACTCTTCAGAAGCACTATTTTGTCTGCTACTTGCAGTACTCTTTAGCTCTCTCACACACACAGATATATGTATTTATGTATGGGAAATACGTGGAGTTCCTCACCAGCTTCCTAAAAATACAGCTCACTCAAATAAAGCTGCTCCTGTGGGAAATGCACAGATATTTGGGA
Source organism: Illadopsis cleaveri (assembly GCA_013399915.1). Classification (NCBI taxonomy): domain Eukaryota; kingdom Metazoa; phylum Chordata; class Aves; order Passeriformes; family Timaliidae; genus Illadopsis; species Illadopsis cleaveri. The sequence goes on from VXBB01019262.1 coordinate 77,103, forward strand.
AAGGCAGAGAGGAGGGGGAGATTCAATCGTGTTTTTTAGTTATAAATATTAAATTTGGACATTTGAGAAGTGCTGTCCAGTGCAGGTCACAACTGGCAATGGAGGCAGCTGTGGAAAAGGTTTGATTTTGTTTGTTGGTTTTAAGATTTCAAAGTGCAATATTTTCAAATTCTGAAAGATTTCCTATCCTTTGGTGCAGGATTCATTTATAGGCCAGCCAATGAAACCTGGATTTGAATAAGAAAATAATCCTGATGAATACTGACAAGAATGTTACAGATCTGTCCTGGCAAGGAGACCAAGGGCTTGGACAGGAAGTGTGACAAGTCCTACACCACTTATTTCCTATAATATTTTGTTAGTGAGATCACTGGCAACAAAAAGGTTCCAATTAATTAAAACCTGGTGCATGTGCTGAAGCTCTAGGTCGAGGTTATCACAAAATTCATCTGAGCAGAAAAACAAGCAGGCAATTAAGAGCCTGAGCCCTTTCCTCAGTGACACATCAGATTTCTATTGTCATTATTTGTGCCCTTCCTTATTCTGATTCCTCAGTCATCCAGTAAGGCCCGGAATAAAATAAATAACCTTATTAATTATGTACAGACAGGTTTTGTTGATTTCATTAATATGTATTGAATTCTGTGTCTCCATGTAAGGTCAGAATGGAGAAAGGATTTATTGTTATTATTATTTCTGTTCTGGGAGTTTGTCCCAGTGATGTGAGGGGAGATATGTCCATGCACACACTCCCATCCATATTCCCACATGCATGGACAGCCCAGCCACAGGATATTACCAGCATCTGCTTGACAACACCCAAAATTGTCAGTCAAAATACAAATTATAAAAGCTGTGTGGAAATACCCATCACTTTCAGAGCAAAAATTGGCATTTTTCAGTCAACCTAAACCTGGCTTATGACACCAACACGCCACCAAACACGACCTGGAGGGTGGCACGTTGGAATTTTGGGGTTGGAACCGGATGAAATCTAAAGTTCCTTCCAACCCAAACCACCCCATGACTCTGATTCCATGAACACATCAACAGGAGCAAAAAGAACCTTCAAATGCTGTGTTCAGTCCTGCACAAAGGAGGTGAAATCCCACCCCAGAAAAGCTGACAGAGTGCATTTTTTCCAACTGCTAATCCTGTTAAATGCTGCTCCTTCCCATCACTGAGGGAAGCAGAGGGGAGGAGAGAGAGGAAGGAAAAAGAGAAGCAGGGAGAGGAGAGGAANTGACTCCAGACAGCCATAATTTATGAAGCAAACTCCCTGGCACCAGCAGACAAACTCCAAGGCTCCGTTTTTCCATTACCACTCGGGGGAGAAAGTCTCCAAGACGTGTGCCAAGAGCACAGAGGCAAAGGGATCGATAGGGGAGGAGGAGGAGGGCAGCTGAATCACCCTGGTGTCCCTCTCTGTCCCCAAAGCTGCCCCATTTCATCTCTGGTATCTGTGCCTAATCTGGTCCCACACAGGTGTCCCCAGCCCGTTCTGAGCTCCCCTGGAGTGACCCCAGTCTGGTTTTAATTGCTTAACAAAGGTAATTTTATTAGCCAGATAAAGATATAGCAACAGTAATAAGCTGGCTTCGAAATATCAAGAGCCTTTCAAGATTGGATTTTTAGTTAGCTTGCTGCTCTTTCTTTAGGATCTAATTGATTTTCTTGACATCTCTTTAGCCTGGCATCCTGCCTGCCTAAGTACTTTATCTGACCTTCAGGCTCTCTGCCAGGTATCGATCCAATCCCTCCCATGGCTGCCTTGGAGCTGCTCTCCCAACTTTGATAAGGGCTAAAAAGTCCCAGCTCCAGCCAGGCAGGAGCTCAGTGGCCACCAAATTTCTCTCATCCTGCTCTGCCTCTCTCTGAGCAAACGCTGAAATCAGATCCTAAGCAGGCCATATGTGCTTGTATTCCAAATTTCTCTTCCAGGAAATATTTTACCAAAAAAAAAAAATAAAAAAATTACATTCTAAAGTGAAAGTGTTTAGATAGAATTCTCAACGAGGAGCTAAAATAAAGCTTTTCTGAAATAGAAGCAAATTTGAGCTGTTAAAGAAAATATCAAAACAAAAAGCAGGGGGAAAAGAAGGAAGTTGGATTTTTCAGTAACATCTCATGCACCCGAATCAATGAAAATATTTTGGACATTTCCAAACCTTAAAGGAAAGTAAATGGGTGGTTTTTGTGTCTTGAATAACACTTCCAAGGCAGCAATTTATTATAAATTACTAACGGGAAAACACAACACAAACGGCAAATGGGAAATAAAGACTGAACATAAAACTTGTTAAATTATTGCAACAACAGTCAAGGTTGAGTTTTCCCAGATCCCACTTCCCTCGTGCAAGGCCTTGCAGCCACGTTTTCAGAGCCATTAAGATAAGATTGGTATCAGCTGTTTCCTCCAGAAGTTTTATTGTGGAAAAGCCACAGCACGAGGCAGAGGGGAGCACATGGATCCTGCCCTGGATGGGGAATCCTAAATCCACTGCAGCCCATTAAAATGGCAGCACACAACACGAGATTTTGGGACTTGGAGCTCCACAAGAGCAGCAACCAAAGCTATGAGATGGACAAGGGAGTTTGCAGACTCCAAAGAATTGTTCAGATTTTGCCAGTAGAGTTTTTTAAAATGCTTTTTGGTTGGTTTTATATCCAAAAATGTGGTAAGGAGCCATGGTTTCATGAGGAAACTCAAGACTCAGGAAGCACTGGCTGAATCCTAAGGCTGACCTGAAATGCTCTTCCCAACAATGGAATCTTTCAGTCTCCCTAAAATGAATTCTGCAGGTAAATACATTTAAAATTGTATTCAAGGGCTTGTTAGAGATCAAAACAAATACCATGGACAGACAAGAGCCGTGATGGGAAGATGCCCAACGTGGGCATAACTGCCCTGGATGCAAAACATTCACTAAAATATTCTGTATTTATATGCTCCTTATACTTGCTCAAAACAATTAAAATCGATCCAATTTCAAAAGTTAGGTTTATCAGCCCCCCATGAAAAGACAGGTATTATCAGGAGAGTAAATAGAGGTACCTGAATCCCACATTCTTGTAAAGAAGGGGTTTGGTTTTTTTAATCTTCTTTAAAATGATAATAAACTGCACTGAGGTAAAACTTCGGCAGGGATTTTTCAAGTGATGAGGAAAATGGGACAAACAGCCCATCCATCCCATTAAAGGCCTTTTTCAATCCACCTTGGTCACACCTTGCCCTCAGATATTTAGGAAACATCCTCCCCCTCACCTGCCCTCAAAATGCTGCTTCCCCACCTTGCTCGTACCAACCCGGAAAGAGGCTTAAAAAGTTCTCTCACTTTATCAAGGACTCATCTGTTGCCTTCCAAAGGAATAACTGAAGCTACAATTAAGATTTTTGTGGGCTGATGCACTATTTAAGTTCATTTGGCCTCCCTCCCATGAGTGCCAGGCTGCTCCATATAGAAGCAGGACAGGAAGACGCCGTGCAGACGCCTTGGCACGGCCCCAGCAGAGCATCAGATCCTGCAGGGAGCCTGTGGGAGCTTTGGCTGAGGCTGCCTGAGGTCCTGGGTCGTAAAACAAATGCATCTGACAGGGGAGTCAGCAGGGAAGTCAAGGGGATCAGCAGAACTGGAGCACTGATGGATGGGGCCTTTCCATCCCCATCCTGGGGCTGAGCTCAAGGCTCGCCCGCGCTTCCCAACTTCTCTCGTGCTGCAGGGAATTCCTGCTGGGGTTCCTCAAATTCTGCTCAGCTGGATGAGGTGGAAATGAGGAAGGTGAGGAAGGATCCTGCTGCAGCTCGAAGGGTTGCTGAAGTGCCCTGGAAAAAGAAAAATCCCACAGGTATTGCCTTGGGAATGGTCCTCAGGCAGGAGCTCAGCTGGATGTGACCCACTAAACTTCACAAAGAGCTGCTGAAATGCCCTGGAAGAGGAAAATCCCATAGGTATTGCATTGGGAATGGTCCTCAGGCAGGAGTTCAGCTGGATGTGAACCCCCAAACTTCACAAAGGGCTGCTGAAATTCCCTGGAAAAGGAAAATCCCACAGGTATTGCCGTGGGAATGGTCCTCAGGCAGGAGCTCAGCTGGATGTGAACCCCCAAACTTCACAAAGGGCTGCTGAAGTGCCCTGGAAAAGGAAAATCCCACAGGAACCACCATGGGAATGGTCCAAAGAGGAACTCAGCTGGATGTGACCCCCCAAACTTCACAAAGGGTTTGCTGAGGTGCCCTGAAAAAGGAAAATCCCACAGGAATTGCCATGGGAATGGTCCAGGCAGGAGCTCAGCTGGTTGTGATCCCCTAAAGTTCACAAACGGCTGCTGAAGTGCCCACTGCTCCACCTGGAAGGGGAAAACCCCACAGGAATTGCTTTGGGAAGGAGCTCAGCTGGATGTGACCCCCCAAACTTCACAAATGGCTATTAAAGTGCCCACTGCTCCACTTGGAAGGGGAAAATCCCACAGGAATTGCCATGGGAATGGTCCAGGCAGGAGCTCAGCTGGATGTGATCCCCTAAAGGGCTACTGAAGTGCCCACTGCTCCAGCTGAAAAAGGGAAATCCCACAGGAATTCCCAGGGAATGGTCCTCAGGCAGGAGCTCAGCTGGATGTGACCCTGCAGCCTCCCTGTGGGAGCAGCCAAGGAAATGGGGGGTGGAGAGGGATAAATGAAAATTTAAAGGCTGTTGTGAAAGGTGGGCACACAGTGACTGTAGCTGAGGAGAAATCTGGATTAGGGAATAGGATTAAGTGGGACATGGGGCCAGCAGGGGTGGGAGAGATGGGGAGAATCTGGTTTCCTTATCTTTAGGGAAGGATTAATTTGCTTTGGTTGCAGTCAGCCTTTTTCCCTTGTAGGTGCTGACATTTCACCCCGATTTCTCCATTTCTGTGGGGATATTGTGGATTTGGAGCCAGTGATTTTGCTTTATTATTATTATTATTGCTAATGACCCATCTGAACAAACATGGCCTGGCCACCAGATTCTCCAGAAACTTTGCCAGGGCTGAAAAATTTCTTTTTCATCAATGACCACGATATATAGTGCCAAACCTTTTTTTTCCCTGTCATCACCAGGTATAAGTTTTTCCAAGTTTTTGCTAAGTTGTTTCACTGAGAGATTTGAGAACTCAGAGCCTATTTAGTTGTTAAATTTGTATTTCACAAACCTGTTTTAAAACGACTTTTTCCTCTTCTCTGATAATATTTTACCTTTGGTTTAGTGAATTTTTAAGTTTAGTGCTTTTTAGCAGAGCTATCACTTAAGGGAACTTACTGGAATAAAACTTAAAATTTGGTTATTATCTCTACATCATACAAATATGGAGTGAATTCTCAAGCTGAGGCATATTCTGTTCTGAGACAATCTTCTCCTATTTCCAATTATTTGTGTTCTCTGAGACATTCCTGACTTTGCAGGTTTCATTTTTATTGGGATCCCACCCTGCTCCAATTCTGTGTTATCAAAAACCCTCTTAGAGCAATACACTTACCTGACCTGATATATTTTTTCTGTATTTATCATTCCTTAATTCCTGATTTCATTTATTTCTCCTTCTCAGGATCTTTTACACAGCTCACTCTACTGATGTTTCCCAGAACCTGGAATTTCCTGCATATTTTAGTTTCAGTAAAGGTCACATCTTACACAAAGCCTCCCCAACAGATGATTTAAAACACAAATATCTGGCCCCCACATTTGAATGTATAACAAGATTTGAGGTGAAGCTCATCCAGTTGAGTCTGTAATTACACCATTCCCCTTTTCCACAGGATAGGATAATGGGATAATGTTTATCCAGCTTCAAAAGGAACAAAAACCACACAAACGCAATATTATTTAAGAGGACTGGAAATAATTAAAAACAAACCAAAACGTTTCCAGGTGCTATTTCCCATTTCAGGACCTACCATAGATTTAAATATTATAATTTTTAGTCAAAACAAAAACAGCTACAATCCCATGGATGGACCTTTGAAATCCAACATAAACCCAGGCAAAGTTCCTGATTTATTTTGGTGTGAGCAGAAGTTTACTGCACAGCAAAGGAAGCAGCTGAATATCACCATGAGGATACAATGAAAAACTGGATTACATCCTCAGACATTGTAGAATCTGGCTGAGATTGGCCTGAAACCCTCCCTCCTTCCCAAGCATCCTGTAAAATCTCAGAGGGTTTTTTCCACACTTTTCAGTGCTGACCCTTGAGGTTCCTTGGCCTTGGATGGACTGGAAGGAGGTTCCAGATTAGATGAGATTTATTGAAAAACCTGTTCAGCTCCTGCTTCTCTTGCAGCATCCTCAAAATACATGTCTATATCTCTTTTCATGGTGACTGAATTTCTCCCCAAAGAGAGTTTGATCCATAAAAGTGCTGCTTTAATCATCATCGACTTAATGATTCTTTTGCAATGTCAATTAAACGGGATGAAAAATTAAACCATTTACAGAACACGAGGACCTTTTAAATTACACATTTCAAAAATATTATTTAAAATTCGAGTTATATAATCCTTTTAGAACTGTCAAAGAATAATGCTGCTCTAACATTTGACTCATTACTCATGCCAATGCTTGTTGGAACTCAGAGAGTTGGCAGATATTTAAATACCAAACTCAGTAGAAATGAAGAAATTAGCAGGGTGGAACAGCAGAATGAGCTGGTGCTCTGCAGGAGAGGGGCACACACCATGCAGGTGACAAAACCTCCTAAACATTACATTTCACACTGCTAATGTCACAGTAAAGCCCCTAAATATATAAAAAAACTTCTGATTTCTGTAAATTAAATCATACACCCAACATGGGTTTCTACTTTTGCTCCTGGAAAACACGGTGAGCCATTTAGCTGGGAATATTTCTCCTCCTTTCAACCAGTTTTTTCCCTCTCCATCCCTCCCTCCTCACACCCACACCTCTGAACGGGGGTTTTACTCTCCACTCGTTCATGTAATTCTCTCAGAAAGTTCCCTCCATCCTGCTGACTGCCTGGAGCAGCTCTAGAATTCCACGTTTTCCACTTCAATGTGCAGTGGAGCCTTTATTTTAGCACCCAGCAGCAGCAGGGAGAGCCATCAGCTCCCTCTCCTTTCTGCTACCTCTCTGATGGGAACCAGGGATGAGAGGATTTATCTGGGACCTGCAGGAATGTGGGATTTCCCCTGCAGGGAAACACATTCAAATCAGCCCAAACTCACACAAGAAAGGCTCCTTTGGCTTCCCCTCAGCCAGCTCCAGCTCACGGGGGTTGTCATGTGAGTATCAGGGGGAGCCTTATCAGGAAAGGAACGAAATAAAATCCGACGGTTTCGTTGGGAATAAAGGGCACCATTGATGGAGCCGCCCGTTTTCCCAACGGCCATCATGGCAATCCCCTCCAGGAATTAGCAGGAGGCAGTAAAAGAATGGCAGGCAGCCAAATTTCCGGGGTAATTTCCAGCTGTGCTGTCCATGGGGGAGTTTTGTCATGGTTTTCTTGGAACAGGCACCCCCAAAACTCACTCAGAGCTGTTAAATCATCAATACCCTCTGCAAATGTTAAATCATCAATACCCTCTGCCCCTTCCCTCACTCCATCTTTTACACACATGGATTCCTTTGGAAGTATAAAAAATACACGAGAAAACCACAGAGGCCCAAGAATAAAAGGAAACACCAAACCAAACAGTCCTAAAAGACTTCCAATGGGCAAAATTCCCTTTTAATGAGCAGATTCCTTCAAAGCCCCTCACTTGTGCCAGTCCATCAGCACAGGGTGCTGGTTGTCACTAATTTAGGAAGTGCCAGTATTTACAGAATTCACAGAATCACTGGTTTGGAAGAGGTCTTCAAGATCATAGAGTCCAACCCATGCCCCAACACCTCAACTAAACCATGGCACCGAGTGCCACATCCAAAGTGTCATTTAGCAGTGGTTAGGGCTGCTGGAGGATCATGGAATGTCCTGTGTTGGCAGGGATCCACCAGGATCATCCAGTCCTGCTCCTGACCCTGCCCAGGACACCCCAACAATCCCACCCTGTCCTTGAGAGCGTTGTCCCAACACTCCTGGAGCTCTGGCAACCTTGGGAATGTGACCATTCCCTGAGGAGCCAGTTCAGTGCCCTGTGGGGGAAAAACCTTCCTCTGACTTAGGACACAGTTACCTGAGATATCTCCTAAGCATGTGGGCAGGAGCAACACAAATACTTTGGAAATTGTTTCCAGCTTCATTTTCCCAAAACTAGAATTTTTTACCTTCTGCACTGTGGAACATTAGCAACGAAGAGCACTGTTCCAAAGCCCTCAAGCTGGAGAAACATTTTTGTTGTTGCTGGATGAACACTCAATATTTTTGGTCTCTTGGGACCAGAGAACCCCCCGGTACCTCCTAGGTGGGATTCATTTTCATAGGAAATTTCACTAAAGCAGATAACTCTACTCAGACACAAGGAAGTTCACAAAACATCCTTCAAACCCTGTAGTTTGATAATCCAAAATGCAAAAGCAACAAGATCATGACAGACCATGAAAGAAAGGATGAGCTGTGTCAACTACAGATTATTTCTTATTAGCCATTAATACCTTCTTTTTTTTTCTCCTCTGCACTTTTTACAAGGTACTGGATCTTCCTAAGACACTAAAAAGATAAAATAAAACCCACTCGATATTACACCCTGCTGGGAAGGTGTACAAAAGGCAACTCAGCATGGGGAAAGTATCACCAAGAATTTAAGCTTTTTATTTTTATAAGTAGAATCTGGAAGGTTAAATGAGGGGAAGCCTCCAAACAGTGCTGAAAATAATTTCAGAGCTCTCCCAGCCGTATTTAAACAAGAGGATGGTAACAAGTAATTTCTCAGCAAGGAGTGATGGTGATTTCTGATGTTATCACAATTATTGAGCCATTACTACGAGATAAGCCAATATATTACTCTGTGTTGCTCTGTGCATCATCCTGCTGTGTAACACACTTATTTATATATTCCTCACAAACACCATTGCTATTTAGCAGCCCCTTTTTTTTTTTCTTCCAGTGTTCTCAAACCTTGTTAAGTGCTGAGCTCCCATCTGAGTAGCCACAACCAAAACCCATTTTCACAGGAAAATTCAGCAAGTTATTTGTAACTGTGGGGCAATATCCTCGACTATAATTACCATTCTTTGAGGAGAGAAGGAACAGAAAGAAATAAATATCACCCTAATTATTTCCCAGCCCGACTGTGGATTTTGCAGGAGATGGTTATTTTAAACAAGGGGAGCATCTTGCAGCAGCAGTTTGCTGTTATGATTTCTAATCATCCAGCCTGCCACCCTCTGGGAGGTAAAACACCTCCAGGAGAGGTTTGAAACAGGAGGTGTGTGATGTCTCAGCTGTTCACAGAGTGGCCTCTTGGTTTAAATTGCTGATGTGGCTGGGTTTGATCCAGGATCCCACTCCTGAAGGAAGCACATTCCCCTTCTGCCAGCCCTGCCATGGCTTGGTGACCCCTGACAGCAAAACAGAGCAGGCTCCTGGGGCCAGGAGACACAACCAGCTCAGAGCAGGATGAGCTGGAACTGGTTTGGCAAAGCAGCTTGGAAGGGTTTGTTCTGATGCCTGAGACAAAGCCAGTTCAGAGCAGCACCTCTGAAACATAACTTATCAGAGTGGTACTGGAAACACATCCCAACATCCACACCATGGGAGCTCCATCCTGCATCCAGGGGCATTTCTGGACAAGTTTCCATCAGTTTGTTGTAGGTTGTTCCTGAATGGCTGAGGTGCACGTGCATGAAGGGATTTCTGTGGTGTGCTTCATGCTTTGGAGGAGGCACGGAAGGAAAAGTGTTTAGGAAATAATTACTTCTGGCCATATTGAGAGCTGGGAATAGGCACTGCCATCCAGCAAAGGACCAAGACACCCTGCCCCTCTGCCCAGGCACCTCTGGGTGCTGTGGCCAGCTCTGGATCCTCGGCACAGCAGGGACAGGAGCTCCTGGAGCTGAGGAAGGGCCTGGAGCATCTCCGTGCCCAGGAGGGGCTGAGGGAGCTGGGGCTGCCCAGCCTGGAGAGGAGCCCCAGTGAGAGGGGCCCTCAGCCCTGGGTGTCCCTGGGTGTCCCTGTTTGCTCCTGGGTGTCCCTGTCTGCTCCTGGGTGTCCCAGCAGTGGCACCAGAGCCACAGGCAGGGACTGAGCCCAGCAATTCCCCTGCACAACTTCTGCCCTGGGCAGTGCCCAGCCCTGAGCAGAGCCCAGAGAGGCTGTGGGGTCTCCCTCACTGGGGATATCCCAGAACTGCCTGGACACACTCCTGTGCCACTGTGGTCCCTTCCAGCCTGNCATGGAATACACAGAATCACAGGATCACAGAATCACCAGGTTGGAAGAGGCCTCCAAGGTCATCGAGTCCAACCCAGCCCCAACACCTCAACTAGATCATGGCACCGAGTCTTTCTTTAAACACATCCAGGGATGGTGACTCCACCACCTCCCTGGGCAGACCATTCCAGTACTTTATTATTCTTTCTGTGAAAAACTTTCTCCTAATATCCAACCCATAATTCCCTTGGTGCAGTTTGAGGGAAACACAGGAATTCTCTGAATACCCAGGGAGATGTCCAGGTGAGGAGCAGGAGGAGCACAGGATGTGCAAGTGAGGCCAGGCTGGGAGCAAAGTCCCTCCAGCAGCACCTGGGAGCTCCCAAAAGCAGGAGGAGTTTGCAGTGCCCAGAGCTCCCTCCCACAGCCACCAACCCAGAGATTGGGATAATGGGTAGGGAATAGGGGATAGGGAATAGGGAACAGGGAAGAGGGAGTTCCTCCCCAGGTCAGGGATGATTACAGGGGCAGGAACAAGCTCTTCTCTATTCCATGAATGATCATCAGCACTCGGGTCTGACCAAACTGAACCCAGCATTTCTCTGCCTGTGAAACACTTGAGGGTTTTTTTTTTTTTTTCTCCCCATCTGTTTTAATTAATCTCATTACATATGAATTAACAGAATATTCCTGAAGGAAATTTTTGTTTGTTTGTTTGTTTAGTTCTAATAAAACCTTTCTATTCTCCGGATTCAGCGTTAAATATTTCCAAGCCCAATATTTGGTGGGGGAAGATACACAAACCCCCCCAGTTCCAGTTGTCAATACAAACACTCTTTTTGCCCAGAGTTAATGGAATTAATGTCACTTGTTCAGTCAAGGGGCATTGCAAAGCCTGGGTCTTATCTGTGACGTGCACAGATAAACAGATTTACAAGGCAAGAGCTCCCGTGGCACCTTGTCCTTCAAGGTCACAAGTCACTCTGCAGAGAGCCCACTCCAAGACACCCTCACAAATGTGCTTAAATCAAAGCTCACATTTTGCTCCAGGCAAATTGATCTTTATATTCACAGAGCCTATAGGCATGCCCCAAATACCAGTAGGGATAACTCTATTTTAAACTGAGCTTAAATCCTGCCTGGTTTGTCTAAAGACGCAGAGAAGACTTTTTCCAGAATTCAAATGGAAGTCCAAGCAGAACAAAATTAAATCTAACACTCATTCTGTTGGTTAAATCAGGCTGCATCTAAAGCATGAAACCAATTGTTCATATATCTGATTTCCACCTGCAGTGAACAAAAGAAATGATTTCTTTCAGGGAGCCAGATCCTATATGAAATATAAGTGTCTGACAGCACATCCAGGTTCTGCTCTGCCTCAGAAACCCTTGCCCTTCCCTCAGTGAGCTGCTTACAAGACACAAAAAAATGAGATTAACAAATAACTGGGAGATGATGCCAGTAAGGCATCCTGGAAGATTTTTTCCCATCATTTCTATGATGATGAAGGTGCCTGTGGACCTGTATTTCTCCTGGACATCTGCAGCAACTTCAACCAACAGAAAGAAAAAGAAACCAATTTTGTGGCCGTCTTCATCATAGAGTGCTTTAGACTGAGGAGCTGCAACTCAATTTTCTAAACCAGTTTAAAAACTCTATTACAACGAATTTCCTTGTTAAAAATAAATAAATAACCCAGCATGTATAAGCTGAAGGCCTTTTACAAGCTCTTAAAAACTGTGCTACGGGCTAGATCTTAGATTAATGTTTGTGATGCACACTGAAAACCTGTAAAGCATTTATGTAATTGCTGAGCATTATTATTTTTATTACTGCAACAGATGGAACCAATCCATCTTCGTAGATAATATCTCATAAATGATTCATTATTATTCCTTTAACCTAAAGTCTTTTATATTTTGCAGATCCATGAGAAATAACTGTTAGGAGGCCCCATGCATAAAATAGTACATAAACTACCTAATGTCTTGCAAATGTAGTGGCCTTGCTGATACTGAGGCCTTTTAATATTCACATGGCTGCTGCTCCTCTCACAATCTGCTGCTCCTCTTGGTTTTCCAGCACTGCTTCCCAGGTGATGGAAAATATCACAGCAAACCAGGGATAAATGGCAAATGTGAGCCAGAAAAATACAAATATCTCCCCAAAAAAACGCAGAGAAGAGGTTTATAATGTGGCACTCCTGGCTTTGGTTGCTGAGGGACCAGAGTTATGTGATCACAATGCCCATTCTCCCTTGGCCCAAGAACTTTTGGGCCAGTTTTAATCCAGTCAGAGAGCCAGGTATCATTTCCTATCATCCTAATGAAGACTGATGCCTGGCAAAGGACACAAATTGGTGCTGTCTCTGGGGAAAAAAAAAAGGCTTAAATGGGAGTTGGTCAGTCCCTCCCTCCAGGGCAGGGCTGCCTCTGGCCACACAGACACTCTCAGACAGAGCAGATGCCATCTCCTGCCCACCCCAGAGCTGCCAGACAGGCCACTGGTGATGCTCTGAATGGGGAAAAAGCTTGTCCTAAAATGTATTAAAGCTTGGCACAACAAAATAATCGTAATGATATCAGTGAGTGATCAGCCCAACATTTTAAATGAGGAAAAAGTTGATTTACACATCAAAAAAAAAAAAAAAAAAAGGATGTTTTGGATTGTTAGAAGAAAACACAGAGAGAGAAGTTAAACCCACCACGTCTAAATTCTTATTTTGATACTGACCTTGGAAGAATCAATGGCCAAAAGAATTCCCAGAGCCCAACACTGGGCCAAATAATCCATGGGATTATTTGGGTCATTCACTCTGCTCATTCCACACAGAACAATTATCCAGTGCAATGGGAAAAGCTCATTGCAAGTGATGAGCCCTGGTGTGAGATCTGAAATATTTCTGGGCTTTTTCAATGAAAAAAATGAATGTTCTGCATGTAATACAGACATTTTGGATGGGAACTAAAGGTTATTCTGCTTGCTTTTGCCCCGTGAAAGAAAGGCCCTGATCTTGGAGATCTTTTCCATAATTCTAAACCTCAGCTCTTCCCAATTCTTTGATTCATTCCACAACTAAAAGCCACAGCATCAGGAGCTTTCACCTGCTCCTCTACCTGTTCATTCTTCCCACCTTCACTAAGAGAAGGGAAATAATCTTCAATTCTGTTAAACTGCCAACCTTGAAAACCTCCTGCTCAAACCACTTCTTGCAGAGGAGATTTATTCATCCTTAACACGTATTTACTTTATCTGGAAAGATGAGCTTGGAGGCTGAAGCAGTGGAACTTTGCCACCAGGCACTTTGACATTGGCTCTCTTGTAAAAATGCTATAAGGAGTTACTATTTCCCTTGGAAACCACATGAAAGCATCTCTTGAACAAGTGGGGCTCTCTCTGACTCCAAAAGTCCCATGTGATCCCAGCCAACCAGTTTCCAACCCATTCTGACTCACAAAAAGCAGTGAGCTGCCTTGAAAGCTTGCCTCTAAAAATCTAAATTCATCTCCAATTTTCATGAAAATTCATGCAAAAACACAGTTTTTAATCCCTAAAAAAGGGGAAGTCAAATGTAGAATAATGTGTTTTCTAAGCAGTTTCAAATTCCAGGTTGGAATGAGGGAGTGTGGAGCCAGATCCTCCTTTGGTCAAAGAGCTGCCAGTGTTGGGATGACAATGCCCTCCTAAAAATCCTTCCCAAAGAGGAATGCTACAAAAGTGCAGGGCTGAGGCAACCCAGCAAAAAGCAAATCCTCAAATCATCCATCTCTGATTGAGCTGTTCAATATTCCACCAGAAGGACTGGCTTTTATCAACTGACCTTTTCAAAATAATTCCTTTCCCATTCCTCTTTTCACATAAAAGATGCATTCCCTATAAACCCAGCCTCAGATTTGTTCTTTCTGTGAATACCTCAGTGAAACACCACGAGCTCCATTTCAGCCCAGACCCCAAAATGAAATGACTTTCCTGTAAGCAGGAGAATAAAATTTCCTCTAATTCCAGCCAATCCCTGTCATGAAGGGAAGTTTAAAAAACTTCTTACAACTGGCACCAGGTGACTTTCAACAATGTGGGTTTGGTGAGTTATTAAACCAAGCCCTGCCTAGGGGAATAATGTGCCAGCAGAACTTTTCCCAGTGTTTTCCATGTTTTCCTTGTGCTCAGCTGTCCCTGCAAAGACTCCAGTGGCTCCTTACCACCCTGGCCTGAGTGTGCACATTTTAACTTTGCTACTTAGATAATTCTTTTTGCTTTCTTGAGGGGTTTAAAACACAGCTCCCAGCTGCTCCACATAACGAGGTTTCATTCACAAACTTCCAACCAGCACGAGGGTAGAGAAAAAAGAAAAAATCCCAGCTTTAAAACACATTATTTTACAGCAAGGGAGAGAACAGCAAGCACTCATCTGAGGTGATTGGTTAGGATGACAGCTCTGCAGTGAAACAGATTTTCATTTCAGGAGCCCCACAGCTATTTTGAATTTAATTGCATGGAAGACCACCAGGATTTCTTTCTCAAACACAAACCCAAAGCCTATCAGCAAAGAAACAACTCTTACGTGCAGGAAACCAATCTTTGTGAAGCCTACTACCAAAGAAACAATTATTACGTGCAGGAAACCAATCTGAGATGTTGAAATGGTTTAAAAGGAACCAAAAAGGCCAAAAACAATGATGGGAAGTGTGACTTTCAAGCCTGCACCAAACTGGGGGTTTGGTGCTTTGG
Source organism: Illadopsis cleaveri (assembly GCA_013399915.1). Taxonomy (NCBI): domain Eukaryota; kingdom Metazoa; phylum Chordata; class Aves; order Passeriformes; family Timaliidae; genus Illadopsis; species Illadopsis cleaveri. Next base: position 92,118 of record VXBB01019262.1, read on the forward strand.
GGAAAGGAGAAGTTTTAAATTAATTTAGCAGTAGGGAGACAGTTGTACAGGAATAATATCCCCACGTGGTCAGGGAGAGGTGGAATGATGGGAAAGGAAGGGTTTTCCCTTCTTTTTGCACCCCTGAGGAGCAGAAATAAAGTTTAAAACACCTCTGAAGGTGCCCAGCATTGTCTTACCTTGCTGGAGGTGGGCTCAGGGATGTGGAAGGCACAAGGCTCAGAGAAACTTGCAGCTAGCAAGAGAGAGAAAGACAGGAATTACATTTTCCAGGTAAATTGGGGCACATTTTGAAACAGAATAACATAAAAAAGACACGAGATTGTAAATTAATTCTGCAATTAATGCAGAAAATGTTCCCCCCCACTTGGTCACGTTAGAGGACGCTGAATGTTTGATAATTTGGGAGCAGGGAATGGCTGGAGAAATGGGAAAGGGTGGGACAAAGGCAGGTAATAAAGGGTGGGTCTGCAGATAACCCATTCCGGAGAAAATGTGTGAAATTAGAATTGCTGAACTAGGGGGAAGGAAACACAAGTTACTAAATTGTGCTACTCTGACACTTCCCATTCTCAGAAAGCACATGAATCACGGAGAAGGCTGAATATTTGTCACAGCTGTGATTTCAGCATCAAAAAGAAATAATTTTAGCTCAGATTTTAGGGGAGTTTCCAGAAAATTTGTCAGTTCAGCCATCCGGATCCTGAACTTCTCCATGATCTTCTGCAAGGGGAGATTTCTTTGGGGTTGGACCCACAAAGGAATTCTTGAAAACCACCGTGGTGACCAAACATGGCCAAGGGCCTTGGTGGCTTCGTGGACCACCCAGAGATGTCACAAGCTGCATTTTGATGTCTTTGGGTGCTTTTAGAGCGACGTGTGAGCTGAATATTTTTAATTTCAAAGACGAAGAAGAACCACCGGCAATACAAAAATATCAAAATGCTGAAGCACAGCTTTTGGGTTTGGATGATAAAAAATGATGCCCTCAAGTTTTCTGCTCTCCAAAGCAGTGGGGTTTTTTATTCTTGGCAGTGACAAAACTCCAGTTCCACCCCGCAGTCCTGACTCACTGGGAGTGTTTGGGAGGGGAAGTGGCCTAGCTCCATGAGCCTGCACTAGGAGCTATAGCTGGCAGCAAAAAGGAATGGTTTATATTCAAAAAAAAAGAAAAAAATAGGATTCTGGAGTAAACAAACTATCTGCAAGTTCAGATTGGATTTTATAGCAGAGCAGAGGAGATATGAAACTTGGAAAGTATTTAAAAGCTCAAAGCAAAATATTTTATGTGAAACAAAATGTTGCATTCAATTCTAAGTTAATAGTTTCTGCTGGGGAAAAAAGTGCCAATAACTCTGATTTTATTTTTCAAAGAGAATTTCTCTATATTGTTCTTACAAACCCTGCCAAGCACAGGCACACACATGAGAATATCCAAATTTTAACCCTCATGAGTCCAGGCTGAGTTCTCACACTTATCTGAACCATGAGCTAATGCAAACACTTGTATCCTACCAGATTCCTGCTACCACCCAAAATTCAAAAATGGTTTTGAGTCACTCTAAAATTTAAAGCAGGAGGTTTTGGTGGGGGTTAAATCAATCCAAGGTGAGCTGCAGTGGAGAGGAGGTGTCCTGCTGGCTCCCTCCTTTGCTGTGCTGCCCACACTCCACTTCTCCTCCCCTACCTCTGGCATCTGTCTCACTTTGTGGTGAATCAGTGCAGAAAAGAACCAACTCTGCCGAAAACAGCGAGCTGTTTGCTGCCACTTGGGCTCCCTGAACCAGCTCCTCACAGGGCAAATCAGCTCTGGGATCACATGGTTTGGGCAGCAGGAGGAAAAAAGGTTATTCTGTGACATCTGTGTAATGTTTTTACATCAACTGAGTTTGGGGTTGTCTCTAAGACCTTAGAGCACCCCTCTGGTTCAGACCTCTCCTTTCAGGTAAAAATCATCTGGGTTTATGCCCACTGAGAGAAGGAAAAAAATCCCCAAACCTGCCCACAATTTGAAAATTTCTCAAAAGCAGTTACAAGGCAATTCATGCACTTGCTGTTTCTGAAGTACAAAGGAGACTAAGACTATTCTCAAACTCAGTGTTTTATGGATGAAGCCTCAGATATTTGCTGCAGGCTCGTGCTCCAGCCCCACTGGAGGCTCAGCTGACAGTGCAGGACATCCCCAGCTCTCATTCCCACAGCAAACTGCTCAGGGAACGGGATTAGAGCTCCTGATATCCCCCAGGATGACTCTCAGGCATATCCTTGGCGATTGATCCGTCAGATGTTTCACAGCTTGTGTTTGGAAAATATATTTTTTCCTGTGGAAATCCTGCCTAACAGGTTAAAAGGGGATTTTCCTATTTTTTTTTCCACTCTATAACCCACAGCAAAAACTGAAGTGTGATGGTAGAAATAGCTAAACTGACCTGATACCCACCCCAGTCCTCCTTTCTATCTCCAGCTGTATTCCCTGCAGCACGGGGAACTCGGGATCAGACCAAGAGCTCCGCTTTGGGAAGCTCAGCCTGAAGGGAGGAGAGAAAATCCCCGCTCAGCCTCATCCCTGAGCTGATCCACTGGATCCCCATCCCAGGGGAGGTGTGGGAGCGTGGGAGGAGGTGGGAGGACAGGTCTGGCCCCTTCCACACTTTCAGGAGCTGCAGGGAAGAGCTGGTCCGAGACAAGAACATTCACAGGAAACCTTCCGCCTAAAATAGGCGTTGTTCTTCTACACCTCCCACTGAACAGTGGGTACAAGCCAGGAATACAGACTTTGGAAGCGGATTTCGAAGAGCTCTGAGGAATGCATCAAAAAAAAAGCCCATATGGTTTTGCCAAATCAAGTGTGCAGAACTGGGTAAATTTAGCCGAGCGCCGAGGAGCTAAAATTTGTCTCGTTTGACCCAAGTGGAAGGAAGGGAGTCATGAGGCTCTTAGACACAAATCCATCTGACTGAGGCAGCTCGGGGAGGGCAAAAATCGATGAGTAACACGTTATTTCATGTGTGCAAACAAAAGGACACCTCGGCTCCCAGAGGAGTGCCGAGGAACAGGAAAGCACTCCCCAGACAGGTCTAAATAATGCGACTTTCTCCGACATATTTAGGCGGTGAAATTCCGAGTGACAAGCGCTTGGCGCTCCGACAGCTGGGCCCACGGCTCCAAGTTTTCCTCCTGTAGCTCCAAAGAGTGAAAGCTTTGTTTGAAATGAAGGTGGAAATTCTTACAATGAGGCAGGAGGTGAAAGCTCGGAGGGGAGTGACGCGTTTTTCATTGTAAAAATCGCCGGCGTTCCGAAAAGTGAGGTGCCAGGAAAATAAGGAAAGGTTTCCCAAGCCTCCCAACACCATCCTGTTTCCATCTGCACTGGGACTGCTCAGCCTGGCACTGTTCATGCCATGCCCCTTCAAATTTCCCAAAGACACCTCTTTGGAGCCTTTGGAAGCTGTGCTCAAGGTCAGGCACAACTCCACAAAGTTCCAGTGGCTGAACTTTTCCATGTACAAACTTGCAGGAGTAAATCTCGACTATGAGCTTCTCCCTCACCTCTAATCCTGGGCTCAGTTTTAGGCCATTTATGCCAAGAAGGACATTGAGAGGCTGCAGCGTGTCCAGGGAAGGGAATGGAGCTGGGAAGGGGCTGGAGAATTCCTGAGGGAGCTGGGAAAGGAGCTCAGCCTGGAGAAAAGGAGGATCCAGGGGGGAAAATCTTTGCATCAAAGCCTTCCTCAGACTCCCCTCACTTTTTTTCCCCTCATGTTTTCTCCCACTTTTTGATCTTCCCCTCACAGCAAAGGAGACCCCGAGGGGCTGCAGCATTTCCAGGGAAGGGAAGGGAGCTGGGAAGGGGCTGGAGAATTCCTGAGGGAGCTGGGAAGGGGCTGGAGAATTCCTGAGGGAGCTGGAAAGGGGCTGNTGGAGTCCCCATCCCTGGAGGGATTTCAAAGCCCTGTGGATGTGGCACTTGGGGACACAGGGCACTGCTGGCCTAGGCAGTGCTGGGGAATGCTGGACTTGATGATGTTTGAGGGATTTTCCAATATTTATGATCTTTTTTATTGTCTGATTTCTGAACACCTCCTCTCTCCCTCCTCATCTGCCCTCTGTGACCAGAGACTTCAGCAATATTTCCCTGAATTCCCTCTGGGAAAACAGGCAGATTAGGATCCTACCAAAACCCCAGTTTCTGACATTGTTGCCATGTCAAGAGAGTGGAGAACAATCAAACACCACACACAACAAAGTCCCCCAAATTCACACAGCAAGAAAAAGTGCGACTAGAAAAGGAAGGGCAAGTTAAGCACCAATGGTAATTTCAATATAAGGCAATTATTTAAAAAGCTGAATACAAAACCATGAAGGGCAATAGTTGTGTAACGGGAAATACAAGTGTGAACACATCTACAGGAAAGAAATGCATGAAAGTCCTTTGGTGATTGAACTTGTAGAGTTATCTGAAAAAAATTCAGATTTTTAAAGCTCATTTTCAGTCACGCTACGCCAGCTCTTTCAATATACACAGAAATGTGGGAACCTGGTGGATGGAACACCCAGGATGTTGTTCTGAGAACAGTGAAATCCCAGAACCCAGGAGCAGCAGGTGAACCCTGGCACTGAACAAGCTTTCCCATCCAAACCTGCACTTTTACAAATCCTCATATATCAAAACACATGATTAAGTTTTTCAGAAAACATCAGCCCAGTTCTACAACTTTCACCATCCTCTCTTCCCCCTCGAACCTTTAATTAAGTCTCCACTCAGCTGCCAAGCAGCAGCAGCAGCCTAATGGCTTCAGAATATTTCCTTACAAACTTCAAAACACCCAGACTTGCTGTGAGTTGCAGGCTTTGAACATGAGCTGCTTAAATAATCCCTTTTATTTTTATTTATTCTTGAAAATATCAGATTCTAATCCTCTCAACCAATGCAATAAAAAAAAAAAGGCATAGTTCTTTGGAATATTTTTCTTTTTTGCCAGTTTTGTGAATCTGTGTATAACTATGCAGGATTTCTCACATGAAAAGTGTTCACAGCTGCAAAAAAAAAAAAAAAGTATAAAAATGG
>VXBB01019262.1:103606-119925 GCA_013399915.1 Illadopsis cleaveri
GGGGCAGCACTGCTCTGAGGGTTTGAGATGGACAGGGATTCTGCTGGACCCTGAGGGCTGGGGAATTCATCCCACTCCAGCCTCTCTGTGTTTAAACAAGCCAGGATGGACAGGGCTGGGAGCAACCTGGTCCCATGGGAAGTGTCAGGTTGGAAGTACAGGGGCTTTAAGGCCCCTTCCCACCCAAACCATCTCAGGATTCTGGATTTCTGTGAAAGCTGAAGCAAAGCAGCCCCACAGTGCCCTACCCTGATATGTTAAATCTTTGAGCAAGTTGTCCAGCAGGGCACAGACAACAAAGAGGGGCAGGGGCCTTCTTTGGCCTGTCAAGCTACTCCATCCTTTAAGGCAAAAGGAATTTATTTGAAAAAAATAAAGACGGGAAGGGAAGGGAAGGGANATCCCCCCTTTGGCTTCAGTCACCAAGCAAACAAAGGAGTGGAGTCCAGCTGCTTCCATCAAGATTCACATTCTGCTGAAATGTGGGGAACAACATCCCTTCCCTTCAACCTGTCACTGTGTGAGTGTGGGTAAAGCACTGCCAGGGAACGGGAGAGGGAAAAGTGTTTGTTGACTCGTGTACAACAGGAGAGAACTATCAGCTTTTAAAGGCTCAATTAAGCTGCTTTCAAGATCTAGGCAAGTTAGTACCTTGCTTTAAATATTAAAACTGTGGAGATGGATCTGAGCCTTACACTCCAACCTCGAGGTGGGTAATTTAAACCATCTGCACTGCAGAGCCGCTGCTGGAGCCAATAAAAATATTTCATAATTACTTCTTGCTTCCTTTTTTCACCAGAATCAAATATCATCATTGTTAAAGGTCAGAAACATTCTACTTTTCAACACTTGGAGAAAAAAATGCTTCTCTAGGTAGCCAGTAAAGAGTTTTCATGGCAGGAATATCCTCAGCTGTAGGTTATGAGCTTTGGGAGAGCAGATTCCAGACACTCATCAGATTTCTGATACCAGGAGATATCCCAATCATTTCATCTTCTGTCTGTGATTTCAAGTGTTTTCCCCACAACACCCACTCAGAAGAATCTTTCAGTGTATTTTAGGTTCATTCCATATAAGCCGAAAACTCTTGATAAATTTTGCATTTCTTTTTTTTGTAGCCTGTCTTGGTCACCTGCAGATCCTTTCTAAGAAAACAGAATTTAAATGCCCTTAGCTTTTTGTGTAATTTCCAGCTCTCTAACAATGGACTGAAATACATAAACAGGCTACAGCTGTTCAGCCTTCCAAATTCTGACACCTCCTCCCTCCATTTGGGACTCCAGTCTCTATTTCTTTTTTGTCTTTGACTTTTTGTGGACTGAGATCCAACCCTTTTGTCTGCATCTGCTGCTAAAAGCCATTTCTCCCCAGCCCCAGCCCCCGTCCCCTTGTGTCTCATCAAGCACATTTACATTTGGCTCAGAAAATCCCAACCAGAGAATTTCAGTGCACTGATGAGAGGAGCTCTCTGCTCGTGGCTTCTGGAGTCACACGTGGTGGTACCCCATTATTTGGGGGGGCAATCAAACAGAATCTAATTTAAAAATAAGGGAACTGCCCTTTTGAAGACTTAAAAAAAATGTATTAGTGGTTTGCTAAAGCAGGTAAAAATTAAACTGCATTAGAATGCATACAAAAAGTGGAATTTTGCATTTATTCAGTGGGTTGGACATTTTTGTGAGGCTGCTAAAGCCAACCAGGAAGGATTATCTGCTCAGGAAGATTTTACCAAAGAATAGCAGCCATTTGGTGCCATCAGCATTCCCAAGGTGCCAGGATTCCATGGGGAATAGCAGGAATCCTGGATCACCCCCAGGTGATGAAATGCCATCCATCAGCTCGGAACCAGTCCCTTCCAGAAGTGCCCAGTGAGCCTGTTCAGGTGGCAGGAATGTCAGGAGCAGCACTGGGAAGTCATTCCAGCCTGGCTCCAGGTCAAGGATTCTACTGATCACTCCTGTGGCAGCACGGAACAAACACGGAAAAATAACAAAGCAAGANGCTCCTACAAGTCCTGCTGGCTCCAGGTCAAGGATTCTACTGATCACTCCTGTGGCAGCACGGAACAAACACGGAAAAATAACAAAGCAAGAAGGAAGAGAATAAATACAGAAAAATAACAAAGCAAGAAGGAAGGGAGCTCTCAGGAGCCCAGCCCTGAGTCACTTAGGATTTCACCCAGAAAAATGGGATCTTGGGATGCCAAACCACCAGGAGGAACATCCTGTAGGGCACAGGTGCAGGAAGCTCATCCCCAGGAGCAGCTTCCATCACCTGAACTAACTGTGCATCCCAGCCCTATTCCAGCAGCTCCCACACGAGGCTCCAAGAAAAATGAGCAGCATCAGACTAATGTGGAGCTAATGAAGGAAGTCAGGGCTGTCCCCAGAGTGAATTGTCACATTTACCTTCACGGCAGCAGATGGGAGAAGCAGGCTCCTGGAAGCTTCTCTGGGAGTTTCCAGCCAACAGCTCAAGGACTTGGAGACCTTGAGCTTTCAAAAATGTGGCTTGCAAAGAATGGACAGCTCTGGGTGTCTGCAGCTGACAGCACTGAACCAGGCTCTGATTCCTGCACAGAGCCTGCCAGCAGTGTCACTTTGAGCTGGATCAGGCCTCAGGGCATTGTCACCACCACCAGACACAGCGTCACCACGCCAGGGGTCACAAAGGCACAGTGGAGGCCTCTCCACTGGAACAGGGATGGCTCCCAGGCTTTGAGAATATCCCTAATCCAGCAGCATTAATGCTGATTCAGCTTCAGAGGCAGAATAAAATCAAGGAATGATTCACAGAATCATGGATTGGATGGGAAAGGACCTTTAAAAGTTGTCTAGATAAACCTCCCTGCCATGGGCAGGGACACCTCCCGCCATCCCAGGTTGCTCCAAGCCCTGTCCAACCTGGCCTTGGACACTTCCAGGGATCCAGGGGCAGCCCCAGCTCCTCTGGGCACTCTGTGCCAGGGCCTCACTGCCCTCACAGTAAAAAACTCCTTCCTGACATCTAGTCTGAATCAACCTGAATCCTTCCATTTAAATCCATGAACCCTTGTCCTGAGGCCTTTAACAGGTCCTGCTAAAAGTCTGTCTTCCTTGCAGGCCCCCTTGAAGAGCTGAGAGGCTTCAATGAGCTCTTCCCAGAGCCTGCTCTCCTCCTATGAAGAACGCTGACATTGCTTACACCAAACCAACCATCCAACAAACACAATCCACAATGTAAAAACTGGGAGAGCATTAAAAAACCAGAGACTTTCAATTACCATGGCTCAGGAATATCTAGCAGCCTCAGTGATGCCTTGGGAAGGCTGACCTGAAACAGAGACTGGACAGAGCTAGAGAATAAACGAGAGATTTATTGAAAGGCCTTTAAGGGTCTACCTTGGGCAGGACAGGGTCTGACCAGGGCTGCACCCAAGGTGGACCCAAAACGGTCACAAAATGGACCCAAAATGGTCACAAAATGGCTGACCAGTCACAAGGCCTTACATTTTTTTAAGTTTTGGGGTTTAATTGTCCAATCACAGCTTCTTGTTCCTCCCTTCAGCCACCCTTGTTTGTGCTTTTGGGCCTAAAGTTGTCCTTGGTGTTCAGCAGGAAAAGGATTTGTTTTGTCTCCCTGCTCTGTGAAGAGCTGAGTGACACTGAATGTGAGGCTCAGAACTACACCTAAGCAGCACAGAATCTGAAAATATGAAAGCTAAAGCTTCAGGCATCACCACCATGGTCCTTCCAAGGCAGCAGACACAGCGAGACCACAACCCCAGCATGAGGCTGGCACACCCTCTTCCCTCCCCGTTCCCCCAGCCAGAAGAAGGCTCAGTTCAGCGCTCTGAAACATTCTTCTCCACCCACAGGAGCTGCACAGCTTATCCCAGACATTGTCCCTGTGCTACAGGCAGCAAATTCCTCAGCTGGGGGCAGAGGAGCAGGGCTGGCATCCAGCAGGGGTGGGTGAGGATCCTCCTGCCCCCAGCCAGGAGCTCCCCTGGTGGTGCTGCCATCCCAACTCTGGCTCTGCTCTGGGGCCAAACCTTCCTCTGGCCAGGAGAAAAACCAGGAATTCTTTCCCCTCACTTTCCCCTTTCCCACCTTTACACAGCCACACAGAAGATTTGAACTCAGAAATAATAAATACTCAGAGAAGGTCAAATGCAAGAGCCCCATGAGTTCTACTTCTTTTAAATTTTTATCCCAATTCTCTTTGTTTCCACTGTCCCCCTTTGCCATCATCTCTGCAGAATCCCTAATCTGAAGATACTCTCTGTCACAGAAATCACCTGTACACCCCCTGGCACCTCTTATCCAGCCTTTATTTCCTGTGTCAGACAAAAGTTGGAATCATCAGTACCTTTCTTCTGGAGATCTTTGGAACCCCCTGTTCTAAAAAAAAACCTGTAACCTTCATCACAAGCATCCATACAACTTTCAGGTAAAAGAAATTAGTCTGTCCACACTATTTAAATGAATGAAAACGTTTCAATACATGCAAAACATTGCAATATTGCAGCAGAAAGAAAACTCTTCCTTCCCCTCTTTGACCCAGGCAGGCCTGGAACTAAAACAGGTATTTGAGCCTGAGTTCCACTTCCTGAGCAGATCCTCCCAGCTGGGCCTAACTGATGTGAATAAGAGTATCTGGGAGAGTATTTGAGTCCTTTTTCCTTCAAATGGCTTTATCTCAGAACTGAAAGACAGAGAGGAGCAAAGAAATACAGAGAAGCTCTTAGGTCTGGCTTACTGCAGAGAACTGAGCAGCACCAACCTCAGAGCTCAGCTCTACTCAAATCCCTTCTCCAAAGTTATTCCTTCTGCTGGTACATGCAGAAGTAAAAGGCAGAAGACACAAAAAATCAATAAAAGGCAGAAGACTCCAATATCTTCTAAGTATGAAGTTGTGTTTTACCCTGCCTGGTGCAAATGTGACCCAGGAGCTCTGATGTGGCCCTGAGAGATCAAAATTCAGAGTAAATTCTCTGCCTGTGAAGTTCTCTTAGGTAACCAAAAATATCACAGAGAATTTTTAAACTTCCTCAGTTATTCCAGGTTTTTCAGTGTTCACAAAAGTGTCAAATATTCAACCACTGGTGGGGGCTTCACAGAAATGGAGGTGATTTATTTCAATTTAATACCCAATTATCCTCTGACATCTATAGGTGCTTGATTTTAGAAACAGAGTTCTTTCAAAAAAGTTCAGAGGAGGACAAACTAAAGCTGCACGTCTAAAGCAGGACTAAATATTGCAACCACTTTTCATGCATTTTTTAAATGTTAATTTTGTTTGAAGTCCTTATACCATTTCCCCACACCTATGAATAAATAATCCCGTGCCTGGGTGTGTTTTATTTGTGTGCACAGGAAAAAATACAGCAATGAATCCTAATTCTTCCCTTCATCATCCAGCAGGCTGCAAACACCCAGCAGACAGGAGCAAAAGGATGTGGGGTGGAATAAAGTTTACTCCTGAGAAAGAAGATTTTGGAAAATCCAGGTGAGAGATCACTGATGGCACCATTTTTGGAGGCTGCTCCCAAGTGGAATTTTTCTCTTTTGGGGGAGCTGATTAAATTTGTAAGAAAGTTACTGAAATGTTCCTTTCAGAGACATTCAGAAGAAGAAGAAGAAGCAAAAAGCTTCTCAAGGTGAGCAAAGTGAACCTGGTAAAAGTCTCTGCAAGAAAAATAGGAACCCTGTGGTCTCAATATTATATAAAAAATGAGGAAAAGGAACAGGGAACACTTTTCCTACTGGTTTTGGAGATCAAAGAGGGTTAGAGGTAGTGAGCTATTTAAGAACCATTGAGTGCTGTCTGTAATGGTGCTCCTCCTGCCCAAAGCCAAACTGAAAATTCAAGTCCAGTTTTCAAGGCCTTGAAGGAGAAAAGGCTGAGGAAGAAACTGGTGAACAAAATCAAATTCCAAGTGCCACTCTGGGCAAGCTGGGCCAGGGAAAGTGTCCCTGCCCATGGCAGGGGGGGATGAGGTGAGCTTTAGCCCCTTCCAACCCAAACCAGCCAGGGATTCTCAGATTCCAGGATTCTGGGATCTCTGCTAAACGCCAGATTTTGGAAATAGAACAAATATTTAATTGCCCAGCTTTATAACACATCCTCCAACCTCTGCTCTCCCCAATAATAGAGGGACTGAGCAATTCCCAGGGATGAGGCTCTGCTGCAGCCACTGGGGACCCTTCTCCCAGATTTAATGGGTGCCCAGTGTCACCTCCTGTCTCAGCACTTCAGTCCTGCCTTACACAAGCCCAGCACAGGTAAGAACCACAGTGCATTAAAACAGAGCAGAGGGGAAAAAAATAGATTCTGAGCTGTCTGGGGGACAGATTAAATTTAGTCCAAGAGCCAAGCAAGGGAGAAAAACTGTAACAGTTGGGCTGCTGATGTCTCTGCTTAATCTCCCTCGTGCTGACCATTTCTGCCTTACTCTTCCTGGAGGCATTGTTGGGAAAAGAACGAGTGACAATATTTATAAAAGGCTGAGGGGGAGGATGAGGGAAGCACCAAATGTTGATTTACTGGAGGTGGGAGAGGCAGTCCTAAAATCACCACTGATGTCAGACTGAGAAAGAGTAGGTTTAGATTGGATGTTGGGAAGAAATTCCTCCTTGTGAGGGTGGGGAGGCCCTGGAATGGAGTTCCCAGAGAAGCTGTGGCTGCCCCTGGATCCCTGGAAGTGTCCAAAGCCAGGCTGGATGGGGCTTGGAGCAACCTGGGATAGTGGAAGGTGTCCCTGCCTGTAGCAGGATTGGGACAAAATAAGCTTAAAGGTCCCTTCCAACCCAAACCATCCTGAAATTCTAATTTATTAGCATCTGCCACTGCCTCACGTGTCACAGGATGCAGTCCCAGGTCCCACCACCTCTCAGACTACAGCACCTATTAAAAAATGTCCTAAATATGTAGCAGAGACTGGCTTGAAGTGTAGAAGTCAGACTGACATGAAGGACACGTTGCTACTGTTTCCAGTCCAGGAAGCCAAGTCATTTTGAGTTCTCATAAATAGAAAGTGGCATGCCAGGAGGAAAAAAAAAAAATTTAAAAAAACCCGCTCAGAACCGTGTTGCAAAATTTTTCTCCTCCTGTTCTTGACTTAATGCCAACGTAACCAAAAGATTGACCTACAGGAGCTCAGATTTCCTTCCCGTTTCTTCCCTCCCACGTCCAAGTTTCAAACCTTTGGCTGTGTTATCTGCAACCCCTGCTGGAACTGCCTAGGATGGAGCTGAACATGGGTGAGTTAGCAGTGCCAGCCTGAGCCAACCCCATCCCAACACCAGCAGAGGTTACAGCAGCACAGCCACGGCTTTCCAGGAGCTTTCCTGAGGGAAAACAAGGTTTGGTGGAGCTACAGCAGCTACCAGGCTGGGCCTCTGCTCCCTCTCTCCAGCAAGGATGGTTTGGAACCTTTGGCCAGTTTCAATATTTAAGGAATATTTAAGGAAAGGACAGAAATCTCAATGTCCTTAAGAGAAAACACATTCCCCAAGCACAGCTCCATCCTGATCCCCAAACACTGGTCCCTGGTTAATTGACAGGTAAGATTGAATTGCCGAAGGCAAACAAAATAAGATTATACAAACAAAATAAACATGATACCTGATTTAACTTCATGGGTTGTCTTTGGTTGTTTTTTTGATTTAGGGCACTTTCTTTTTCATTCTTAATGTCCAAGCACATCTTTTAGCATATTCCCTTTTTGTTTTTTTCCCAAACTTGTTCTGGGACCAACCAAATATAAGGCACTAAATTGTTTTGTTTGCATTCAACTCTGCAAATTTGAATCTCTTGGATTCTCTCAAAAATTCTCTTCTACATTCCTCCCTAAGAGCAGGAAGACAGGGTGGTATTTTCTTCTTCATGGCCAACTGCAACTAAAAACTCAATGGTTTTGAACTTGTTTGGGATTCTAAATCATAACATGATGCACACCACGCTTGTGCCAACACAGCTCTGTGATAATCTGGGCATCAGATTCAGGTTTGGAGAGCTGAGATTCTTAAATCTCATCTGGAACTGGTTTTTACTCCATTTGTTTCAGAGCAAGTCACACATTTGATCTTATCCTGGATAGGACTAAAATGATTCAAGAGGTCCTTGTTTGGTTTCTCTCTGAAAGAGAGATTTAGGTTGGATATTAGGAAGGAATTTCTGTTGGAATTTTGGTCAGATTTAGATTGGATATTAGGAAGGAATTTCTGGCTGGGAGGGAGGGGAGGCCCAGAGAAGCTGGATCCTGGATCCCTGGAATTGTCCAAGGCCAGGCTGGATGAGGCTTGGAGCAGCCTGGGGCAGTGGGAGGTGTCCCTGGGCAGAGCAGGGGCGGTCCTGGATGGGCTTTGGGGTCCCTTCCCACCCAGCCCACTCCAGGATTCTGTGATTCAGCCATTCAGTGATTCTCTGACCCACAGGAGCTCCTCACCACCTCCTACAGAGCATTAACAGGACAGGACATTAACAGGCCTCCAGCAAAGACCCCAGGGTGACCCTGCTGTGCTCCCAGACATGTCCTGGAGGAAAGACTTCACCTGGAAACCCACTCTGGGGCTCCTGACCCAGTCTGAGCTCCCAAATCGAGATCCCAACTCCTCATGGTGCTCAGAGAGCTCCTTTACCCTGACACCACAAAGCCTCCTCCTCATTTAATCATGGACAAAACAGACCCCTTGAGCATTTCCCAGTCAGAATGATCTCAGTGATGACACCCAGCTCGTTAGCAGGGGCAGAGCCCACCCTGGCAGCTCAGAGCTGTGAGAGTTCTGATTTCTGACTCCTTCCCGCAGCCTGGGGAGAGATGGGATTTTATCATTAACTGCTAGTGGCCAGCCCACACTGCATCTGATCCTTTATTATTCCTATTAGAGCCACCACAACAAGCTGAAGTGACAGACAAGGACTGGAAAAAATAGCTAAAAGGTATCAAAAAAACATACATATGCTCCAAGCTGCTGAAAAAACATGTTATGGGCAGGCAGATATTTTTAGGCTGCCATAAACCGACAGGTGCCTACATTATGCTACAAGTCTTTAATCTATAAAATTGGATTTACAGGCAGTGCTTCCAGGAGAATGAACGTGCCTAACAGCCACAAAGACCCACATTCTCTGAGCTTTTCACTGGCACGAATTTAGGGCTCCCTCAGAACTGCAAAGGAGTGTACACGTGCTCTTTTTTACATTTTCTCCAGGTTTTTAATGGCCCTGGAGTTGAGGGAGTCGAGGGGGAGTGTTGGATTTTTTTATTATTGTTTTGGGTTGAGCTTTCACTCCATCAAAGCTGTAACAGCAGGTAACTTTTTTTTTCCTTGGAAAGCTGGCCTGGAATCAGGCTCTTTAAATAGCAAACAGTTTACTATTAACAGAATTTACCACTAATGACTCCAGCCCGGGTTAAAGCCAAGCGTTCCCAGTGGCTGCCCCAGCCAGTGCATCTGTTTTGACTGCAAAAACAAAACTCACCAGCTGCACAGAAAGGATTTTTGCTCCAGTCTGCAAACAGAGCAGCTTATTTCACCACAAATGCTGTCAAGTCTTTGTCTGGCGGGCAGAAATCCGTCCCTGGTCGGATCTCTTCAGCACTAGCACTGGGGAGGTTTGACTTGTTACAGATAATATTTTGCTGTGTTAAATGATTTTTTTAAATAATTATTGAGCTCGTACAACCCTGAACACTCGACTATTGCATCTGGATGAACCTCAAAACTGAGTCTGGAGTGGAACTCAGGGTTTTATACCCAGTTCTCTCTGTGTTCCAGACTACCCAGCATCCTTTATCATATGGAATTCTTCTTCCATATGTGCATAAATATCCACCTATAACCTCCCTCAGACCCTAAGACACACTTTTTCAACAGAGTGCTGAGCCTGGTTACTTCCTCATTCTGTATTTGTAAATATTTCAAAGCCCAAGGAGCAGATCCCTCGTACTGACTGCAAAACAAGAGTTCCTACAAGGACTGAACGCCTCGGATAAACCTCAGGAATCCTCATGGGACAAAACACTTTGATCCACGTGGCTGCACTGATTCAGTCCACTCATTTATTTCACACTCCCAGAGAGTTTCTCCCAGCTGAAATTAACTCATGGCCTTTCAACTCCAAGTGATGCTTCAGCACGTGGAATGTGCTCCAGNACCTCCAGCTGCCCACACTGATCTCTGAGGATCCTGAGAGATCCTGAATGGGCCATTTTTTCCTGTTTCCCCTGGATCAGCACATTCCACCATCCTTATTTTCTACAGTCACCACTTTGTCCTTTATCAATTTGATTTCGGTTGTAACCCAGGCTGTTTTTACGGCCTCACAAGTTACTGGAAGTGAGAAAATTGTGATATTTAAAGCAGGATATGAACCATTTCTTTTATACCTTCAGCAGTGCAACTTGATTTCCCATTAATAACATCTAGATTTAATGTCTTACTGGTAACTCTGCTTCAAAATAGGGAAGCTGAGTCACTCCAAAGTTGAATAGATTGCCTGGATAAATTCATTAAATTAGATTTCCAGCCCAGATTCCAACCACTACAATTCCCTGTCCTCCAAATGTTTCTCCAGGAAAATTCTCTCACTACTATTGATTATTAAGCTCTGCAGATCCTGCTACTCAAATGCCAGTGGGGAACAAAAAAAGAAATTACAAGTTCTACAATAAACTTGACAAACTTCTCCATGGAATCTGTGTCTCCTGTCTCACCTTACTATGCCTGAACTTGAAGGACAGCAGGATTGGTAATTTAAAAAAATAAATATTTAAGCTTTAAAGTTAATCCTGCAGAAGCATCCATCCTTTCTGTCCTTTTGGGAGCTGGTTACTTATCCTCCCTAAGCAACTGAGAGCAATAAATATCAATTGTGCAATTCTAAGCAGTGAAAAAGAAAATGTTGGTTTGGTTTTAGCAGGAGACAGGAGTTACTACAAGAGCAAATCATTAAGACAAATCAGTTCCTATTCCACAGCTGTGGGATGAAAGGCATGCATCCTTCAGCAGGTTCATCTGAACACTGAAAAAGAGGGAAAATAAAAACCCACAGAGCCAAGGAGGTCTCAAATCTCAGTGACAGAAAAAGATTCCAGAGAGAGCAGTGAGAACCTTAATAAAGGGTGACCAGCTCGCTTTTAAAATCCTAAAGGACAACAAATGGCAAACAGAGAAGGGAATTCCTGAAATCAAAGAAGTTTCTGCCTGTGTGGCTCCTCCCAGGAGCACAAGGCAGAATTCCCAAAGGCCAGGACAGGGCACTCAGTGTGGGGTCAGAGGTCAGCCCCGAGGAGGAGCAGGAATTCACTCCAGGAATGGTGATGTCAGCCCCAAACAGGAGATGGAAAGGAGCCAGGAAACTTGTGAGCACTGCAGCCACTCAGGAACAAACATTTAACTTGGGAATTAGCAAGGAGAGCAGCGTGGAAGGGGCAGGGATCTCTGAGGAGAGACAGGGCAGGGATGGGATAAGGAATCCAGGCTGGAAGCTGCAAGGAACAAGGGATCTCTGAGGAGAGGCAGAGCAGGGATGGGATGAGGAATTCAGGCTGGAAGCTGCAAGGAGCAGGGATCTCTGAGGAGAGGCAGAGCAGGGATGGGATGAGGAATTCAGGCTGGAAGCTGCAAGGAGCAGCTCCTGCTCTGCTCGTTCCTCCAGCTGTTCCACCCAGCCCCGAGCATTTGCATCCATCAGAAATGTGGATTTTGCATCCCCTTCGGAGGCTGGGAGCATCCACACTCCCTTACCCGGTGGTTGAGATGCCTTGAGCACACAGAACCTTTGCCTGGTGGGGAAACAACGACTTCAGTGGAATTCCTGCTCCCTGGAACACAGAACTGACCTGGTTTTGAACCTGCCATGGTCTGATGCTCCCTCTGCACCAGTGCCAGGCTGGCAGAACCGGTTTGGGACATCCACTAATTTCCACCTTCTGCTTTTGGAATTTTTTATGCCCACAAGAGCAGGGCTGGAGAGCTCTCCTGTGAGCAGGGAACAGCTGATCCTCAGTTCATGGCACCACAACTCCAGCTTCCTTCACACAGTGAAAATTCCAGCTCCCTCAACCTCATTTCTCACCTGCGCAGTAATTCCACAGCTGCCTTAGCAATTTTTGGTTTTTTCTGGAATTTCTGCATCAACAACTCTAAATCCCTTTTTTTGCTTGAAATACCTGGATATTTATGAAATATTTCTTCCTTCCCTGCAGTTCAAAGTGAAAAATCTGGCATTTTAGAGCCTGTAAGCACTTGTCCATGGCTGGCCCAAGGTGCAGGAACCATCCCAGGTGGTTTGGAGAGAATGAGCTTGAATAAATCACAGAATCATGGAATCATAGGAGGGATTGGATTGGAAGGGACCTCAAAACTCATCCAGTCCCATGGACAAGGACTCCTTCCCCTATCCCAGGCTGCTCCAAGCCCCATCCAACCTGGCCTTGGACACTTCCAGGGATCCAGGGGCAGCCACAGCTTCTCTGGGCACCCTGAGGGCCTCCCCTCTTGCACAGCCAAGACTTTTTCCATAAGCAATGATCTCGTATGCAACAGAATTCAGATGGAGAATGAGATTGGAGCCCTGATTTACAGAGCTGAAAAACAGAACAGGAAGGGACCAAACTGGTCTGGGAAGTCCAGAGCTGCTGCTGCCACCACAGCCAGAAAAGCTGGGAACTCACAGGATGCCACCAGCTTTCCCTATAACATTCCCATCTGCTAATCCCTGCCAGCTACTTCCTCTTCCCTCTTCTTTATTCTGTGCACTGCTGTTTGTTCTACTGCCAAGCATTTCCATATTTTCCTGATGTGAGCTGCTTCTCCAGCAGATATCTTTATGTCTGTGGAGCCACAAGGTTTTGCTATCCCAGATGAACCTTTCAGATAATTCCCAGTTTCCAGGAGTATTCCCCACTCCCAAATGCATTCTGTGTGCATCAGGCTAATTCTGGGACATTATTGCTGTTGATGTGGTGTTTATACCCATGTGCAGGTGCACACCTATCCCAAATAAATCCTGGAGCCTGTTTGCAGGAGGTGAGTGCAGCCAGATTCCAGGGACTGGAATACAGGGATGTACAGAAGGAAGTGCTCTGTTTTTCAGGGATAATGAAGTTTTCTTCCTTACTCCTCAGAATTCGATGAATCTGTGTGGCAACACAAGCTTTTTGTTGTGTTAAGTAAAACCATTTCTGTATTTTTAGAAGACTGGCCTTCAATAGTGCATTATCTCCATTGCAACGATTTTCTAACCAGAAAAACCTTTCCTGAGTCATAATAAAACACATTTATGCAGCACTCGGAGCAAATTGGCCCAAAATTCCCCCAACAACGAGCACCAATCTCGCATTTAAGGAGGGAAGAGGACCTGGTAAACAAGTTCCATCCTGCTCAAGAGCAAACTGAATATAAAAACTCATGTCTTCGCAATTTCAGGGGAAGTGTTGCCCTTCTGCAGGGCTGAGAGCTTTCACACTGTGCTGAGAATAAACTTGCAGACAGCAATGACAGCTGTGGGAAGGATGCCATGGAGGAAAATGTTCCAACCTTCCTCACAGCTGACAACAGGAGCAGTCACCCCCCAGAGCATCGCCCTGCTCAGGTACGGGGCCGAGGAGGCAAGAAAAACAAAGCCAAGGGAACTGCTTAAAAATCAGGCTGAACTGAGAAATTACCAAATTCTACATCCAGGGGATTTGTTGAATCCATAGCAGGCTCCTATCTTGCCAGGGAAAATTGGGGAGATTCAAAGGGATCTCTAGGAATTGTGGAAAAAAATCAAGAGGAAGGGGATAAATGTATTTTAGGCATCTCCTAATTGATAAATGGCAAGTATCCATTGGAACTAAAAATATAAAAATTAGCTTCTAGGATCCATAATTGTTGGTGCCCCTTCCCTGGAAATGTTCCAGACCAGGCTGGGACAGTGGAAAGCATCTCTGCCCCATGGGAAGGGGTGGAATGGGATGGGCTTTAAGCTTTAAGTTCCATCCCAAACCATTCTGGGATTCTGTGATAAACTTTTTACTAATTTCCTTAAAATCAAGTTCTAGATACTGCCCTGTGACAGCCCCTGGGATTCCTTCTCACCATCCCATCTGGAAATTGCTGGGTTTTAATAAGATCAGAGACAGAAAGGGAAGAAACCCCTGTTTGGAATTCCTGGTTTGTGTATCATTACATGGATGGAAGTGCTTGGAGCCTCAGCCAGGCACAGAAGCAGGAAACACCCCAGAAGGTGAGGCAGGAAACACCCCAGAAGGTGAGGCAGGAAGCTGTGGTCTGGTGCAGGAGAAAGTTCCTTGTCAAAACCTGAGTCCTTGCAGATTCCCAGATAAAAGCACTGAAATCCAAACCCCCATCCATGAGAACAGGAATTCTCTGTGGTGGGAAGCACAGCCATGGTGGCTTTTGCAGGGAGAGCCTTCCCCTCTCTCCTGGCTCTGGGATCTCCTGGATTCCTGCAGGAACCCATCCTTCTCCATGGGAAGCAATCCAAACAGAAAAGGGGCTGTTTTATCCCAGATCCCACCTCATCCCTCTGCCTGCACTGCCTCGTCCAAGGGCAGAACAGTGTTTGCACACAGAGCAAGGAATTCCTTCTCCCGTGCTGGATCCCATCCCTCCCAGGCCTGGGGGCTGCTCCAGAGCCTCATTTGGGATCTGGGGATAAACATCCCAGAACCACACCAGTGCAGTTTGATGGTGCCATGTGTGCCTTTGTTTATTTTCCACGGGGTGATGTCAACTTCCCTGGCACTTTCCCTTCCCTCAACTCCAGGAGCAGGAGAATGGTGGGTGAAGGAATGGCTGGAATGTGTTTGGTGGAGCAGAGGGGTTTTTCTGCTCTGCAATCACTTGCTGCTTCCTGTCAGACTGCAGGGAGAAAAAAAAAAAAAAAAACAACCCCAAAACCAACAAAAACCAGGCTTCTTTTAATATCCCCCATTCAAAATCTAGCTCAGGCTCCATTTTCTTGGGATAAAAGAATGTTTTACTAATGGGAATTATGCAAATAAAAACACTCCTAATTCATTTTTCCCATTAATTTGCTCCTCTCTGTACTCGAGCATGTAGGTCTCCGTATCTCCTCCATTATCTATTCCTGGGTGCCTGCTTTGCAGAACAAAGCCATGGAAATTGTGGAGCCAGTTCTCCAATCCCAGCCACGTGAAGAGGCAGCAGCAGAGCTACGTTGGAAGAGACCTCAAGGAATCACCTCGGGATCAGGGAGTTTCCCAGCTGTCACCCAGCCAATGGAGCAGCTCTGCAAAGCTTCTCCCTTGGAACCAGGGCAAGAAAAGCTCCAAGATATTCCTGCTCTTTCCAGAGGTAGGGACAAACCCTTCTGGCTTCCACAGCTCAGCCCCCTCTGCCTGAAGGAGATCCAAAATCCACAGAATCACAGAATTTCTACGTTGGAAGAGACCTTCAAGATCATCGAGTCCAACCCATGCTCCGACACCTCAACTAGATTACGGCACCAAGTGCCACATCCAGTCTTTTTTTAAACACATCCAGGGATGGTGACTCCACCACCTCCCTGGGCAAACCATTCCAGTACTTAACCACTCTTTCTGTGAAAAACTTCTTCCTAATATCCAGCCTATATTTCCCTTGACGCAGCTTGAGACTGTGTCCTCTTGTTCTGTCAGAACGGAATCATGGAATGGTTTGGCTTGGAAAGGACCTTCAGAGGTCCAACTCCAATTTCCAGCTTGGAGGCATCTCTTTGCTCCTTACTGGATAAACAGAACAAACCCAGCCTGAGCTCTGTCAGTGCCACCAAAACCCTCACCAAAAATCAGAATGTTTCAAAGTTGGGCTCGTTGCTCCTCAAAAAGAAGGAGCACATTTTGTAGGGTAAAAAATCCTTCTGTTCTTCTACAATTAATACAAGATTTTTTTTTTTTTTTCATTGTGGTAACAGTCAGATGTTTTTATCTGGTACAACCCAAGAGCAGCTGCCCTCAGCTGTTTAACTTCAAACCCCAGTTTCTCATTGCAAGCTTCCCAGTTGCTCCATATCCAGCATTTTCCTCCCTTAGCTGACATCCAAAATCCTTCCCTGGTTTACAAGGCTCCAGTGGAGGCATTTTTAGATGTATTCCTTAAATGTCATTTACAGAGGTTACTGCCTTGGAATATCTAAAAGCAACTGCAGCTGTATCTCCCTAAAAAAAGAAAACGAGTTCCATTTATATTGTATTCACGACACCAGAACCAAAAGCATCCATGGATTCCAAATTATGGAAGGATGTGCCTATTTTTGCTCCCACTATAATTGTGAGGAAAATAACCACCACCACCATCCCCCCCCAAAAAAAAGAAAAAAAA
>VXBB01019262.1:120091-132292 GCA_013399915.1 Illadopsis cleaveri
GATCTCCTCCAAGATCATCCAGTCCAATCCCCACCTTGTCCCCAGCCCAGAGCACTGAGAGCCACATCCAGGAATTCCTGGGACACCTCCAGGGATCCCTCACAGAGTTTTTACATCCACTTCCTGTGCCTCTCCCTTTATAAATTGGGATTATTTTGTAAAATTAATCTCAAAGATAAAACTCCAATTTAAATCTTAACCTGTTGGGCACTCAACTTCCCACTAATTCAGGGTAAAGACAAAATAATTCTAATTCTACAGCCACCACCTGGGATTTAGATCAACGTTTATCTCTTCCATCCTTGATGGAACCTCATCTACTTCAAACCAAGTTGGTCCAAAATATTGGATTTTTCTATTTTTCTCTACATTCCACAATGATCTGTGGCGATTTTACTGTTTGGATTCTAAGGCTGACTTCAGCAATATTTAATCTGTTTTATTCATTTTTGCCATGATTATATTTCAAAAAAACACCATTTACAGACAGAAAATCAATTTTTTTCCCAAGATCATGTGTGATATCCACACCCAAGGATTTTTCTCATGCTGGTATATGTCCACTCAACTGCTGAAATATAATTTTATAATTTATTTTGTAATTTATTTTATTATTTTTATAAGTTTGTAATTTTAAACCCAGTACCGTGCCCAGCTCCCATGGCAGTAACAACCACAGTGTTTGGCCCAGGAAAGCAGGAAAAATGGGAAACTTCCCAACTGAAAAGGAGGAAAAATTCCTGGGAGAGGAGTGGAACAAAAACATTTCCAGTGAAGGAAGGAAAGGCTCTGGAAGCACCCAGCAAAGGCCCCCAGAGACACAGAGGAAAGGAATGGGAATATTAAAACTCTGCTGGGATGAGGGAGAGGATTCCAGGATGTTTGGCACTGGATGTGGCTTTGGGATGTCTGGTGGATGTTCCTGTTACACATCCTGGAGGAAATCTGTGGGATGCACTGACCTCCTCATTAATGCTGGATGAATTAGCTCTAATTGGAGCTAATTCTGAGACGAGGCAGGAGCTAAAGTCTGATCTCACTGGGAATTTTACTGCAGACGGGGATGGGAAATAAGGAAAGGAGTGGAGGAACAGGAGAATTAGGGATTAACAAACCACCTAACACTGCACCTACAACGCACAGGAGATCTTGGCATCTCCTCAGTGTCAGGATCAGGGGACAATCCAGGTTGGGAGGAGAATTCCAGTTCAATCTTCCTCTCCAAAATCCACCCCAACTCCTTCAGAGCTAAACCCAGTCAGGCCTTGCAAACCTCCAAGGCACCACACAACATTTCTGAGCAACTCTCCGCCAGCCTCGGCTGTCTAATGAGGCAAAAAGGATATTTTTAAATGCCCATGACACCATTAGCCAAGTTTAGCTCGTCTTTGAGTAAATAAACAGAGCCAGGCAGATCATTTGCTGTTCAGAGGAGTTAATAGACAGATCCCTGAACGCACGGGAACACCACCTACGGATCCGTGCGACATATGGAACGTGTTGGGAGAGGAGATGCATCTCCATCCTCCACAACAACAGTCAATAACTGCTATAAATACCAACTTTGGCACATATTTGGGCTTTGCTTTTTGTCATCGGGGAGGTGGGAGAGCCTCAACAAAGCGTGGCTGCACCGGGGAAGTCGCTGCTGGCGGGAACGTGCCGGGATTTCGGGTTTTATGCAGATTTGTTCACACAGCCCCCGAGCCTGCACAGATTTCTGACTGCTGCCCCTGAGCCCAGCTCGGATAATCTATATTTTAGTGCTGAAAACCAGGCTGGGAGGCTTTTTNGAGGCTTTTTTCTTGCTGACTGTGCTGAAAATCCAGCTCCAGGCTGCTCACAAACACCTTGTGATTGCTGTAAAGTCCCCCCAACTCTTCCATAAAGACGACAACCAACAAACTCAGTGTTGTGTGAGAAGGAAAAGGCACAGATTTCTCCACTGGACATTGAAATAGTAGAATAACGATGGCAATAAACTGTCAGGACCTACAGCCAGATAAATATTNTTAAATGGGGCATCCATGGATTCCAAATCATGGAAGGATGTGCCTACTTCTGTTTCCACTATAATTGTGAGGAAAATAANAGAGGTTTTCATTTTCCTCTCGCAGCTCCAGCTCCCATCCCAAGCAGGTGGCAGCTCCTACTCACAGCTCCTTGCACTCATGAGCAGCTACTGAAAAGGTCCAGCTCCCCGTGGAATTCTCTTTATTCCAGCCTTTAATGTCCTTTTTTCTACCTGCACTCGCCCCCACTGCACAGTTAACAACCTCATTCCTCCTTCTGATATTTATATTTCACTGTATTTTCTCCCACAGTTCCACAGAGCAGGACCCACGCTCTGTTTATTACAAGGAGGTTTTGCAAACAACTATTTTTGCTACAAACAATGAGAGAAAAGGGGGAAATCAGGTGGATTTGGTGGGGATGTTTTTGGCAGTGCTTCTGCAGCCATCGCGTTCCACAACACACAGCTCTTACACCAACCTACCCTGAAAGTCCTACAGGGTATTTTCCTCCATAAATCCAATTAGTATTAATTGGAGCCACATCCACGTTTTGAAAGAGAAACACACACGCTAAGAAGTGACTTATCAGAGTGGGATTAGTCACCTATAACAACTACCAAAAGGTGACAAACACGAGGCAGAATTCCAGGGTGAGATTATTCCCTGCTCAATTCCCTGTGCTCCAGGATGAGAGCCATCAGAAGTTGCTCTTGCCCTTGAAATGATCTCTTTATAGAAAAAAAAAAACCAACTTTCTTCAGTCATCATCAGATTTTCTTGTCATTTCTCTAATCAGCACATGCTGCTGGAAAACTAATTTGGGGGAAAATACATATATATATCCACAGACATTAAAATCCACCTGCTGACTATATATAGATATACTTAACATTTCAAAGTAAATGATACAGCCACACAGAAGAATCTCTTCATGGCTTTCAGACCCTTTTTGCTAATAAATCACTAATTCCAAAACTTTATTCATGAAAAACAGAAGGGGAGAGAAAATGAGTCTGGTTTATTTTGGGAAATGTAAAGGGAACGATGTAACAATGGCTCTGGGATGTCTCCCTGTCTTTTCCAGAAGGATTTATTTCAGGATTTGTTGGAAAACATATCAGTACAGATTGAAACTGGCCTTTGTGGCAGTGTCTGCTGTGAACTAATATTAATTTTGGATTTTTTTTAAGTTGATCGTTTTTAGAAAACTCTTCACAGTCCAAATCATTGACTGATTTGTTTTTTTTTTTAAACACTAAGAGGGCAAAACAATATGAAAAAACATATTAAAATGCCTACATTGAAGTCCCTTCTTAAAAATGAGATTCAGGAATTAGTCCAGAGAGCTTAAGTGAAGTTAAAATTTAAAGGAAATAACAGAAACTGGGAGTGGGACATAACATCAGTTGATTGTGATTGTATTTTATATATATATATTAAAAAGATATGATAAAGGTAGAGGACAGAAAATTTTTCACAAACCATAAAAGAACAGAAAATCTGTGGGGAAAAAAAAAAAACAAAAAACTGGAATAATCAATTGCAACTACAACCTATTGATGGGAAATTCCTGAGCAGCAGAAAGCTAAAGATGGCAAATACTGATTTTTAAGGAATTTCATGCTCAACCTTCAGAGGGAAAACCCAAAAAGGCCCTAAATGGAAGTGCTAAATGCAGTGTCACCCTGAGACTGTCAGGGGCTGCAATAAACAGATTTTCACCTCTGTTTTGAATCCCACATCCAAAGGTTCTGTGGCAATAATGAAACCCCATAAAATTCCCCTTCTTTCCTTCCAGGTGATGCCACAAACAAAAGGGAGACAAAGAATTCTGGGAAGAAGCATGACAACATTTTTATTTCTCATGAGGAAGAGGAAAACTGTCTCCAAACTCATTTTAACTGAATTTTTCTAGGCACAGGACTCTTCCCAAAACTTTTTGTCCGGGTGGAATCAGAAATTCCTCCCAGCAAAGAATTACCTGACCAGAAATCCTTTCTCAAGAAATGTTTAAGGGGGGTAGGAACAGAGACAGATATTTATTTTTTAAACTAAAACATGCTCCTAAACACAGGGAGTGTTTCAGAGCCAGATTTTATAGCAGAGTTAAACTGAAAATTCTGGAAGTTTATAATGGAAATGCTGACAGACCCTAAAATACAGCGACACCAGTGTGTGTCACTAGAATAAAGTGGCATTTAGGACNTTTTTTTTAGCCTAACTTGCATCGTTTTAAATAACAAATCATTGGTTTTTCTCCATTTTTTTTTTTTTTTCCCCTGCATCACTCTGGATGGAGATCCATAAAGGCCAGAGGAGGATGCAGGATTTCCCTGGAGCTGAATTCCCAGAGGATGGGGGTGGGACACAGAGCCAGGCAAACCCTCTTGGCTCTGTCCCAAGCCTCTTTTCTCCCTGATTATATCCCCATGGGGTGCTTAGGGAGCTTAAACACTACACGGGATTTTCCAGCAAAAGAAAGGAGCACCACAGAGGGCCCACAACCAAAATTCACCATCAGCTTTGCACTGAAAGAAAGCAAATTTCAGAGCACACCTGTCCCTCTCCTTGCTTTGCTGCCTTTCCACCAGAATCTGGTCATTTATCATGGAAAAATTATTAAGAGTTTGTTTTAACTATTGGGAGGACTAGAAGTTCTGCCTAAAATTCAGTTTGGTGAGCGCTCTGGGCTGGAAAATTCAGCAGAATTTAGGATTTCAAATTTGGAATTGAAATTTAAAATTCAGAATTTAGAACAAAAAAATTTAGAATTCAGAATTCCAAATCCAGGCATTAGGACACCAGCAGTGTTCCTTTCCCAACAGGCTTTCAACACTTCAGAGATTTAACACAGAGAGATTTAAACGTGGTGACTGCTGAAATGAACACCTATTTTAGGATTCCTCACTCCAGGGATAAATCCACAAACCTCAGCTCCCTCACCATCTAAGGAAGGAGACAAATATCAGGGAATGATTCCCAGGAGCTGGTGGGATGGATGGAATATCCCAGGGCTTCAGAGGAGTTAAAAACCAAACCAAACAAAAAAAATATCACACGTGCTGCACAAATTTTGGTGAATGTTTGGCTTCTTCTTTTTCTTCTTCTCCTTCTCCTTCTCCTCTTTCTCCTTCTCCTTCTCCTTCTTCTTCTCCTCCTTCTTCTTCTTCTTCTTCTTCTTCTCCTCCTTCTTCTTCTCCTTCTTCTTCTTCTTCTTCTTCTTCTTCTTCTTCTTCTTCTTCTTCTTCTTCTCCTTCTCCTTCTCCTTCTCCTTCTTCTTCTTGTTCTTCTCCTNCTTCTTCTTCTCCTTCTCCTTCTCCTTCTTCTTCTTCTTCTTCTCCTCCTTCTCCTTCTCCTTCTCCTTCTCCTTCTCCTTCTCCTCCTTCTTCCTCCTCTTCTTCTCCTTCTCCTTCTTCTTCTTCTCCTTCTCCAGATTTAATATCTATACCAATTAAAATATCCTATTTTCATACTGGAAATCATGGAAACTGCAGTGAGGAAAGGCACAAAATGCATCTCCTCTGATCACTGCTCCATGTGCCACTTGCACAGAGCATTCTCCCAAGTGGGAATGCTGCAGCTGGAAAAGAAGGATTCAGAAATGCAGAAGTAGAGTATTTATGGGTCAGGGGTGGGGAAAAATCCTAGCTATGTATGCTGAACTCAAATTTGCTGTGTACAGCATTCTTAGAAAGTGGAGGAGAGTAGTTTTTAATTTTGTACAAATCTAAAAGCAAGTGTCTGTCCTTACAGGCTCATCCCAGTGCAGAGTTATCTGCAATTCCCATGCCTGGAAGTGCCCAGGGTGAGGCTGGATGGGGCTTGGAGCACCCTGGGATAGGCAATGGTGTCCCTGCCCATGGCAGGAGGTGAAGCTGGATGATCTTTAAGGTCCCTTCCAACCCAAACCATTCCAGGATTCTTGGATTCCATTTTCCCACGGTTCTATCCCTCCCAGAAGTGTCACAAAAGATCATTTTAGACTTTGCACATGGAAGCTCAGGCTGGGCCCCACTCCCTGTGCAAATCCTTGGCTGTGTGAGGTGTGATGGGCTCAGAAAAGCCTCCTAAGAGGAGAAATCAGAAATCACAAGTCTCCAAGACAAACCCAAAGTCATGGGATGATCCATTTGATTAATTAAGGAACACATGGAAGCTCTGCCTCCCACATTAGTGGCTGCTGCTGGTTTTGCAGGTTTTGCACAGTCCTTTCATCCTTTTCCTGCTGTCCCCAGGCAGGGATTGCTCTGTGCTGGACCCACACAGCAGAGCTGGGCTCTCACCCACTTCCTCTGCCACAGGGAGCTGCTTTTTCCACGCTCCCCAGGGGAATCCTGCTGACCAAATCAAAGGGACAACTTCCTCCCTCCTCAGCCCTGTGCCATCACCCACACAGAGATGAGAGGTGCAGCTCAGGACCAGTGGCTCTTGATGGTATCAGAGCAGCCCCAGACAGCCCAGTGGTCAGAGACAGCAGACTCCTGTGGTCACTGGGCAACCAGGATCTCACTGGGTGAGGCTCAGACTCTGATAAAATGAGGGTCAGAAAGCACCAACAAGCCCCACATGGAAAATTCTCCTCCACTGTGGATCCAGCTGTGAAAAGAGGGGGATGCTCCATCTCTGGCAGTGTCCAAGGCCAGGCTGGGCTTGGAGCAGCCTGGGACAGTGGGAGGTGTCCCTGCCCATGGAATGGGATGGGCTTTAAGGTCCCTCCCAACCCAAACCAATCTGGGATTTTGGGATTTTATCTCGTTCCCTTCAGTAGCTACAGTCAACTTAGTATTGGTGGGGCTTCTTAACCTCCCACATTTATGTTTAAGTTCAGCATTGTTTCTAAACTTCATCTGCAGGCTATGTAAGTCATTTCAAGATAAAGATAATTAACAGTGCTCCCAGAATATGTATCCTTTGCTTCACATAAGCTTTCTCCACATATTTTTTCCCTTAATATCTCTCTTAAAGGTTCTCTTTCACGGGTAGGTTCCATCTGCATTAGGGCATTTTTAATTTAGTATTTTTAATTAATAAACACTTGTCCACAAGCTGAGTGCCCTCATTTTGTTATTTCTTGCTTTTCTTTCAATCTGTGCCATTTCCTGCTCACTTTCTGCCTCTCCTGTGCTAATTACTGAGAGCTGGTAATCAACTCTGGGATTGGTTCTGGTCAACATAGAGGGAGCAGAGTCAGCATTCCAGACCTGGAGCCATCCATAAGTCTGGGAGAGGAGGCAGCTGATACCAGCTCAGGGCTTTCAGATAAGATGAGCCACGTTGCACTGGGACAGGGGGAGAGGGAGAAATCCCACAGTGACACATCCCAGAAAGAAATCAGGCTAGTGCTTCGTGGAGTTCCACACTTGCCATGCCAGGAGAGATTGCTCCTCACAGGGGCACACTGAGGGAACCAGGGAATTCTGCAGTGGTTTGGGATGGGAAGTGCCTTTAAGATTTTACTGTCCCATCCTCTCCCATGGGCAGGGACACCTCCCACCATCCCAGGCTGCTCCATCCAACCTGGCCTTGGCCACTTCCAGGGATCCAGGGGCAGCCACAGCTTCTCTGGGAATTCCATTCCAGGGCCTCCCCACCCTCCCAGCCAGGAATTCCTTCCCAATCCTCTCTTTCAGTTGGCCTCCCATCCCCATGTCCTGTCCCTCCACATTGCACATTTGCTCCGGATTTCCCTGGGTTTTTTCCCAACTGCAGATCATCACTGACATCCCATAATCCCTCCCACCCTCCCAAAGTGAAACTCAGCTATTCCATTAAAAGTGCACATCCTTGTAAATGTTTCCGGATTGCTGCTGCAAGGGAGCTTTTAATAAATCCACTCCCAATAGCTGTGAATGCTAATAGAAATAATCAATTCAGCACTTAACACTTCAATCACAAGACGTATTTTTAGCCTATTACTGATAGCCATGTTATAAAAACAGAAGTCTGCTCTGTTCCCTGCTTTTCTGGTGGAAACAGCGCCAGAAACAAGCAAAGAATTTAAGCTTTTCCCCCTAATTTATTTGCTATATCTCAGACTAAAATAATAACACAGAAGCCCCACTTTGGCTCCACTGTTGTCTCGGTGAGTGTTTACAACACCAGGCTGGCAACAAGGTAAATATTTAGTGATTACTTGGATTCTCTTCAGCAGTGATATCCTCTGAATTTAATTTTTTTGGGTGATATTTGAAGCCATTTCAAATCCAGATTGAAGTTTCATTCCATCATGTCTCACTATGATTTTTTTTTGTTGTTTTCCTTCTTGGAAACTGATACGAAAAAGTTTTTCTGGAAGATTTTCTGGAAGTTTCTTCACTTACTTTTTTCCCACACATAAATACATATGTGAATACATCATTTTAATTAGGAGAGCTTAATATTCAGGGCAGCTCAATTGCCTTGTGCAAGGAAATGACTCTGGCAGCAATCATTGATTCTCTCTGCAGCCCCATCTACATCTTGATTCCAAGCATGAATTAATTACAAACATGTGACCTGTTGTACTGGAGTCAGGGAGATCTGGCCAACCCACAGTTTGTCCGAGCAGAGATCAAGGCAATGGGAGGTGTTCAAGTTTCATGTAAGGATTTAAAATATATTTGGCATGAATTCCCACTGATTTGAGATGTCTTGATGCCAAACTAATGGTCCATGCACAGGTCCAGCTGGAAATGGCACACCCAGCCCTCAGAGCAGAGGGGAAACTCAGAATTTCAAGGAGGAAAACTTCCTCAGGAAGAAGCAAATTCTGCAGCTAGAACTACAATTCCAGTAAAACCCAGTTGTCCAAGCAAGCAAAGCCTTGGGATGAAAGGCAATTCACACTTCTGGTCTGAAATTTGCCACGAGAAAAACGCAAACCATCACATTTGTTCAAATTTGGCTTTTCAGTACCTGAAGGGGACTTTAAAAGAGAGGAGAAGGAGTTTTTACATGGGCAGATAGTGACAGGACAAGGGGGAATGGATTCAAACTGAGAGGAAGTTCAGCTTGGATATTGGGAAGGAATTCCTGGCTGTGAGGGTGGTGAGGGGCTGGAATGGATTTCCCAGATTTGCTGTGGCTCCCCCTGGATCCCTGGAAGTGTCCAAGGACAGGTTAGAGCAGCCTGGGATAGTGAGAAGTGTGGAAGGTGTGGAATGGGATGAGCTTTAAGGTCCCTGCAAACCCAAATTTGTCTGTGGCTCCAGGAGTGGATCAGAAGTTTCATGGCATTATTTTTATCATCTTCTGTTTGCACAACAAACCCAGCCCCTTCTAAAGCAGGGACACACTCCACGTGCACAGGGATCGAGGCCAAAATCCAGAGCCTTTGGAGAAAGAAACAAGATCAATTATCCCAGGGATGCTGCCTTCCTCATCTCTGACCCATTTTTATTGATTAACTGCAAGTGAACAGCTACAAACCACTGATACCCAGATTTTAACCACCAATAAATAAAACTGCGGGGGGAAATAAATTTAAACAACCTCCAACTAGAAAAGCCCCCTCCCCTTTTTTTTTTTCCTTTTTTTTTCCTCTTCAATTTGTGCTGAAGCAATGCCTGAAATAACTCTTAGTGCACCAGAAGGCTTGTGAGGCTGAATTACACCCAAGGCATAAATGCATTCCCACTCTCCCTGTGCCTGGTGGCGTCAGGAGTCTGACTCAGAGCCCTTAAGTGCAGGGAGGTCAATGCCAGCGCTCACCAGAATGTTCAGCCACTCTCCCAGACATTTTAATGTATCTATTAAATTTCTGCTTTATTAACCTTAGCTAAAAACCTACAGTAATAACCCCGCATCAATTAAAGCGGTTCCACAATTCCTAGACAAAGTTAAGGAGGAAAGAAGGAGAAAAAAAAAAAAAAAAGGGAAAAAAAAAGGATGCATTTGCTTATTTTCCACTTTGAGCAAGGAATGAGTCTGACTGAGGAGATTGGGATTGACACCTCTTCCATGGGATTTCCAAGCTTTAGGAATGCAGGGATTCAGGCTGCAGGGTGATATTTACCCTGTCCCACACCCAGCAAACCCAGCCACGTGAGGAAACAGGCCCTCAGATAAAATCCTTTATTTCTGTCACAGCCAGCCTCACTCCAATAAACTCCAGCGTGGCAATAAACCCCTGTGGCCCACACACAAATATTCCTGAGCAAATCATGGAGTGAGGGACATTTCCTGTGGGTTAAGCCCTGGAAAACTCTCCCTGGACCGTGGTTTGGCCCATCCTGGCTCCCTTTGGGCTCACAGGAGCAGTTGCACTCTTGCCTTTTTTCTAACCTGGAGATGAAACTGGAGATAATTTCAGAGAGGAGGTAATAGAAAAGGGGATCTTTGTTTGAAAGCCTTCAGGGGCTTTGGTGGACATCTTTCCATAACTGTCCCTTGAAGGCTGTTGATGGAACTCTGGAGGCTGAAAATTTCAGGCTGCCTGTGCTAAAAGACACTGACCCTCAAGCAAGCACTGCATTTGACCTGAGGATGTGGAACAGACTTCCGAAATTGAGTGACAGCACTGGGATTAAGGGTGTGTAGTTTGAATAGTTTTGTGTGATCTCACAGGGTGAAAAACTTAAATCTAAAATCTTAAATCTAGGATTTTAGTGTATAGTAATATATATGGGGCAAGAGGGAGGATTTTGGGCATTCTCTAAGTCCTTCTTCTTCACCTTCTTCCTTCTTCCTCATGGGTTTTGAGTGGTTTTCTGTAATTGGTTAGTAAAGTCCACATTGCAGACTTCAAGTGGTTGGTTATTGAGTTTAAAGTAGAAATAATTCAGGTGGTATTTCACAATTGGACGGATTGTCCTTGAAAAGACCTTGTAGATATAGAAAGGTTACTCCATTTTACCTCCATTTTCTAACTTCCTAGTTAGAGCTCACGGCTCGTGAGGCTGTGATGTAGGTAAGAATTAATAAACACCCAGACCCAACACGAAACCATGACTCCTGTGTATTACTGCCAGAACTAACACAGAGAAGAAAAGAAGATAAGAAAACCAACAGGCTGTGACAGCCCAGGCCTGGATAGGAAGGCCGGGTGTCACCACAGGATTTTGGGTGCCAAAAATCCCTTTGGCAGGGAAATAAATGAGAGGCGGGCACGATCTGGTGACCCCAAAAGAACCACTTTAATAAGGAGCAAAACAACAAAGGTCAGCATGGGGTGCACAAAAAAGGCCGAGGGCCTGGGGGTTACAATCATTGATATAGGGTAGGATAAAGGTGGAGTCTGAGGGCAGGGAACATCAGGAGGGAGGATTAGGAATATGCAAATTATTGCAGCAAAAAGCAACCAATGGTAACAGGGGGAACAAAGAACTTTCCAGTCTAATCTGCATAGGGAGCTCCCATGAGGCCTTGAGGGCGAGATTTCTCTCACCCTGACCAGGGGGATTTTTTGCCCACGGCCTCAAGGCTTTCTTCAACCTCAGCAAAGGCCTTCAAATAAAGATCCCCTTTTCTAACACCTCCTTATTAAAATTGTCTCCAGTTTCATTTGCAGGTGGGGAAAAAGGCAACAGCACGAGCCAGGTATTGATCACTGGGCACTGGGTCTGGGTATTGATCAGCAGCTCTGATCAGGGCGCTGGATTTCATTGGAGTTTTCCCCTTCCCTGTCCCCACACAACAAGGAGCTCCAGCCTAACTCTAAGTAGACTAAAAGTAGTAAAAACTAAGTAGATTTTTATCCACTGAAGTCATTCCCACATCCTAATTCCACGCTTTTGCTGCTGGTTGGAGATAAAGGCCCAGCCCAGGGCATGAAGCTCTGCCCCATGGCATTCCCAGCTTTTCCCAGATAAACAGAGCTGCTGGAGGATCTCAACCTGCTAAACTCCCCTTCACCTGCATTAAGGAAAACCTTCCACAGAGGGCAGAAAGTCAGGAAAATGAACATTTTCTTCTTGTCTTGGGCTGACCAAAATGCCATCCCAAATTAAAAAATACCAGGAATGGGGAATTGAGGAGGATCAAACTCCCATTTGACACAAAAATCTGGGGATGTTTCTTCTCCTCTTCACTTTTTTCCATGGAAATATCACCTTTTGCAATTGCTAAAGTAGAATTTGGACCTGAAAACAGTTTATCGAGGGATTATAAAGAATTTATCCTGTCAAATTATTATAATTATCCTTTGAGCATGAGATTTGCTCCACAGAACACTTAACAAAAAAAAAAAAAAAAAAAAAAAAAACCAACC
>VXBB01019262.1:136222-160073 GCA_013399915.1 Illadopsis cleaveri
AGCAGCTCCGTGGCCTCCTCTGGGCTCTCTCCAGCAGCTCCAGGTCCTCCTCACATTATTGTGCTTGTGTTTCTCCAGCTTTGAACAGATTTATTCCTAGGACAGCTACAGCATCTCCTCACTGACACCTAACTTAGAGTGATCTGGCTGGGATCCTCCTTCCCCACCAACCTCTCTCCAGCCTGTAAATCACACGACTGAAAGCAGAATTTGGAATATCCAATGTTCCATTGCCCATCCGTACAAATTCCAGAGTGAACAATGGCCTCGGTGTGGAGCCCTGACCCCTCACTCCAGTGCTGGGTTTGCCACTGCCCTTCTCTGGGAATATTTTCAGGTTTGGGGGAGCTGTGGTGCACGTTCAGCTCTGCTCTGGGTGATTTGCAATCCCAGTCCCTCGGGTGTGTGCAAACTCCAGGAACAATAACCAAACAATGTCTCTCAGTTTATGACTAAAGGAAATTCTTGGCACTGGCAGCTCTCTGCTGTATTTACTGATTTTACAGTGTAAACACATATGTTGCAAGACAGATGGACCTTTCCCCCCAGCTTTCAGCAATGGGTGTCTCATCAGGGAAGGGATTAAGAAGATCTTAAAATCTTTAAACAAGGTTTCAGGGCCCTGGCCACGGGCAGCCCTGCACAAAGGGCAGGATTATGGGACACAAAGGGCTGTGCTCCCAGGGAGCAGCCAGGCCACACTAAACAGATCATTCAGCAGTGTTTTAATTATATTACAGAAAAGGGGTTAACAGTAGATTTGACTATCAACTGCAGCCAGGTGGCTTTGCCAGACAAAATTTTTGGCTTTTCAGTCCACGTCCGTGCTCTGAACACCAGTGGGGGCTGTGATTTTACAGACAGCAGCTCCCACCTGAAACTTCTTGTGCCGTGCTGTCAAATTGTCTTTGACACGTTTTTTAGGAAAATACAGTGGGTTTTGTAAAAACAGAATCCATGGGTTTGGGGATGAAACAAAATTCACATCAAGGTGCTCAGAAATTTGGCAGAGAATAAAGTTTTTAGCCTCGGTCTTTGTTTGATCAACGGTCTACTGTGATATTTGCCCCAGTCCATCTTATAACAATCAACTTGCTTTTTTAACTTTTTTAACCTGTCTCTGATGGGGCAGAACAAACTTGGTCTATGAACAAGAGGCTGATAAACCCCTGAACTTTATCTGGGATCAGTTTTTCTTCCAAAGATTTGCAGGAATCATCATAGTTCTTGTTTCTCCTTAAAGTTTTGTAACCAGCAAGAATCTATTTTTCTGTGTTTAACTAAGGAAGGCTCCACACAACCTCACCATCACCAGATTCCTGTCTTCATCGCTGGCTCTGGGAGAGAATTACAGTCAGAATTTTTATTCCTGTTTTGTGTTTTATTTTGAGGAGTATTTTTGTTACTTTCAGAGACAGAGGCTTTAAAATTACATATGGTAGAACTAAAAAAGCCTCTGTTTTAATGAAGTTACAAAGATTTGCCTGGAGTAGCTACCATCTTTCCAAGGCAAAAAAAACCACCAGCAGCAAAGTAAAGCTGAAAAATGACTGGAAAGATGAAGGGCATAAAACTTTTCACTCATATTTGAGAAGTTATTCATTAATTTTTTTTTTTGCAAGGCTGGGTTAGGGATGATGGGGAGAGTGGGTGTGTAAATAGATGGGAGTGAAAAGGAAACGAGGAGGCAAAAAGGAAGAGCCAAGCATGAAGGGCAATATAAAAAAAAAAATCTCTTTTTCCAACTAGCAGGAAAGCTGACAAGATGAAGAAATGGGAGATTTCCTGGAGGAAAACAAGTTGCTCCGTTCAGTTTGGGTGGTGGGATCAGATGGAGGCTCTGTTAGCAGGGATGCTGCACATCCCTGCCCTGACCTTGCACAACAACGTGTCTGACAATCACATCCCAACCTCAAACCCGTTTGGAAAAGCTCTGTGGGGAGGCTGGGCTGTCCCAGGGCTGACAGCTCTGCCCCATCCCAGCTCCTTTTCCTGCCTCATTTACCCCACTCCCAACACTCCTTTCCTCCGAGTCACAACAACCTTTGTCAGCAAAGCCCTCCCGGAATCAAATCTCATTTTTTTAGCCCAGGAACCTGCAAAACAGCAAACGTTGTGGAGCAGGGGGTGCTAAGAACTGACTGGCATTCTCATATGTTATGGATGAACACACTCCCTTAATGCTACTTAAAAGATTTAACGTCTGATATTCTCCTAATGAGATTAAGGGGACAAAGAATTGAAAACAAGGGATGTTTACAATTACTGGCACCTGAAGAGCAGTGATGTCACACGGAAAAATAAACTTTCCACCAGAGGTGCTTTTCCTGGGCACTGTGAGCTTGTTCAGCCCCCATTGTCTGTCTGCTTGTACCTGTTTCAATGCTGGAATAGAGAAGAGAAGCTAATGCAACAACGGGGTCGATCATCAGCAATTAACAGATGAGCATATTTAAATGACAGCAGAAATCCAAGCGTGGCTGGGAAGCAAAAGAAGGAAGTTATCATTAGGAACATCCCATGCTCACCCTCCTCACCTCTCAAACACTTCACAAGCTCACAAAGAATGACATTTTCTTTGCCCCTGGGCTGCACTGCTTTTCTCTGACACACCAAAACCTCCTGTCCCCACTGCAGCCAACAAATCTGCCAATTCAGAGAGTCCACGTCCCTCACCTTCCTCCTTCAAACCCTCACTTCTCTTTTACTGTGCTGTTTCCAAAACACAAATTTTGAAAATTTCAAATTTCCTAAGTGACAGGCAAAGGAGCAATAAAGTTTAAAAAAAGTATCCACTTGCCTGAATAAGCATTACAAAAGCTGGATAAATATTTTTATGTTATTTCTGTTCACTCAGTCGTGTTCTACAAACGTGTCTCTGAGTTTTACTCAGAGGTGAGGTCCTGCCAACTTTCTGAGAGGATGAAAACGGGCCCTGCATCTGGAAGCTGTAAATTAATTTATTTTTTTGTTTGTTTTAACATTTCCAGAGCTGGATATGGGTAATACCACAACTGGAGCTTGGAGCCCCAATCTGAGCATTTTGAGGCTGCAAAACCCAGTCACGGAATCATGGAATTGTTTGGGTTGGAAAGGATTTTAAAACTCTTCTTGGCCCACGCCCTGCCATGGGCAGGGACACCTGCCACTATCCCAGGTTGCTCCAAGACTCCTTGTCCCCATCCTTAGGGATCAGCTCCCTGCTTGGCACCTGGTTTCAGCAGCTCAGCACATCCAGCCTCTGTCCAGGAGCTGTGCCCAAGGGCTGTGCTTGAGATCCTGCACGTCTTTAACAGGATGAATATGGAAAGAAATTCAAAGAAATGAATGTTCAGGGTGAACATCCCTAGAAATCCCTTCACAAGAGACTGCTCTGTTAGACTCTCACAAAAAAAAAAGAAAAATCAATTTTTTCTACTGTTTCAAGAGGAGGAATCCATGGCTTTCAGTTGCATCTGCTGGTGATGCCAAGTGATGGAGCCTGAGACAGGCACCAGCTCCCAGAGGAGGATTTCCCTTGTCTGTCTCCAGAGCTGTCTCCAAACCTCTCAGGTGACTCCTGGCAGCAGCTGATCCTCCCCAGGTGAACCCAAACCCCCGGAGGGGACACATGGAGTGACCCCCCCAAAGCTGTACCTGCATCTCACACCCTGCTGTGCCCAGCCTAACCCAGCACCCCTCACATCCCAGGGATTTTTGGGATCTCTGTCACTCCAGCACAGGGATTTGTCTCTGTTGTGGCCACTGAAAGCTCAGACCACAAATCAGAGTGAGGAAAAAACCCCACCAAACAAACCCCTCATTTATTTGTGGAGCTTTGATTCACACAGTGCTTATTCTTGAAAACCTCTCACCACCTAATAAAATACTATTATAAGGATATGCAGATCTCATTAAGCTAATTTTTATCTAATGCCATCTATGCTTTTAATAGAGAATGCAGTAAAAATACTGAAGGAGAGGCATCTCCTTCCCTTTCTTGTAGATTTTTTTTTTTTAAAGTCAGGGAGCTTTGAGGTCATATTTGGAGGCTTCTCTGGGGTTCTGTTTGCACAGCAAACAGCAGTGTTTTATTCTTCAGAGGTTAAGACAGACTGCCAAAGTAAAATTTACTTCTGAACCTGGTTTTTAATAAAAATATTGAACTGGAGATACAGAGCTTGGCAAGTATGACAAACAAAAACAAGCATACAAGAAAATGACACCTTTCCCAGAGGGCCAGACTGGAACTGAACCTCCTGAAAACACAAAAATTGCTCTCAAAAGCAGTTTTTCTAACTGCTCCCTAAACCAGACAGTCAAAGTCTTAATACACATTTTAGCTGCCATGTTTAAATATCTGCTTCACTGACTGTATGGAAATGAAAGAGCTCAAACCTTTAAATTAGTCATACCAAGCTTCTACCTGTTAGTGATGTGTCACAGGGCTGGTGTAGGGCACAATTCCCTCAAATTAAAATCCCAGAATGGTTTGGGTNGGGATCAGCCCAGGCCACTGGAGGGTTCTGGGTGCCAGGGGACACAGCTGGGACAAACCCAACTTCTCCTCAGCCAACATCCCCAGTTTCTTCTCCCCAGGACTGTTCCCCATCCCTTCTCCACCCAGCCTGGATCTGTGCTGGGATCCCTCACCAGGTGCAGGAACAGCACTTGGCCTTGAAGAACATCACAAGGATCATGGTCCCATCTGTCCAGGGCCTAAAGGAGCTCCAGGAGAGCTGGAGAGGGCCTGGGGACAAGGCCTGGAGGGACAGGACACAGGGAATGGCTCCCAGCCCATCCAGGTCCCTCTGGATGCCCCATCCCTTCCCTTCCCTCTGGCTGTGACCTCACACAGGGCAGGGTTTGGCTCTCTGGCCCTGGGCTGTGGCCACCAACTCCCACCAGCTCACTCTCACAATGTTTTTGTGCTGCAGGTCCCTCACCTGGGCACACCTTTACCCCAGGAGCAAGGGCTGAGCATAAAAAATGTCCTTCCAAAAGGCACAGAGCTCCCAGCTGCAAATATAAAATGGGAGATGCTGCTCAAAGTTCAGAGCTGCCATGCTGCCACTTGCCCTTTCCCTGCTCCAGTGCAGTCAGGACCTCTCACTGCGTTAATGTTTCCTCTCCAGAATCATTCTAATGAACAACCTTTATAAATAAAACATTTTCTCTACTGCCTTTTGTTCTGTGGGGACAATTCCTCCTCATAAAACATCACAGATGACAGAAGAGAATCAGGATTTGAAAAGATTTAGAAACGTTCAAGCATCAGATAGAGGTTTTTACATTTAATAATTTTTTTTTTGTGTTTAGTTTAAATACTTAGTATAATGCTATTTTGTTATAAAACACCCATGCTGTACATATTAAGAAATTACTGGTCTCGAGCTCATCTCTTATGTTCTTTCTGTCAACAACCAGACACATTTTGCCTCTTCTTTCACAAAGCCATTTCAAGAAATGTCATTATTCTCCAGTCAAAGCCCACAACTTCATTATCGTTGTCAGCCTGCTCCTTGAATATTTATCTCTGGAATTTTCTTTCACTTCAGTGGTACAGAGGCGCTTGGAGGGGTGAAGA
Organism: Illadopsis cleaveri; assembly: GCA_013399915.1. Lineage (NCBI taxonomy): Eukaryota > Metazoa > Chordata > Aves > Passeriformes > Timaliidae > Illadopsis > Illadopsis cleaveri. The sequence goes on from VXBB01019262.1 coordinate 141,789, forward strand.
TGAAATACAGACCTTTCTGTCACCTTTTCTTGTATTGTGAGGGGTTCATTTACAGACACTCCAAATGCACAGAGACAGAAATAGTCCTTGAAAGGTTTAAAATTGTCTAAGTCCATATTTGCTGAAGTTTATGAACTGTTACTTGAAAAGATGCCGTGCCTGTTTACAACTTGTTTGAAACACACTGATCTATATCCAAGATTTCTTTTTTTCCTCAAAACAAAAACCCCATAAATTCCAGCAGCAGGGATTGAGCTGTATTTATTGGGAATAAATACACAGACTCAGGGCTGTGCTCCTTGCGGGGGGGACAGGATGTCACTGTCACCACCAGAAACAAGGACAGCACCAGAAGCTGAGACAAGAAGCATTTCCATATGCAAATTCCAGTAGGAAAAATATTTTAAAAGTTGAGATTCCTGGCCAAGAGAACGAAGTGGGGCCTGCTACAAGTTACTGGTGAATATTGAAGTTACAGAACACCAAACATCTACTTTCAGCCATTCACTGATATCTCTAAACCGCATCTGTGTTCCCACTTGGATTTTGACAGAATTAAGGAAAATAAAAGTGCAAAAAATCATTAAAAATGGAAGTGATGACCAGAGAAGCTGTGGCTGCCCCTGGAAGTGTCCAAGACCAGGTTGGACAGGGCTTGGNGTGTTCCCACTCGGATTTTGACAGAGTTAAGGAAAATAAAAGTGCAAAAAATCATTAAAAATGGAAGTGATGACCAGAGAAGCTGTGGCTGCCCCTGGAAGTGTCCAAGACCAGGTTGGACAGGGCTTGGAGCAGCCTGGGGTAGGGGAAGGTGTCCCTGTCCATGGCAGGGGTGGGATGGGATGAGATTTAAGGTCCCTTCCATCCCAAACATTCTGGGATTCTCTGTTCCCATGAGCTGCAATAAATACAGATGTTCCCTTTCTGGTTTCACCACACTCAGGTTAACAACCATAAACCAGGCTGCAACAGAGTGACTTAATAACACATTTAGTAATTGGTAAGAAATAAAAATTATTCCTAAATAGAGTTATGTGTACGTTTCCAGAGCCATCTGCCATATATAAAGAGCTGTGTGTGTGTTTGGAGCATTTTCCCAGAGCAATTTCATCTGTCTTGTTGTCTGCAGCCTTAAAGAGTTGGATGACTAAAACCAAAATCTATAAATAAAGATTTTGTACAGTTTTTAAATTTACTCTGGAGCTTTTCATATAATACAGCTTCTCTGTATTCTGCAGCTTCCCACATTCTGCTTTCATACTCCACACGAATTCCATCACACAGCTTCTCTGGAATCTGAATCCCTTTCAGGCAGAAATGAGAGTAAAAGAAGTCATGGAATCACAGAATGGGTTGGAGGGAACCTGAAAACTCATCAAGTCCACTCCTGCCATGGGCAGGGACACTTTTCCCTATCCCAGTGTACAGAAAATCCCGCTGGGAAAAGCCAGTGTCCATAAAGGAGACAGATGAGTCCTGCACGTTTATTCGAATAAAGGGAGAGTCCAGGGGACACAGCCCGCGGGGTTTTTTCTCCCGAGGTTTTGGAGGATGCAGCCGTAGAGAAACCCCCGTAAATCCCGCGTAGCAAGCGGACAAACCCAAATAAATCCTCCGCCCCGGCTCCGTGATGGCCCGGGGAGGGGTGATGGTATAGGAACAATGCTTCTTCCCTGGTTTCCCTCTCCTGGAAGCCGGGAATGCAAAAGATTTGCGGCCAGCCCTGAATTAGGCTGCAGATTTTGAAGATAAGGCGGAGAACTTTGTCTTTTCTTTCCTTATCACACAGCCTCCCGCTGATGCGTGCCTCAACCCTGCTCCCCACACTCCCCTTCGAGCAATCCTTTCCCAAACCAACACGGAATTGTCCCCTCTGGGCGTGGATTGCCGAGACCCTTTCTCAGCTCTTCTTATTGCCCCGTCCGGGCGTCCATGTCCTCAATTACCTCCAGGAGAATGTGCAAACCATCCCCACACTCCCCTTGAACCAATCCTCTGCCCTTCCTGTCCCCTCTGGCCATCCATGTCCTTAACTACCTGTGAGAATGTGCAAACCATCTCAAGTTCCCCCCAAGGATCATTCCAAGGTATTTCGGGATCGCCATCCCTGTAGTCGTGACCCTTTTCTGACTTTCCTTTGATGCCCACCCTGGCCCTCCTGCCATGTTTTATTGCCCGAAGTTTCACTCACCGGTGGAATTTGATGAAACCCTCTCGACTTTCCCTTCCTGCCCTCTCTGGGTGTCCATATCCAGCGGTCCTTTCCTTCACTTTCCCCTGGACAGTCTCGGGTACCCAGTGCCAGCCAGCACCGAAGGGTTTTAGCATCACCCAAAAACTGGGTGTGGCCCCTCCAGCAGGACCCTGACGGTGGAAAGATCCCGGACAAATCCTCTCATTTGCACAGAAAATCCCGCTGTGAAAAGCCGCAGTGTCCGCAAAGGAGACTGAGGAGTTCTGCAACGGGGCCACACGCCTGTGAGGATTTCTGTCTCTCTCAAAATTTAGTATGGCGCAGGCTCCTTTGATCCCAAACTCCCGGCCTCACGTTGCCTCTTCCTTTCTCCATAGCTGAGTTATCAAGAAGGTACAGCCTTCCCAAACTACCTGGCACGTATTTTCCCGCTTTAAACCTGGCATTTTACCCCCAAGTTCAGCAGTCGGGGCTCCTCCAGGAGCCGAAGTGTCGGGCCCTGTGACAATCCTGCTGCTTGAAGCCGGCACAGACATCGGGCGCCATTTCAAAGCCGTTCACACATCCACGGAATTGTTTGTCAGGATATCAGCACACGGCTTCCCTCTCACCAGGCTGCTCCAAGCCTGGCCTTGGACACTTCCAGGGATCCTGGGGCTTCTCTGGGGATTCCATTCTAGCTCGTCCTCACCCTCCCAGGCAGGAATTCCTCCCCAAAATCCCATCCAGCCCTGCCCTCTGGCAGTGCAAGCCATTCCCTGTGTCCTCAGGGAGCGCCTCGGGAATTCCCGAGTGTCCCTCCCAAACTCTGCTCCTGATGGATTCCTCTGCTCACACCATTCCCAGGAGCCCTGCCTGGATTGTTTCTTTAAACCCTCTCTAATATATAAATATTATCATATATAATATGAATGAGGGGGGTTTTTTTCAACAACGCTAAAGAAAGGTTTCTATTCAAACGCCGGCATTAGGGATGATTGCAGAAAAACTAATCAAAATTATTGATCAACAGTATATTGATATTATTAATTACAGGCAATGGATTGTACAGAATCTGTGTATGGAATTGCTCCAGAAAAACACGAATGCATCATCCTCAACAAACCTGGAGTGGCTGCAGTTTTCTCTGTTTATTTATTTATTCCCTCTTTGAGTAGCTGGTATTTTGGGAGCACCTCTGGAGTTAATGCATCCTGTAATGACATAAAGGAGTTTTCCTCTCGGATTTCGCACACAGGCTCAACCTACTTCCATAAGAACTCCGGGAGTTTGTCTGCTCGTTTTGTGGTAGATCAAAGCAGAGAGGCAGGATTCAAACACAGGATTTTGTTTTGTTTTTTCCAAGAGCTCCATTAAAACTGCCAAAGAAACAAGACCCAATAACAAATAACAAAATGCCAAAGAAATAACACAGACAGCATCCCCTTTTTTCCTCTCAAATTCTGAAATTAATCCATAATTAGAGAAATATGTGAGAATAAACACTGAATACTTTTATTTTTACTTTTTATTTACAGTGTGTTTCTGTCCCTTTGGCTGCAACTGAAGCTCATGCACAGCTCTTCTTTTTGGAATGGTGGGCAAACTTATCACTGTTTTAGTGATAAAGCACTAATATATCAATATAATATTATGATTATTATCAAGTTCCTATAACTTCCTCTGCATACAACCTGCTGGTACAGAGCAATTGAAATATAATATTTGATTTTAAAAAGGCAACTCCCAGGAGAACAAACAAGACCAACCTTGCACTGTCTAGAAAGGTCATGGGTAAGAGCACTAAAATTGCCAGGAGTAATTCTGGGGCTTGGAAGGAGGAAAAATTATTCTCCTCTCTTTGCACATGAATAATAATGGTTTATTTTTTTACATAAAACATAAAAGTAAAGACACCACAACAATCTCTTGAAGCTGTTGTGGAATTCCACAGCAACAGCACTTCTCACCACTCTGCGGTGGCTTTACTGAGCTTAAAAATAATTTGTAATTTCGTGTATTGCAGTGTAACACAAAGCTTTCTATCTCACCAATGTAACGCTGAGAAAAAAAAATCCCTCAGTCACATCTTGTAGATATTTCTTGATACAGCAAAATTCTACAAATCCGGACACCACCTCCACAAGCACATCCCATTGTCTATCCCTGTTTTGTAAGATCTTTCCAGGACACAGCAACAAAAATTTTGTGCATAATTCCATGATTGGGTTTTCCAACATAAAAGTTTAATGTTTATATCTCATAGAAATATTTTTTAAAAAGGAATTATCATCAATTACTTTCCCAAAAATATATCTCTGGTGTTTTGAAAACTTTCTCATGGATTTTAGTCCTTAATGATGCCTTCCCCTGGCAGTGAAACTCTGCTACAGAAATATTAAAATATTTCCTACTAAAAGGGACATGAGCAGAAAACAGCAACAAGTTTTAGCTTGAACAACTTTTTATGTTTCCTATGAGGAAGATATAACTAAAATGTGACTCTGGACCAGCTGTCCAGGAAAAGTATCCTGCCTGTGAACTGAATCTGATTTAAAACCACTCCTTATCCAGCATCAGTAAAATATTCAGAAATACCATTATTTAACAAATAAAAATTCTGAATTTCCAACTGCAGACTGACTATCACAAGCAATTCCACACCAGCTTTCTGAAACAGCCTTCAGAAATAAATCTCAAAATCAGGACTGAGATTTTTTAATCAGTGCATTGTATTAGGGATGGGAATTTATAACTTCTAATACCAAAGAATAGGAAGTTCATTAATCTGGGTTTAGCTAAAATAAGGAAGTATTCCAGGTGTTGATGGGATACTCATGAGCAACTTCCTGAATGCAGCTTTTAATGACTGTGTTTAATTTGGCTGGGTTTATTATTATTACCATTATTAATATTATTAATATTTATTCTATCCAAAACCATCCAGAAGTTCTTGCAGGAAAATCCTTCATGTGTTCAATTCTGGCTGCTCAATAAATGATTTCTGGGAAAATTGGAGAACAGGGAAAGCAGCCCTGAATTTGTTGCTGCTTCTGTGACTACTCAGCAATGATAAATATGCTGCAATTAAAGCCACATTAATGTCCAGAGACTCTCTCTGATATTTTTAACTGTGGCCATCAAAAAAAGGCAGTTTTAGTGCAGGATTCTCATCAACAGGACACAGTGAGCTCTCAAATGTCACTGACAGCTTGTGCTGGTTTTATTTGGGCTCTGTGGGGAAGGCACCAGGCTGAAATAATAATAACATATTTTATATATATATATATATATATTTATTTAACTCTCCTAAACAGACAAGGGTTTTCATTTTTTTTCCTTTTTTTTTTTATTAGATCATTAAATGGTGAGGAACTTGTGGGTAGGAGTGGATTTTATTGTCCAAGTTACGAGTTCAGGTGAAACAAATAAAGAACAAACTTGCACAGCTGCTGAAATTTCTGGCCCGTTTGACCAAAAAAATGAACTTGGCCCAAAATAAAAAGTGCTCAGAGAGTTATGAGGGAAAAATGTTGGAAACAAACTCCATCCATCCCCCAGGTGATTTCCTTTTGAAACCCAGGCTGAAACACTTCTCAGTTTGAAACCAAAACCTTTAATAAGGTAACAATTACTTTATATGATGTTTCCAAGGTTTAAAGGTGTTTATTTCACCAAAACCGTTTGTTTTAATTTCGTAAGTGAAGTTTCAAGCAGTGCTAATGAGCCCAATTCGTCTTTTTTCAAGTTTCAGTACACTTGCAGGCCCAGGTTTGTATCTTTTTAATGAGTTTATAGGATTTTATGAGGAGTCTTTGAGCCTCCTTCTTAGTTCAGGGACAAAACTTCAGCTGAGTTCAGTGAAAGCAAATCAATCCAGGGGAGGAAAACTCCCTCTTCTCCTTCTCCTGCTTTTTCTGGGGTTATTGGGAGAAACAGAAACAAGGCTGAGAAAAATTATTATTCTCACTGCCAATAGCTCAGTGCTTTGTTTATAACTGTTCAAAACTACTTTTGGAGTGTGGTTTTCCCCCTTTCTCTAGAGGCTCCCAGCCCTGGATCCCCAGTGGGCCCCAGCAGTGGGAGCTGGGCTTGCTGTTTAATCCCAGTTGGCCACGCTTTAACTAAACCCCCCTGGAAAACTGCTGTGCCCGACTTAGAGCCCAGACAAACTATTTGAACGGGGCCTAAGAGGATTCTGCTTTAATGCTCAGGGGGAATAAGGCTCTTTAATGCAGAAAAAGCCTCCTGAGGGAGTCTGGGGGTCACTCCTCACTCCCCTGCAGCAGCCAGAGCTACCTGGGCACGTTCACACCGCTCCAGCCTGCACCTGCTGCCCTTTAAATGCTGATTAACCACGTTAATTATTCTCTCTTAGTCGCTAATGCCTTCTCACCACCTCAAGTGCCAGACAAGCAACATCCAAATTGGAAGTGTTCCTTTCCAGCTCCTCAGCTTCCCCCAGAAGTGTTGTCTCCTGAAATTTGGATTTCAAGGCAGAGGTTCGAAGGCGCCGGTGTTTGATCACTCGGAGGCTCTTGTGCTGCAGCTTCCCAAAATCACACATTTTATTTAATGCCTGACTATTTGGTAATTGCTCCTATTCAGTCTCACACCAGCTTGAATGATTTCAGCTTTTTAATGTGCCTTATCTCATTCTGAGGCACATCAATCCAGGAGGAGATCGCAGCACCTTGAAATACTAATGCTTGTCACACACTTTAATCTCCTCTAAAAGGTCTTGTTCCTTGTGTGCTTAAATCTCTTAATAGCTTTTCCCTCTCCTTAGGTTTTTACTTTTGTGCAACCCATTCTGGTTAGGCTGAAGTTTGTTTCATTTTCACTTCAGCGAAGAGCAGGAGCAATAATCTAAAAGCCTGGATTATTACTGTATTAGTAAAAAAAAGGTAAAATTGCTTTTTCTAAAAAATGACTTTTTTTTTTCTCCCCAAGCATGAAACTCTGTTAAAAATACATCTGTAGGAATAAAATAAACTTTTTAGAATGTGAAAAAAACCTGCAAGAATTTACACTTGGCTGTGTCTGAGGATCACTTGGAGCACAGTTGGATATCACAGCTGAATTTCTGATACTATGGAATGATTGACACCGTGCTGCTGAACACCTCTTACAATAATGAGATTATTCTTTTATTCCAGACTCGTTTTTATTCTATTGCCCATTCAGCAATGGTTACCTGGTGCTGTTTTATCTCTTTGCACCGTTCCTGCTCTGGCTGTGCTGCTGAGGGACTCACAGTGGGAGGGGATCCTTACAAATTCAACTACAGCAGGACTGATTTTTGCCATTTCCCCTCCAATATTCCAGCAGAAATCTAATTCCAAAGGATTCCTCCATGGAGTAAAGGGCTTCCTCAATGCCCTTGGAGATCAACCACACCCTTGGGATAACATTTGAAGGCCAAATTAACACCATCTGCACAAGAGCAACAGTTGTTAAAATGATGTTTCTCTGAAAAGCTGCTGCTGTCACACACAGAGTTTTTTAATCCTTTACTCATTGCTCAATCCACTGAGGTGTTTCACACTCCTCAGTGTTCACTCAGACCTTCAGTATCTCCAGGATACACAGAAAAAACTGTGCCAGTCAGTATTAGACACCTGTTCTGTGATACACAAAACCTCCAAAATTACATTTAAAACTACATTGTATCCCCAGTGTGAAAATCTTTGATGTTTGGGGCTTTTTTTTCCTCCTCATTGTTATCCAAAATGCTTAATGGCAGTTGTCCCCAGTTTTTGAGGCATCTGCAGTTCAGCTTTATTTGAAGTGAGTGATGCTTGATGCCTTGAAGAGCTCTCACATAGCGTTTTAGCAGCAACCAGGGATGGGGCAGGGTTAAAATATTGTCTTCTTTTAGCCTGTCAAATTTTCAAAATTTGAGGTTTTTCTTTCCTTTTGTTAGNTCTGCTGTCCAGGAAAAGCTGCTCCTTTTTCCCTCCAAAGCACAGCACGGGGCTGGCCCTGCACTTCTCCCCAGTTCTTCCTTGTCCTTTTGATTTTTGAGCCTTCTGATGATTGTTTACATATTTTTACCGGAGATTTTTACGCATGTAACATAAACAAGGAGATTGGTTTTTTTATTTTTTTCTGTGATGGACTTCTGAGTTGACTACTGGGGTCAGAGAGGTGGTTTTTTCATTTCTTAATTTTTGATCAAATTTTAATTATAATAAACTGCCCTTCTTTTCCTCACTTCAGCCTGCTAGTGAGTGTCGTTCTTTCGTGTCTTCTTGCCACACTTCCTGGTTTCTTTCAAAGCTCTGAGGCAAAGGAGATGAAAATCAATACCTGGGGTGTTCATGAAATGTCACCTGGGCAGTGCAGGAATCCCACTCTGGTCATCAAAGGTGACACTTGATTTCTCTGTCAAAATATTTCCCCAAAGAAGGGTCCTCTGCCAAGGTGTTGCTATCCCATTTTATTAGAATTTCCAAGGAGTTTTTCAGTTGGGAGAGAGGGTTTTTTCCAAAGAATTCCAGACTGGTTTGGGTTGGAAGGGATCTTAAATCCCATCCAGTCACATCCCCTGGAATGGGCAGGGACACCTCCCATTATCCCAGGTTATTCCAACCTGGCCTTGGACACTGCCAGGGATCCAGGGGCAGCCACAGCTTCTCTGGGAATTCCAGCCCAGCCAGGAATTCTTTTCCATTCTCCCATCCAGCCCTGTCCTCTGGCAGTGGGAAGCCATTCCCTGTGTCCTGTCACTGCCTGCCTGTGTAAAAAATCACTCTCTCACTTTTCTACAAGCCCCTTTAAGTCCTGAAAGACAAAAGCAAGTTCTCCCAGAGCCTTCTCTGCCTGTTTGACCTCTGCACACAACTTCCATAATTAAGACCTCACCAAGCAATCAAGTGCAGCTCAGCAACCACCTCCATGCTGAGGCTGGGCTCAGGTAACACCTGAACTCCCACATTCTTCTTCCCAAACACAAAGACATTCAGTTCTGAAGCAAAACCTTCATTTTCTGACAACACTTCCCAGATTCTGTGGGAAGTTGGGGAGGTTCTGAGTGTCTGTTCCACCACCCTGATTAACTTTGTGTTTCTCTTCTCCTCTCACTGCTCCAACAGGAGCAGGAGCAATTCCAGAGCCTCAGGAAGTAGCTGCCCACCCCTGGTGGGGAATAAAACTGTTTACTCCCCCCTGAGTGTGTGGGATTTCATCAGAGCCACACTCAGGGGACCAGAGGAGTGTCACGTGTGTCCCCAAGCAGGGCTGGCTGCCAGGACCTGAACCTGTGGTTCCAGAGAGTCTACACATCCGTCTGGGAAACCCAACCTGCTGCCTGCAGCATGAAACCATCCCCAGTTTAAACCTCACAGCCTTATTCCTCTGGAATGTCCCTTTGGATGGATGGAATAGCCAACCCTGCTGGATCAGCACATTGACTGCATGCTTTGCCTGAAATGATCAGAATTAAAATAACTCTGCTGGCATTTAAATCACCGTCATTCCCTGCACAGGCACCGCTGTGGGGATGAGCAGGACCATGGAGGAGATCCATGTGTTCCCTCATCCAGTGTGAGGCCACCACATCCAAGCCCAGCCCAGAGGTCACCTCTGGCAGGTCAGTGGAAAAGTTGAAGTTGTGTGGTCACCTGGCCATGATGAACACGGATGTGGTTCCCCATATTCTGTAAGAATTCATTAGGAATGTTGCTCCCACAGTGGCTGCCTGAGCAGAGAAGGAGCAATCTCAAACATTTTTTAACAATTGCCAGGTGCTGATTTTTATGAAGAACAAGCCTGTCCTCAGCACACAGACTTGGCTTTTATTTTCCTGTTAAGTGCCCAATGTTATCACAGACACCTGTTAGAAATCCTCCCTTAATTCCATGAACTTCCCAAGTCACTTTATGCCTTGATGATGTCATGATGAATTCCCAATGACAATATTTTGTTCATTTTTTCCCCATTGCCTTCAAATATCTTTAAATCACTGGTGATTAACAGCTGCAATAACTATAATTGGGTCACTGCAGCTTGAATCCCCACTTTCACACCTAAACCTAAACAACTGAAAATCAAATCAGGAACAAAACAGCAAAACACACCTTAAATTTCTGCAGCAGTAGCACTGCTCTAACCCTCCAGAGGTAATTATCATCCTTAATGACTTCAGATATGATTGAGGCTTTTAACAAAAGGAATGCTGCCTTGGAAGCCTCTGCCACGACTCAGAATGTGAAAAATTGTCAGCTGAGGAATAAATGTGCTTTATTAATGAGGAGTACTGAAGGGATGTGCAAACCCCGCCCAGAAAGAGCTGGGAAAGGTGAAATTCCTTGACTCCTACAGGGGGGATGTTGCACAAGAGGCCCCAGCCAAGGCTGAAGGGAAGGACTTGGAACCCCAAAATCAACAGGTTTGGCAGAGGAGGGTTTGGATCGGGATTATTTGTGGGTAGGAATGGATTTCCTAACTATTGAGCACCAATGTTTTTAAATATTATTATTATTTAGAAATACTATCTTTCCACAACCAGTGTTGTTGGATGCTGCGACCAACAATCAAATTATTGACCTCCAGTTTTGAGGTTGAAATGAGTCAGATCAGGTCCAGTTCATCAGGGAAGATAATTCCATTTTTTGTACACTGTCAATTCTCACATTTCCTGTTGAATAACTCGTGAAACCATTTTTATTTCAGCACTGGGAAAGGCCTCTGCTGCTGTTGAGTTTGAAGAAATCAGGGATGTTAATAAATGCCTGAAATAACAGAGCTATTCTTTGTGAGTTTTTCCTGAAGGATTTTTTGTAACTCAGGCTGCTCTTCTGTGTTTTAGACATGGAGCAAACCAAAACCACCCACTCAGAAGTGAAACAGTCTTGCAAAAATTACTCCAAATTATGTTATTTCCGGTAGCACAGTGCACCTGTAAGGATGTGATCAAAAATTAGGAACATCCATATATCCAAGTAACAGTCCCAAAAAGAAAATTCACCTGATCCTGAGAGATGCTCTGCAGATTGCTTTGTATTTTGAATTTCTAAAGCAAATACCAAAGCAGTGATTATGATCTGCTAATGACTTTTCCACCTACTCCTTGAAACTGTTTAAAAAACCTGGAGGTAAAAGTTTGAACAGAAACCATTCGTTTGCCTGGGATGCTTTCTGTGGAATTTTTAAAAACTTTTTTTTTTTTTTAGGGGGAAGATTTTAGCGAATAATTAAGGCTCTGAAAATTAACGTCGTAAAAAAAATTCCTGCTGAAAACTCCTCCCGTTAGGACGAGGCTGTGCCAAGGCCAGGAGTGGGGATTGCTCCCAGGGGAGCCATCAGCAGCAGGGCTGGGGCTGTACGAGCTGCCCTGGCCCTGGAATGGTGTCCAGATGTGTGGAACACGCAGGGAAAACACAGATGGATTTCTGGAGGATGAAGGAATATCATGATGTGCAATTATTTATGATGCTGCAATGCTTTTCACTTTTCTTGTAATGTTCCTGCCCGGTGCTGTTCACTGGAATGAAAGATAAGCCTTGGCTTCCACCCACCTTTGCCTTCCTGACTTTTACATATTTGCAATAATTATTTCTAAATACTACAACAGGTACTATTAAAAAACCCTTTCTATTTCTCTCTGTTCTGTAGTGAAGGCCATAAAGTCTTTTTTTTTTAATTATAAAGGAAGTCTGGGACAAACTGGGAAGGGAACAGGTATTTCCTGAATCTGCCAAGCACTGATGGCTTCCAGAAATTGTCCCAAATTCACTTTTTCCATGAGAAGAAAGGAAAGCTGACACGGAAAATGGCAGGATCAGAGATTCCTGGAATTATTTGGATTGGAAAGGACCTTAAAGCCCATCCAGTGTCACCCCTGCTGTGTGCAGGGACAACTCCCCCTGTCCCAGGCTGCTCCAGCCCCGTCCAGCCTGGCCTGGGACATTCCAGGGATGAGACAAATCTCAGAAATAACAATGGATCAATACCAGAAATCACCATCCACCAGAAAAAGGGATTGGAAGATTGTGAGGACAGAAGAAAATTCAAGGAGATGGGGCAGAACATGCAGAAATAGCAGCCAAGTTGTGCTAGAAGTGAAAACAAAGGACCTCAATGGAGCGTTGACTGAGGGGAGAATTCCTCTGGGAATGATCATCACATTATTAAGGAAGGGAAATCCTGACAGAGCTGATTGAATCCATATTCCAGGCAATTTGTATCCTACATACACCAGGTATAGCAGCACAGCTCACAATTATGTTGTTCACTGAAGCAATGGGGTAAAACTCCATGAAACAAATTTTAATTTTTTGTATTTAAAATCCACAAACCTCAGTGATTGTTGTGCCTTGAACAAGTGGTCAGTGAATTCTCAGTAATTCTCCCATTCTCACTCTTCCAGCACTCTCAGCTCCACTACAAATTGTGTGATTATAAAAAATGAGCTCAGAAGTTTTTCTGTTGAGGGGATTTCTCTTCCAGCAGGAAAACACCAGCAAATCACCAAGATTCTTTTCCACAAAGAATTCAGCTCAAATCAAGATAGATCTCAACTCTGACACTAAAAAAGTGCAGGGAAACAGATTAGCTGGCAGCTTTTTAAGCAGCTGGCAGGGAATAACAATAAATTCACTTCTCCCACTGGCTCCCAAGGAAATTTGCTTTCCCGATTACTGGAAAGAGACTCATAGGGGAGGTCGGTGCAATCAGAACATTCCGTGGTGCAGCAGAGCTTCAGAAATCTGAGATTTAAACCACCTAGACACAACTTTATTGTCTAATTGTCCCTTTGAGACTTCCCATTTCAAAAGGAATGAACTCGGATGTCCACGTTTATTTGGTCTCACCTCTGTGTGTTCTCAGTAAAATGTTTCCCCCCCGTTGTCTGTAGCATAGGTGAGAGGTTTGCAGCTTCTGGCTGCAAGACACGACGGCGAATTGTTTTCATTTTCACTCACAGGTCATCGTTTGAAATTTTGTTTCATTTTTATTTTACATCTCGGCTATTTCCAAGGAAATAAACAAGCTGGGGAGACGCTCCCACTCCTAATCTCCCTGCTGGTGCCAAGGTCACCGAGGGAACGCGGGGTCAGTGCATTAAGTCCTGAGTGCCAGTAATAGCTGCTCTTGCTTGGAGATGTCACTTTGCATTTGTCTGGAGAAGTCAGCAGAGGAGTTCAAGGCGCCCTGGTGGAGGTGATGAGCAGAGTGTGCCGTTTTTAATCAGTAAATTGGTTTACAGGAGCAAACTTTCTGTTCATTTGGCCCTGCAGCATCAGAGCAAGGTGCAAGAAATATCGTTTTAGCTCAGAATGATTCTGTTCACAAAGAACTTGCCTCACCCAGGTTCTTTTTGGGTATTCCTTATTCAGATCCAGGTTCTGGGCTTTATTTCAGATATGAGGTGATAAGAAAACACTACAACTGCAGTTAAGGAGGGGAGGTGAGAGCCAGGCTAACCCACCCTGGCCCATCCCTCCTCCAGTTTTCCAAGAAGGGCAGTGCTTATATCTGTTTTTCCTATGAATATCCAATAAAATCCAGACATTTGAATGTCTTGGGCTCCTTTAAATCCCAGCATTATCAGAAGGCTTCATAATGTGTCTTAATAAAGTCAATTTTTGGTCTGTTTGGGTTTGTTGGGGATGTTTTTAATCATCCTCGTTGTGCAATGTGGCGAAAGGTCTGAATTCCCAGCATTTCTCCGGGAGTTTTTTCTTGCAGGGAATGAATATCAGAGGTGAAGGAATGGGAAGAGCTGTAGGATCTCTGCTCACTCTGTGCTCTAAAGGCCTCAGGAGTGGACATGTTGACTCTAACCAGATGGCTGCAGGCTGCTAAAACATTCCCAATCTCCAGCATGAGCAATATTCCAGGGATTCCTGCTTTTCTCAGCGGCGTCACAGACTGCTCTGTGCCCCTGCTTTTGCCAAGTGTCCCTTACAAAGTGACTTCCAGCCTTTCCAAACCTTTCTGCCCTCACACCTCATCCCCACACCCCCAGCTCTGCACCAGTTCCAGCTTTGCCCACACTTGGTTACAAACCTTCCGATGGATACAGTTTTGCTGGTAGGAAAAGGTTTAATTAAGTCATCCTCTTAATGAGCAAACCCAGCAGGGCAGTGTGAGGGCTCAAAAATGATGTGCACAGCTTTAAACACAGAATCTTTGATAGCTCAGAGCACAGCCAGCGATGGTAGGAGTGTTCTAACAGATTTAATTTCTTTAATAAATTAACTAACAGATGGATTTAATAAATAAGGTATGAAAAGGTTGTGAGGTATGAAAGGGTTGTGATGACCAACATGCAAGGACAGACCTACAAAGAAACCCCAATGTCCCAGTGCCCCAAATTCCCTCTTCCCACAGCCTCCAGCACCCTGCAGCCCTTCCAGCCAGCCCCACTCCGGAGCACTTCTGGATCCACCTCCTCAGCTCTGGCTCTCAGATCCCTCTCCCACTTCCCCTCCTTATTTCCCACACAGTTCAAATTCTTTCCATGTTTCCAGCACCTCCACTGGGCAGAGGTTTCCTGTGAGTTTGGTCACTTCTGGAGCACAATCACAGTGAAAAACAGAAGTTTGCCAGGTCACCTCAGTTTGTCACATCCTGGCTGATGGAATCATTCATTGTAGGGGACAAATTCTGTGTGAGAGCCTTGATTATCCAACAGCAATTCCACGGGACAATCCAGGTCTCAGCCTCCTCTGGAAGGTGGAAATCATCCCATTCCAGCCAGCTGAAAGGGACTGAATGATTTCTCTGATTGCCCACATCTCCCACAGAAAACACTGGGCAGAAAAGGTGATTAGCATTCCAGTTAATAGAGCCCAAAGCTATTAGTAATAAATCCATTAGAACTTTTAATTAAAACCCCCAAACTCGTCAGGCAAAATCCACCCCATACAATAAAATAAATTTATAATATCAGTAATAATTAGCAATGCATCCTGTAGGATTAAAAAATCATTAAAATAATTACATTTTGAAGTATTTTTAAATAGGTAATAGACTGCTTCAAAGACACTAATAAAATTATATTCAGAACCTGTAGGCTACTGTCCAGGCAGGAGATACTCTGAGCAGAGTCTCAAATAATGAACTTACAAGTAATTAACAAGTAGCAGGCACTGGATAATTACTTTTAATGATCTTGCCTTCCTTCTTGAAGATAACAAAGATTTGGGACCCCTTTGAGCAAAATTTTGGTGACAGTCACACTTTGTGTGTCACCCACTGTTCCTACATCCAAAACCAGGTTTTAAGTATTCCAAGATTACAGGGACACACAAATAGTCTGGAGCCCAAAATTCCCATTGAGGAAAACCAAAAATAAATTCAAATGTCTGTTGTCCAGGGTGATAAGAACTGGTTTTACCACAATTGCCAAAATTCAGGTTGTGTTATATAAAGGCTCAATGGACTTGGTCAATATTAGTCTAAAACCATGGGGAAAATGAGTCTGCAGGATGAATTCCTGAGCTGCTTGGAAGTTTAGGGGATTCTCCTTGTTCTCTGCTTCCAGAATTTTTGCAGAAAATATGTAAAAGCCTGAAGAAAAGGAAGAGGATGATAGAGTTTTCCATGAAATGAAAGGTTAAGGGACAGAGCTCCACATTTCCAAAGCAGCTCCACTCCACTCTCCACTCTGGCTCCTTCCCAACCTGGAGCTGAGCAGGATTTTTGGAAATTCCTGGGATCTCAACTGCTCCACCCAGCCCAAATCTGCCAAAACATAAACTTCATAAACAAGCCCAAGCAGAGATGGATGGAGCTGCAGCACAGAGGAGAGGAAAGCTCCAGCCTAAAAGCTCCCAGGAGGAAACAACTTCCTGGGCAAATGATCAGGTGCAGAGGAGTGGAAGTAGCTTATTAAAATGAAAGCTTAATTAAAATGTGAGGAACTGACCAACATTAAATGGACAAGCTGGACCTTTAGTACAAGCTTAGATGAAATGATACCACTTAAAAAACATCTTTGTGCAGCACTAAATCTCTCAAACTCAAAGCCCAGAAGCAATGCATTACTTTGCCCAAAATAAAGATTTGTCTTCAAAATTCAATTAGGGGTTGAAAGAGAACTACTAATTTCTAAATTTCCATTGAAAATTCCAGAATAACACCACAGCCCTGCCAAAGCTGAGCGTGGACAAGCATTCTTAGGTGTTTATCAACATCCTCTTGTCACTTTGATTATCTGCAAGCAGAACACCAGGTGAGATTGGCAGATGTTCGGGGCTGAGGTGGTGACAACAGCTCAAAAATGCACAGCCAGAATTGTCCTCAACAAGGAGAATTTACATCATAAAGCAGCTGAAAGACATCAGCAGGAGGCTCCTCCTCACCAGTTTAATGTGATCAGTAGGAATTTGCCTGTTCCTGAAGACATTTGTCTGATTTAATCATTTTTTTTCCTATCACAGGATCATGGAATGCTTTGGGACACCTTCCACTATCCCAGGCTGCTCCAGCCTGGCCTTGGGCACTGCCAGGGATCCAGGGGCAGCCACAGCTTCTCTGGGCAACCTGTGCATCACCTCCCTTCCAGCCAGGAATCCCTTCCTAAGAGCTGAACTATATTCCAGTCAACAACTGGGCCAAAAATTAAATTTTTTCCACACTTCCATTGGTGTTTCCTGGATATCCATCCAACACCAAGGCTGCACATCCACACAGAGACTGAAAATAAACACACAGTGCTAATAAGCAGAATGTAAAACAGCCATTAGAGGCAAATGTAATGAACTGTTAAGTCTAGACTGTTCCACAAAGACTGGCAATAGGCTGGATTTGGAGCTCTTTTATGATGTGTTCTGGAAGAAGTTACCAACGTGAAAATGAAGTCTAAGAAAAAAAATCCCTCAAGAAGATGTTGTAGTTTTAAGGAAGAATGATAAAAAATGTTATGAAGAGGAATAAGAGAGAAAGCAAACTGATAGAAGAGGATGGAAAAAAAAAAAAGAACCCTAAAAAGAAATTTATCTGAAATGCTTCTTCATGAGAAAAGTAAAATAAATAAAACCCAGTTATCAAGGTAGTGGTGAAGAGCAGCTCTGTGAGTGAGAAATAAAACTGAAATGATACAAACTTGCATATGCTGAAACTCCAACTGAGGATTGTCATTACCACAAAGATTTAAATTAATGACAGGAGATCCGTGGAAGAATAATAAAAATTTAAGTGAGCAGGGACAAATGAAAAATCATTAAAACTTTGAGAAAACCCCAGATGTAGACAGCACAGCTTAACACAACTCTGAAAAATTGGGAGAAAATGAGTCCTTCCTGTTCATTTTTCAATGGGATAAATATTAGTGCTGCAATTGTATTTCACTTTCTGGAGTTCTGTCATTGGCTTTATGAGGCAATGACTTGACTTAGAAGCAGGAAGGGAGAAATTGAAGGTACAATCAGAAAGCAGCTTCAAGTTTGACTTGTTAAATCAGTTGGCAGTGGGGTCTTTCCACCTGAGAAGGCCACGTGAAGGGGATTTTATGTGGAGTTCAGCACGTGGTGCTTCCAACAGCCTGGAAAACACCCTGGCAAAGCCAAGGCAGGTGCACTCCCACCCTGGACTCCAGGCTCTCAGCAAACCTCTGGGGCTGGAGAAATCTCCAATTCTCTGCCATAATTTCAAAGTTGAACAGATTGTGCAGAGCCCAAGCTGGTATCCAGCAGCACTAACTCTAATAATGATCCCAGCCCATCACAGGCTCTGTCTCCCTGTCCATCCCTTCTCTGAATTCCTCTGCCTCTGAGTCACCACCAGGTTCAGTTTCCATTTCCTCCTGCTCAGCTGGATGGGATGGAACTGGAATGTGACAGCAACACCTGGGACAAACTGATGGAAACTTGGGGGTTCTGCACAGGGTTCTGTAAGATCCCAGCCTCTGTTGGGATGTGTCCTCACATCACAGCAGAGAATCTCAGAATAGCTGGAAAAGAACTCCAAGATCATTGAGTCCAATGTGTGACAATCCCCACCTTGTCATCCAGCCCAGAGTGCCTAATCCAGTCATTCCATTAAAAATCATGGAATTTTGCAAGGGAATATTGACCAAATTCCTGTCCCTAATTACCCTTTTTCAACAGAGAAGTTCATTCAGAATCTGAGATACCAAAAGAAAGATGAGAAACTCCAAA
>VXBB01019264.1:0-16525 GCA_013399915.1 Illadopsis cleaveri
CCTTATCACTCTCTACAACTCTGTGAAGGTAAGTTGTAGCCAGGTAGGGGTGAGTCTCTTTCCTAAGTAACAAGTATTAGAACAAGAGAAAATGGGCTCATATTGTGCCAGAGGAGGTTTAAATTGGATATTAGGAATAGTTTACTAATTTTTTCACTGAAAGGCTGTTGAAGCGTTAGAACAGGCTGTCCAGGGAATTGGTGAAGTCACAATCCCTAGAGAGATTTAAAAGACATGTAGATATTGCACTTCAGGCACATGGTTTAGTGGTGGACTTAGTAGCGCTGAGTTAACAATTGGATTCAGTGATCTTAGAGGTCTTTTCCACCCTAAAGAGTTCTGTGATTTTAAGATGTAACCAAGATTTTAATCTGATTATGAGACCTGCTGCAGCAAATTCCCTGGCCTTTTTTGTGCCCAGATTTGACTTAGTTGAATCAAAATGGCATTTTTGGTCTGAAAATTCATCAATCATTTGAGTCCAACCAAAAACTTTAGTCATGTGGTGTGTTTATAGAGGGAGTTACAATCTTTTAGGAATCGAAAACATTTTATAAACAGTAATTGGTTTATGCTTTCCTTCTACACATACGCAGCCACCACCAAGGATGAGGAACGTCTTGGGTTTTTGTAGGGGATATCAATGACAAAGAGGTATATGAGCAGCACAGAATCTTAAAAAACCTGAATTTTATCATAACTTTGTGTTCATGCTTCTAAAACAGCTGTGGGATCTTTTAGGGGCCTGTACTTGTTGGTCTGTAGAGCACCAGCAGTAATCATAGAATTAAAGCATTTATTAAGGTTGGAGAAGACCCCCAGGATCATGAAGTCCAAACTTTGACAGAATACCACCATGCCCAGTAAACCATATCATGATGTATCAGGTCTACCCAGGGCTGGCAACTCCACCACTTCCCTGGGGAGCCTTCCAATGCTTGACCATTCTTTCAGTAAAGAAATTTTTCCTGATATCCAACCCGACCGTCCTTTAGTGGAACTTTGGGTCATTTCCCAATGTCCTGTTGCTCGTTGTCACCTTTGGATTGTTTTGGGGTTAGTGCTTTTGTATCAACAGCGGTAACACGTTGCTGGATTATCATTACCTTGGCCTGGAATATCTCAGTGCTCTTTGATCAGCATTTGGGTGAGAGAAATTTCATTGTACCCCTTGTGTGTTACTGCAGGTGCCTGTGTACTGCAAACACAGCTGCGTGTCTGGCAGCACTGCCGTGTGCCTGTCCGTGTTCAGACCAGCTGGCTCGGGCTCCTTGCTGAAGGCTGTTACCTCAAGCAGCAGAGTTGTTCTGCACTGTGGTATATTCAGCCTTTACTGATGCTAACCACAGCTTCTCCTGAAAGGAAAATGGGTCCTTGGCTAATCTGTCAGAAATTGGTTTGTCCTAAATCATAGGAACAAAGAAAAGTTTGTAAGGAAACCACTGCACTATCTCTATCAGTCAGCCTTTCCTTATTTCCATTACATGCAGCCTTGCTTATGTCTCTGACACTTAGGGAATATTCAAATTCTGTTCTTCTTTTCCTTTTCTTCAGACCAAGTGTCTTTGGGTCTGATCCAGACCCCATTCAGTTTGAGGGAACTCTTCCTAATGCTGTTGGCTGGCTTTGGATCTTCTCCATCGCTTGCATCACTCTTTAGTAAATCAGAGGCACACATTTGACTTCTTAGAAAGCTGATCTCAAGAAGGTAAAAATCAGATAATTCCAGTGTAGCACCTCAATGCCCTGCTTGAAACAGATCTGTCAGAGGGTTGCTTACCCCAAAGAAAGAGATAACAAAGGAAGGATTTTCTCCTGAATATAGTGTGGTTTCTAATATTTTCTATTAAATACAATCCAATAGAAAATATAAAAGAGAAAGAAATCTTTTGTGCAGCTTACTTCCTCTTCCCCACAGACAAATACCACAGGATCAACTTCTTACACCCCTACTTGAAACATCCTTGCTATGATAAAAAACCTAAAAAAATAGTCGAATCTCACCATTTAATATATGCCAAGAGGGTGAAATGGACCAAAAGTCTAAATTAATACTGTCAAAGATCTGTAAGAACTAAGGAAATTGGCTTCAAACCCTTACCTCAGAATCAGCAACAAATGTGGATTTTTGTTTTGGAATTTGTTTGTTTTGACTTTATTTTGGTATTATTATTATTATTATTATTATTGCCCTTATCACTGAGGAAGGGTCTTTTATGGAAATAGAAATGCTGCCTATTTCTGGCCTACTGGACTGAAGTCTAAATTAAAAGAGCAGCTGATTTTCGGAAGTCCCAAAGGGATGGAAGAGCACAAGAGCAAAGGGTCCTTGATGGTGACTTAATGGAGAAACAGGAAAAGGACAGAGAAAGCCACCAAGGAGCAAGGTCCATGGTGCTCCCTTTATGTCAGGGTTTGTGCACAGGTCACAGTACCATTGTACCCCAACTTTGGAGCAAAGCATCACTGAAGAGGACAGTGTGTGAGAGCTCCTGGCCAAGTCTGAAAAAAGGGACAGCTACCACCAGTCACTCCAGATGGATGGGATCAGCTGCTGAGGGAACACCTGAGCTGGAAATGGGGATCTCTAGGACTCCAGGTGTTCTCCATCTGAGCTGTACCTCTTGGTGCCGGGTGGGCTATGTGCACAGAGTGTTTCTGGTCCTTGGATCAGATTAGGCTTTCCAAGAGCACTCAGGAGCCTTCACTGGAAGAGGGCAAGTTGAGAAAGCTGCAAACTCAGCTTCTGCTTAGGCTGGAAAAAAAAAAAAAATTCAAAGAGGGCAACTATATGGGGTGGGTGGCAGGTTTAAGGGGTAGAAGGTAGTGTGATACGCAGTGTGGTGTGGTGTTCCCCTCCTTTTCCTAAGGAAAGGGTTTAATGTCTTTAATTTGGTACTTTATAAAATCAATCTTGCCTGAGTCAGAGGCAATCTCAACTGTTCCCCGAGGCATCTGGGCTGGGAGTAGTGCTGATTTTACTGCTGGTCTTCAACAGAGAGCATTGGAGGCTAAACCTGGCCCTTTGAGGCTCTGCAGAGATGTTGCAGGTGAGTTATGTCTTGCTTTTGAAGGCCTTGCTGGAGCCTCTGGATGCTACTGAAATGCTTACATATAATAACAACAAGGGCTTTTTTTCATCTCCTTGTGCTGAGTGAGGTGTTACCTTTTGGAGATGGCATCTGTGTCTGCCTGGAAGAGCACTGGATTTAACACAGGGGAATGACTGGGAACTGGTAACAAAGGTGTGGGTACTCCAAGTCCTTTTCCACAGAAAACCTGAACTCTAATAAAAATGTTTATTTATTGTTTTATCTTGGTTTGCTTTCAGGTCTTATTATATTACAGCTACAGAGATTTAATTGAGAAGAATATTGGATGTGGTCAACTTTGTGCCCACTAAGGATGTGATGAAAACAACTACTGAAAAAACTACTGTAAAAACCCTTAAATAGTCCTGTCAGTCTCCTGAAAAAGAGGAAACTTGGTGTTTTCTAACCAGTATTTTCCTATAATGAAATAGGATTGGGGGATTTTAGAGGATGATAAATTGACTGTGAGTCAGTGGGGCAACACTGTACTGAAGGAATTTACTGTACTGTACTGCAGATAGTGTGGGGTGTACTTCAAAAACTAAATAAAGACTACCCAGACATTTAATTTTCCGCTTTCTTCAGCAATGACTGGGCCACAGGATGCAGTTTAGGGCTTCATGTTATAGAATTGGACAAGTGACAGTCCAGAGCTGAGACCACAGCACTTGTGGAAAATGAGAATCAGTATTTTTGCAGAGGAGGGTGCTTCCCTGACGGGAAGAGAAGTGAACGAGGACGCCTCATGACAATTACACACATAAACACTCAGACTCTGCAGCAAGACACCTGATCATCAGAGATGCTCTGTCTCCAGGACCCTGCTCTGTATGGGATTAGAACTGCAAAGAAACAGCAAATAGAACAGCATGAGACGATCTCAATGTGAAAATGGAGACCCAGCTGCTTTGTTCTTGTTCTTGCTTTTGCATCTGTTCTACATTGCAAGAAGGCTGATACCAATTCCTATATAGCCAAATACAGTCAACAAAGCATCCTGTGTGGTTAAAGCCAAATTCTTCTTGGGGAAGAATTAATCTGAAGGGTGCATTTTTGTTGTCTTAACTGGCAAACAGCTGATCTGACAAGAAGCCTGTGGTAGTGCTGAAAGCTCACAAAAGTATTTCAAAAGCATCTTAATTCATGGCTCATATCTCAGTTTGTGCCTCCACATTACTGGTTGCTCTATATTAAATCTTTCAGCATTTGAGCCCAGCTGCCTCTGCTCTTTCCAACAATAAAAATGAGGGTCACTTCTCATTAGTCAGTAAAAGCTGAATGTAAAAAAAACATGCTGATGTTGCTGCACGGAAGTGTTTAAGTTGGATTAAATATGAGAGAAAAATAAATTTGGGAAGAGCAAGCTACAAAGGGAATTGCAGATTCACTTTCCAGTCTGAAAGATTTTTAGGGCAGAGACTGTCAATTACTTTGTTTGTACAACAATCTCAACATAAATGGGGCCTCTAGCTGCTTCCACAATGTAAATTATTGATGCTGATAGGATCCACAAAAGACATGTGCTTAGCTTTAAGCACAGGGATAATAAAACTGACATCGAAAGGAATCCTTTAGCCCAAAGTTAAATATGTGCTTATGTTCTTTGGGCTTCTGGTGGCTGCATTAGGGCTTATGTACCTGATGGGATCTTGAAGTAACAAAGCTGGCCGTGCTGTGATAGAGGATGCAGGTCTGAATAGACACACTTGGGAGTTCCAGATAATTCCTATGACCTCTCGGAGAAACTCAGCCCTGTTGACTTCGCAGGAAACCACTTGAAATAGATAGTCCTTATCCAAAGTGACAGCAGGTACACGATCCTAATAAAAGAAACATGGACCTGTTGCACATCATCCTGTCATTGCGTTACCTTGCCTGACAAAGGAAGGCGGCACACCGTGATCTGAAAGAGATCTGAGGTGACACAGCACCTGACAAGACATCCTGGCTGATGGAAAGGGGCTGGGAGGCAGGGAGGGAGGGAAGGAAGCGAGGCTGGAACCACCTGGAGCTGTGGCTCAGCACTTGCTGGTTCCTTTGTGTTGGGTGGTCTGTGCCTGCGCTCCCGGCAACAGATGTGAGCTCGTGAGGTGCCAAAATGAGCCTTGACTAAGCAAAAAAACAAAAAGAAAAAAATGAAGAGAAAAAAAAGTTAATAATCCTTAGGCTCTGGGGCCTTTTTGGCTTGCTATTTTTCACCCCAGCCTTCAAACAACCTGTGCTACAACAGATTGTAAGCCCTTACAGATTTGCTAGCCTTTGCCTTTTGGAAAAAGCCTTGCTTTCTTTTTGGCTCAGTTTACATTCCTTTTCAGCTATCTCTCCCTCTCTTGGAGGTAGAAGTTTGCAATGTATTATGCATGATGTTATTTAAACCTCTATGTTGATTGTGGTTTCTACAAGGGCCCTTTTTTTGATGTTCTTTTTGAATGTATCACCTGCCTTTGGAGCAAGACACTTCTGGCTTGGGTGTCCTTGCTGTGAAATGGCAGAGGGAGCAGCATGAGACGAGCCCTAAGCCCTACAGATACAATACCATGGTGATCAGCAAAACCTACCTGGTCACACCTCTCTGTCCTGCTTGGGGCCTCTGTGCTCTCAACATCCTTCAGTCTCCTTTCTGTGGTCTCCCTTTCACACACTTGCCCCTTCCTGGGGGATAAGTTGCAGGCAGCCTGTTGGAGGCAGTGCCTGTGCTTCCAGCCAGAGGAACACCCTTCAATAGGGTGAGCATGCATCAAAGGCATCCACCAAACCGGAAGGAGCTGTGGAGTTTTCCTTTTCTTTACTCCTCCTGGTCAAAAGGGAAAGAAGCTGTGTAATACCTCCTGTTCATATCTTTTATTTCCCCACTTGAAGTACAGAGCTGAGGGGCAACTTTCCGTTCCTTGCGGTTGTCACCATGTGGTTCTTTCTTTCAGGACCAAGGTGACAAAAACTTTTGGGAGATGCACATCAGGAGCCCATGAGAGATCTGCCCCTGATGAACACACAGGAATGGTCTCTGACCTCTGCAAGTAATGCTCTACTCTCCGCAGTGCCTCTGGTTCCACTTCAGCCTCCAAAAAATGAGATTGTGCCTCAGTGAGAGGAAGCATGACCCAGCTTTCCCAAGTGCTCAGGAGAAGGTTTGGCTCTGCAGAAGGAAGGTCAGTCTCAGGGCATCCAGTGCAAGGTGGCAGCTCCTGGTCCTTGGGCTTGGAAAGAGATCTTTGGCTGAGCCTAGTGGAGTCCATCTGAACTCTGCTGGTTCAGATGATCCTTCTGAGCATGGATGGCCACCCACAGTTCTGAGACCCACAAAACACTGAGCCCTGTCACCAGAAGAGAATTCCTTTCTTCCAGCTTCTGCCTGCATCCTCAAAGCCTTTCCCTTCAGGAGGAGTCTTTTTCAGACCAGAGGTGTACATATCTCCTCCATGGAGTCATTGTTGGAGCTGTGCTCACAAGGAACCATGTTATAGGCAGAGCAAAACTGGTATTTCAAACTGGAAGAAGAAAAAAAACAAAAGGGAGTTACACAGATCAGGAAGCCTTGGATGAGTGAATGACTTTTGCCCCTCTGCTGAATTGTGTCTCTTAAGTCTGTTGTCTTTTTCCTGACCTGGAAATGAAACTCGAGATAAGCATCAAGTACACAATTTGGTTGTAGTCAATCAACCCTACCTAGGGCAGAGATCTAAGGTGAGGAGATGCCCTTTAAGCAAGGAAAATGTGGGAACTGTGTGCTCCTCAAAAAGCTGTTGAAGACCTCAGTGACATTCTTGCAAAAGGCAGTGCTGCTACATCTTCACAGCTTCCCATTCACCAAGGTCCATGTGCTGTAGTCTCACTGCTTGGTTGCAATGGAAATTGTCTCCCAAATACAGAAAACTCTGTGCTCTGGTGTGCCAAGCAGCCATGGCCTCTGCTGTAAGGCCATCACCCACTGATTGCCTGGGCACTGTGTGAAAATTGACAGATTTCAGCTCCTGAAATCAGGTTTTCCTCATTAATCTTTGCACTGGACTGACTCCCAAGCTTACATGAGATGATTAATTTAAGGTGGAGTACCAAAGAAATTTGAGATTCAGAATGTAGGGGTTTTCTGACTTTTGGGGTAAAAATTTCTTGCTTCTCTAGAACAAATCTGGGGTTCAGTCCTCTCTTTGTGATGCCTCTCTGGCCCAGGCAAGGGTTAACATCTCTAAGTCACCCGCTCCACTGCCCACCCTGCAACAGGCTTAGCTTGCCCTTCCATTGTTTGGACTAAACCTTCCCAGATTTACTTACTTCCTTTTGATGTCTGGCAATGTTTGTTTATTAGCGCCAGTGGCCTGTGTTAACTCTGAGTAAGTCTTTGACTAAATCCCATTCTCTGCCTTTCCTCCCTTCACGGGCTTGTGAGCTGATAAACTTCAGTGCTGGCTTTCAAACCCAGTGAGGTTAAACATGAACTTCTTTTACACCTGCCTGCTTTCCCAGCTAATGGACCCTGGTGGCTGCCAGAGAGAGGAGTCCTTTTATGGCAAAGAGAAGGCTGCAAAAGTTCATTTTGTTTCTGGTTCGTATGTTCGAGAAGTGGGGTTTTAACTCTTGGAGAGGAAAGGATTTAGTGAATTCCCTGCTGTACTGAGGTCATCTGCTTAACAGTAGCAGAGAAATAATAACAGAATAGGTATTAGCCCATAAGTCACATAGTGTTATATATAGCCCACCAAGCATTATTTTATTATTCCGTTTTTTTCACAGTGCTTAAGTACCATTTTGGGACTCAGGGTTTAGACAGCTTCAATCTAAAGCATGAATCAAGAAAAAGAATATGAGAGCTGTTTGGGAAATGATAAGTACTTCCTATGGAAACTTTTGCAACAGTTCTGTTTTTCCTTTAATCATGGGAAAGTTCCATTAAAAGAGCAAAGCCTACAAAAAAACCAAACCAAACCAAACCAAACCAAGCCAAACCAAACCACAACCAAAAAAAACCCCAAAAACAAACAAACAAACAAACAAAAAACACCAAAAAACCAAGCAAAACCAAACCCCAAATCCACATTTTTTTTCATGTGTTTAATATTTGAAATTTTTATTCTTGCTGTGGGACTCTCTCAGGAGAGAAGGTGTTGAAAAATCCCCTACAACTATTTGTGGCTTTTCATTTTAAGACAATCTCCTGACTAGATTTGCTCATGTTATTTAATTACAGACGTAAGCCCTACTCTCAAATTCTATATGGCTTATGAGCTTAATATATATGCTCTAGGTTTTATGATTTATGATTACAAAATAAGGCTGCATGATAATAATTTTAAAGTAAAGAATCTTTGGATATTTATTATTCCATTATTTTGTCTCGTAAAATTCTCTTAATCAGCAATGATCAAATTTTTAGTCATCAGTATCTAAGAGTCCTAAAATGCCTTGTGGATGCTTAAATAATCTTTTTACAGGATTTACAAATTCACTGATTTTTAAAATGGCATTTCAAGGGTCTGCAGATGTTCCAGCATGGAGAAGTAACTCTGTGGTGCCAGTCTGAACTTTTCTGTGCCATAAAAATGTCTTTGCCGAACAGAACTCACATTCAAACTGCAGGTGATTGACAGATGGCAAAGAGGAAGGATTATAGAATATGAATTGCAGAGTGAATCCAGATTGCACTGAAAGGTTTTAAAAGCCTAGGGAAAAATTGTGGTCATCCAGAACTGAATTTACATGACAGTCAGATGAGATAATAACAGCTCTCCTTTTTTTCTCCAATATTTTTTCTTCATCTATTTTCTTGAACTATAGCATCTGGTGGAGGGGCTTTTAATTAATTTTGCCCATGATTCTTTGGCGCTTCCTTTGATCTCTTTCAGTGTGGTGATGGAAAGAAACCTCAGCTGAAGGTTTCTGGCATTGTTCAAGACATTGTCACCTAGTTCTTCTCTAGTCCTATCAGAACAGTGAGGGGAGTAGACACGTGCCTTTCTACCCCTCCTATTCATACCCTAGTTTCCATCCCAGCTCCACAACAGCTTCTTCTCCAGCGTCCCAGGCCAGCGAGAGCAGGACATGCACTGTGTGGCTCTGCCAGTAAAGGCCAGAGCAGGGACCACAGGGGTGCTTATGTGCCTGACTTCCACCTATCTCCACGAGCATCAGGGACCTGGTCACCAAGGCTGCAAAACAGACTTCTCAGAGACACTTAGACACTGTGAAGGAGAGCAGACTGTTATTTAACTTTAAAGATCAAAGCTTGACCCTGTCTACCTGTAAGAGCTATTCCTGTCAATGTAGAAACCTTTTGGTTTCAAGAGGTCTCTGGTTTACACAACCAGGGCTTTCTCCAGTCCTTTCTGCAGCCACCTTAATGCTGAGATGTGCACAGAAATACTCTGCAGAAGCCTGAGAACAGCTCACTGTGAGTCAGGGGGAACACTAGTTTCCAACAGGTCAATATTTCTGAGATGGTTATGATAGCCAGTGACCAAAAAACTTTTTTACATGGAAAACAGTACTGATGTAGCTAATGTACTTGCAAATCTTAAGTGCATTTCAGCACAAATCTGCATATAGACACAGTTCTTTGTAAACAAATGCCCTAGTGCCACAGCAGCCTTCAGAACAGGAACAGCTTTGCCTTGTCTTTAACTAGGATTGTGAGTCACAGAAAGGTTTTGTTTCTCCTTTTTGCATGAAAAAACCCAGCCTCTTGTATGTTCCAAATATCTTCCTTTAAACATTTATTTGCCTGTTGCAGTGCTGGACTGCTTGTGCCCTTTGCCTGAGCAGTCAGGCAGTTCCCTTTGAAGATGTTTACTAATTAAATAAGAGCAAAGATGGAATGAATGTTAAGGACCTTCAAACACTTGTTGTATGCTGCAGTTCCATGATCGTACTTCACAAGCTGCTGTAAAATCCATACATTTTGGAATAGACCACATTCCTTTAATGGATTCTTTTCATTAAAAGGTTAAGGGGAAACAAAAGGAATTCTGGCTTGTTTCATAGCCTGTTTTTCACATCTGCCACTTTTACAGTAGGAAAGGTGCAGAGTTTGTTGGATTTGGCAGAGCACTGAGACCTAGCATGGCAGATTCTAGCTCCAGCTGTAGCTTTAGGAAATTTATTGGCTCTGCTTCTTTTCCTTATCCACCTAGCATAGGCTGGTACCTAAAGGCACAAGTGCAAACCAAACCTCAGCTACAAGCACTGCCAGATTCAGGAGTATCCAAATTCTGAATAACCCTTATTTTTAGGATCTGGGGTAAAGTTGCTTTCTCACTCATTTAGGTGTGACACACTCGTGCTGTTCTCAATAACTGCAGATCTTTTTAATTAAAGAACAATGATAAAAAGCCACATAAAATGGGTTGCATCAAAGCATCATCATGCTACAAATGCTAATTATTATAATTATATAAGATTGCTCACGTTTATTTTCTAGGTGGGAAGGCACACCAGCTGACTGGGTTTCAAAGTGTGGCTATTTCAGCAAAATTTTAAGGAGTCAGATGTCTTGCCTAGGAGTTGTCCAAGCTGCATAGCTATGGTCAGTCTCTCACCTAATGTAAACATCTCACTCAGTGCATGAGAATTGACATAAAGGACTTTGAATGAGTTCCACTCACTCTCTTTGGTCTTCCTGTTTTAGGGACCTCTCCCAGGCTGGCAAACCCTACATCCTCTGGGGGGGTTGTAGAAGTGTTGTAGGTACATACAGTGTCCTAGTGGGCTGCTTGTTCATGAGTGGTCCCATCATCCCTACTTAGCCATCCCCTGGGATTATGTTAGGGTTTGATCCTTTCCAGAGGAAAAACATGGAATTATTTGATCCCTTTTAGAAGAATTCCAGAAGAATTCCAGAGGCCCAGCATGACTGGTCCTGCTGTGAGTGCAAGGAGCTGGGGCGTGTTGTGCAGTAATAGCAACCTTCTTTTCCCCACCAAGAGGTTTCCTGGGACAGCAAATCTGGAGCCATAGCAGATACTGTTTGGTTGCTCCAGACAACTTACCAGGGAAATCCTTGTCAAAAAAGGATTGAGCAGAGCTCCAGGAGCAATGCTCTGGTGTAACAGCCAAGGTGGAGAGAAGGAGCTGGAAGAGGTCAGGAGACAGAGGAAAGCAAGAGCCCCTCAGGGCACAGGAGGAACCACTGCTTGGTTAGGCTGCTTTTTCAAAGTCTGCAATCAACATTTGTTTTGCACTGACAAAACTATGTTAAAATATACTTTTGCTGAGCTAATGAGCAGCCCCAACACACACCTTGAAAAGTCAAGACTAGAGTCCTTGTCTCTAGATAAACAAACACTGTGAGAGAGCTAAAACCTCTTGTTAGGAACAAACAAATGAAACAAAGCAATTTTGAATCATTCACAATTAAAAGTGATTAAAGGCTGTTAAAAATCCAGTCTAAAGATGATGGGTTTTTTTTCAAAAAATCCCACAAAACCCCAAAAACTCTAAGTGAAATGGCTCCAGAGTGTAGAGTATAATTTTTTAAATGAAAGAAATTTAATGAGTTAGATAGAAACTTGTGAAAAAAGGAGCTGCCAACCCCAGTTTATATTTTTTTCTGGTTAAAAAAAAACCCACCACCACCACCTCAAAACCACATTTAGTTGAAATTTTTACTGATCTTTTCCTCTGGGGCTGGTGAATGGAGATTTGCAAGACAACTAAATTGGCATCAGTTGATTGTTAAAGCTCTTGAGTAAATATTTGCATGACCATAAAATGAGTTGAGTTGGAAGGGACCTCAGGAGGTCTCTGGTCCAGGCTCCCTCAAAGCAGGGCAGTGCTGAGATTGGGCTGCTCAGGGCTTTATCCCTGGGGTTTTGGCTACTCCATGAGAGCCCATGAGGTGCTGAATGCAATTGTGTTCCCTTGTATGTGCCAAGAGAGGGCTATGCAGTTGCCCCCTTTCTCTGCCCAGGGGTTGGGGCTTGACATCTATTGTATGTAGAGGTCTACCTTCCTGGGGGAGTGTAAAGTTGGGAGTTCTATTTACTGCTTCTGTTCAACAACTTTTTCTTGGGGCAAAAGCAACATCATACAGCTCATCCAAAGCCAGGTACAGCATCCCATTTCAGATCACCCAAAGCTATGGGCACTGATTTCATAGGTGAAACAGACAATGGGCACATCTGATGAGACAGAGAGAAAAACCTGGGCATAGGGCACTGGTGCACTTTCTCTTACGGTGTTTCCTTTCCTGCACTGGAAATGAGGGCACACACCCCTAACTTTCCATAGGCTTGTTTCCAGGACTTGAAACTGCACAGCAAAATTATTTTCATCTTTTAAGCAGTAGATTTTCACTATGAATAAAGTTGCATTTTATTTTTGTCCCTAGTGAAGGGAAAGCTAGCATGTATTTCCATTCTTTATTTTCCACACTACTGTTTTAATTCAGCTTCCTCTTAATAAAGGCAAACCACTACTATAAAGCTGAGAGAGTTCCATGAGCAGCAAAAGCAAGGAAGTTTCATTTCCTACAGATTTGTATCTTGAGGTTGTATTTTTATGTGGTGTCTCTGGTGTCTAATGATAGATGAGTCACATACTATGATTTAGGCAGGAAGGGTCTCCTTCACAGAATCACAGAATCACAAGGTGGAAGGGACCTTTAAGATCATCGAGTCCAACCCATTTCCTTAGACACCTTGAGGTGTCTAATCCAGCATCATGGTCAGAGAAGGTTTAACTCTGGAGGTAGATTAGATTTCTTGGGGTCTCATTCAGCAAGGGTTGGAAATCTCTAAGGCTGGACAATGCCCACCCTCTCAGGGGTATTGTTCCAGCACTGAACTTCTCTGAAGCTGAAACAATTTTCTTCTGTCCAGCTGGAATAGCCCCCAATGTAGGTTGTGATTGTTTCAGCTTGTCCTTTCACTGTGCGTCTTTCAGAAGGGGCTGTCTCCATTTCCCCCATTTTCCTTCCATCAGGCAGTAAAAAGAAAGGAACCTGATCCCCCTGCCCATGGTTTTCTCCTCTCCTGGTTGAACAAAGCCAGACATCCCAGTCTCTCCTTGCTCATTATGAACTTCAGTGTGCCCTCCATCCCAGTGCTCTTCACTTGGATACCTTCAACTTTTCTGACTCTTCTGACTCTTGGGTGATGGTCCCCCCAGGATAGAATACAGGGGTTTTTTGCTATGTGATTTTTCTCTACTTCCTCATCCTCCTATTTGCATAGCTTTAGTGTCTTTTAGTCTTTCACCTCTCCGTCAATGTATTTAATAATTTTTAAACTTGATAATGGGTTTAAAAATTATTTCTGGAAAGAGTTAATATACAGATACATCCAGTCTTACATAGAGTAATTACACAGGCCTCATATTCTTGTGAAATGAGGCTAAAATGCCGGCAATGATAATTTATTGGTCTTACGTGGAAACAGGGAGGAAAACCAGGTGACGATGGGGCAGATATCACTCCAGATCAGTTGTGTCTGTAGAAGAGGTATCTGTATTGAGGTATTTGCCATATTTTCCTACTGGTATTTATTGACCCCTTAGACAAAATTATTTCTTATAAAATCAGCTGTGTTAATATAGACACAGAGTTGAGGCTGTTTCATCTACCCTGGTGGATGCTACTTAATGTAGAAGTGCCAGTAGAGTATCAGTGGGTGTTTTGAGGGATGCCCTACTTGGTACTTACTCAAGGTGACCTGAGGGGGTGCAGGAAGGGAACTGAAGACACAAGTCATTGCCCTGCACATGGGAAATCTAAAAGGACTTGCCTCTCCAATGTTATATCTTAAAAAATTTTATTAGCCCAAATAAGACTTATACTGGTAAAAAAACTGGCGTACACCCAAATAATCAGAGAATCACAGAATCACTAGGTTGGAAGAGACCTCCAAGATCATTGAGTCCAAATGATGTCAGTTTTCTCCAATGAACATATTTCTGCCATGGTAAAATGGGGTACAGGTTACATGGGCAAAATTCCTCTTTTGCCTGTGTGGCTTGGTGGAATACTCTGCCCAGGTTAAGGTACAGCCATTTGGAAATCCATGTGGACTGGGTACTCAATGTCTGTCACACATCACAGCCTGGCACCCCCATGACTGATGCTTTCCCAAGTCTGTATTGCAGACATGGTTTAAAGACAACTATTATAAATATTTTTTGCACTAGCATAACTGTATTGATTCTTGGAGGGTCAATGATTCTGTTTTGCTTATATGATTACAGCTAAACGGGCAAACCTTCCTGAGAAGTCCCCTCCACTCGATGGCAATTCATTTTGAGCTTCTCAGAGGTTATCATGAGCATGGAAAACATCCGACAAATGGATTGTTCCCGCAGAAGCAATGAATGCAGATTGAATCGCCCTTGAATACGGCTGGCTTTTCAGACAGCAGCAGAGCACCATGCCTGTGTTATATTAGTTTTGCATATTGATAAGCTAGTGAGTGTTACACATTTGACAGGGCAAGTCATTGCTCAGCTTCCAAGGGGTCTTTTTAAGACAAACAGGCACTTTCAAAAAATCCACGGAATTTTATTTGGTTTTTTTTTAGAGGAAGCTGAAGGGTGGGGCTGGAAACATACATTTCAAGGAGCTAAAGCCAGGGCCTTTCCTCTTTTAAACTACTAGATTTGCTTTTATTTTCTATAAACCAGTTGTTTTGTCTCTTTCCTGTGCTATTTTTCTTCTTGCCTACATGCAAACTTCTGTTCTTCATTTCTTAGGTCCTCATCCAATAGTTAATACTTGAAGGAGCACCTAAGATGGCAATGAACAATGAAGCTGAAGTTTCTTCTTTGAAGAAAGTTCGAATAATAAAATGGTCTTACATCAAGCTGTGGAACTTATTTCCCAAAGACTATGAAAAAATTGGCATGAACTCTTCCCATTTGTCAATGTTCTGTATATCTTTATTTCCTTTTTTTCCTCCTTTCCTATGTTTGGAGTCTGATCACAAAGCATCTCTCTTTACCATGCTGTCTTTTTTTTTTCTATCTGGTCTCCCAGGCTGTCTTCCGCTGAATAACTGAGTCATCTGGCTCATCTCTACCTCAAACTTCCCTAGGGTGCTGAGTACTGTTCTTTCACAAATTAAAGTCTGGTTTTTTATGATTGGGGACTTTTCCAATTTTTAGCCCTTCCTTCTTTTGGACAGTCTGTACTGGGTGCCTTTTCCTATTCATGTACTTGTTTATCTTTCCTGCCCCTCAGGAAGAGCACTGTCATAAAGAAATTACTTCCCCTTAGATTTGTGCAACTTCTGAACAGGTCCTGAAGGTCTTGACTGCCAGTGGCTTTTCCCCAAAATTCTGCATTTCAATTTTAGTGACATTTAACAAACCACCCCAGTCAGAAGTCCCAAACTGCCTGATGAAGCTAATTTGTGTGCACCTACTTATCCACACACAAACTGATTGTACAGGGTGCTCAGTGTCAAATTGAGTGTCAGCGACCTGAATCCTGATAGCATTGATAACATCTAGATTTCAGTGGTAGCCAAGGAGCAGTCTCAGTTTTTCTCTGGTCATTCTTCCCAGCAAGGAGAAAGTGCTTTCGATGTATTTTTATTTATTAAGGTTTCCTTGCTGAAAGTGTGGTAGAAGTTGTTATACTCCAGCTTTATGGGTTTTGACTGTCAGTTGTTAACTAGGGTCAAAACCAGAGCTCGGTTTGAGTAGGGCTGATCACAATGGCTCAAACCAGAACCCGTCTGCCTGCCAGTAGGGCTGCTGCATCATCTGTGGTGGGATTAGTGCCTTAACATCACCTCATATCACATATAAAGCTAGTGTGGTAGAATGCTGTGGTGCCTGCACTGAACACCCATGTTCTGTCACCTTCACACCCACTTACTGGAAAAAAAAATAAAAGTTATGATTGCCTCTTCATTGCTCAGAAAAGGAGCTTTTCTGAAGCAGAAATGAAATGTGCATCAAGAATTTACAGGGTCCCATAGGAAGCAAGGTTCAGGTCAGTCACAGTTTTAAGTACACCACTGCCAAGCAGTTGAGAAGACCTATTGTGTTAGCACTGTATTGCCCTGTTGTTAGCTTTCAGGAGATGACTAATGTGCCTTAATTAATCCCTGTGTGAAAAACATACTTTGTCGGCAACACAGACAAGGCCAAAACTGTGAGCAAGTTATTGGGAGCTGCATCTTCCTGATGTGCTTTTCATCAGGGAAATGTTGGCCACATAAGGAAGTCAGCACAAACTGTGCTCTTTGGTCAAAACTTATTTACTGAAGATGATGAAAACCTGACCCTAGTTCAAGAAAAAGCATCTTCATAAGTAGAAAAATACCAGTAAAAATTGCAATTAACGAGGAAGATATGATCACAGGCTCACAGAGAATGGCAATGAATAGTGGTAATGCCACAGCATAGCAAAGGCACAGTGAGTTCAGATGTTCTGCTCTGTATAATCTGGACATGATTTCTGTATGCAGTGTGAGTGCTGTAGTACTTTTTTTTTTTTTTTTTTTTTT
>VXBB01019264.1:16572-49182 GCA_013399915.1 Illadopsis cleaveri
TTTTTTTTTTTTTTTTTTTTTAATCTTGGTAATAAAGTCAAATCCTGACTTAGGGCATTAGTAGTGATGGCAGATACACACTGTCACCATCAGCCAAAAGATCTCAAATCTCTTTGTAGACATATATTCAAAGGTCATTTTGTCCACAGCTGAAAACCAGCCCTCTCTGGAATAAAAATGAAGCAGAAAGTAGAAATGTGCAGAAATACCAGGCCAGGAAGTGGAGACTTCCCCTTCCTATTGAAGGGCAGAGGGATGGTTAAGTGATTAAAATATTAGCCAGAAGACTGACGTAACAAAACTGCATTTTCCAGTCTCTTGTAATACAGATGAACACTGTAGGAAATTGAAAATATCTGATCCAAGTCAATGGTGCATGAAATCTCCCATACTGTTGGATATTTGTTGATTTTACTTTGAATGTTTTGTCACAATGTGATAACAGCAGTGAGACTGACTACGAGATTAGCCTCTGGTCCAGACTGGCCAAATGAAAATACAGAGTGTGAAAATTGACTCTGGGGGTCCTAAAATCCTACACGTATATTGATTTTGTGCTTGCATGGGGATATTTATCCTGAGTATGCTGGTCACATGTTATACCTATCCTGTAGGCACTGGGGGAAGTTAAACACACCCCCCTTTCAAAACACTGGATTTGAAAGGAAGGCTGAAGTAAAGGCAGGAATATTGAATGGGGAATGGCTTGACCATAGCAATGCTTGTGAAGCTGAAGGAGTTATTCCTGATCCTTAGCTAGCTGCGGGTATGTCACCACACTGAATGAGGCTGCCTTGGGCTTGTTGAGTTTGGCCAAACTTTAATACTTCATTCCAGGCTTGAGTCAATGATCTGTCATGGGCATCAGTTAAAATAAAAGCTAAAACTAGTTTTGGAGTGGGCGAATTTCAGTTTGGGGAAAACTATTTATGGGTGGAGGTAAAGCAAACAAGACAAGCAATTGTGATGCCATGACACAGGCAGTGGTTTAAGAGGTGAGCAGAATGAGCTCTGAGGCAGAGAAACTAAACCCACATTACAATTTAAACCAACACCTGAATTCCTCTGAAATACTCAGACCAACTCTCCTACAGGAAACACAGTTTATCCTGGTGAGGCTCTGCTTTGCTTTGTGATTTAGACCTCTCGTTTCCATCATCTGATCACCAGCAAAACAAAATCTGCAAGCAAGAAACTTCTTTCATGCTTCTGGAGTTAGCACAGCTATGCCAGTGCAAATCTGGCAAAGCTGGGATGGCAAAATTTAGTAGCCTTAACCTGGCCTCAGATTACATCCACTCATCCTCTTTACTCTCTTGGATGCTGAAGCCTTCTGGTTGTAAAGTCAGAGGTGAGATTTCAAAACATGGGCTGGATCCAGAATTTGGCTCTGGAATGCATGTTTCACTGCTGGGAGAAGATGATTTATGGTGGGTTCCCTGAAACAGCTTCTCCCTGCTCTGGAAACCAGGACAGACCTGAGCAGATTGCAGAAGTTCATGGGGGTGTGTCTTGCACTGATAGGGCCTGAGGTCTCTATTCTTGGGTTGCTGTTACACTAAATGGTGGAAAGAATATTGTGAGTATCTTAATATTGTAGTTCTTATCCTGCAGGTTTCAACCATTATTTTTCATAGGAGAGGGACTTCTTTTTACACACCCTACATAGTTGCTGCTTGGCTTCTCCGCTAAGCTGGGCAACCAGGCACTAGTTGGGAACCAATGAGAATTTTAAGCTAGTGGAAATCTATGCTGACTGTCCAGTAGTTTCTCTATCAGGCTTGAACTTGGATTCTTCTTAGTTATTGGTAAGTAGTTCTGTGGATGACAGTCTGATGTTTTAGGGATGGCACAATGTGCTCAGGCAGGGCCTAACCAGCTCAAAAAGACTCATCTGAACAAATTAACCACCTAGGAGCAATTAAGTGATTGCAGCCACTTGTTGTTTTGATCATATTTTCCCAGTTTTAGTCACTGCAGCCTGTTCCACTTAAGAGCGAAACCTCTGCTCCTCAGAGGGCACCTTTGTGTGTGAATGGGAAGGTTGTATCATACCACTAGGAGAAAAGCAGTGCTTTTACTGTACTGGAGGGACAGGAGATGGATGGGCATTAGAGGAGGAACAGCAGTCTGTATTCTCAAGGATATTTAGGTACTTGATTCCTATTGATTTTGTCATGATCCAGGCAGCATGTAAATACCTGTAACAATCTGGACAGTGATAAGCTGGTTTCTTTATGAAGCTGCACTGAATGTTAAACACAGCAATGACTCAAATGCTGGAAACAAAGCTGAAGAGCAGAAGAAACATGTGATTACATGGGGCCGTGAGAAAAGGCGTGAAGGACAGCCAGGCAGGAACTGCTCCAGGAGATCTGAAGGCATTCTGTGCTGGCAGTTCATTGATGAAGGTTGCTCATTATTTACTTATTTTGAACATGCTGTTTGCTGAAGGCCAAAGCCTGTCAGATCTTAGGAAGGTTCTTTTTCAAGAGCTTTTGTTGCCTCAGCAAACATGTCATGAGTCCAACCCACCCACTCCACAAACAAACATTTCTCCAAATTATCAGGGGAATGGAGTTCATTTGACAGAGATGTCAGTTTGGTAGAGACAGATCACTTAGGGTGTGGGGTTTTATTGCGTGTGTGTGTCCAAGTCTTTGCCCTCCACTCTTCAGCTTCCTCCTCATGCATCCTATATAATGACTGTGTGTGTTATTTTCATTCCTTTTGGAGCTGCTTACCTTTCTAATTATACTCACTAAGCATTCAGTACTTCACTTGGCTGTGTTCCCAGAACAAAGGCTATAGCTGAATACAAATAACTGAATTAAAATAACTTCGGCTTTTAATCAGAGGAAGGCCCTGTGTTGCTTAGGAAGTTTGAGATATCACTAAGCAGAAAGGTAATTCTGCCAGCTGTCATGTAAATTGGGTGCCTGTCTGCTTCCCAAACCAGCTTCCATACTTCCATATCTGCCAGATTGCTTCTCCTGGTGAGCTTCACAGGGGACTAAAGGGAAGTGATGGCAATAATTACACTAGTATTTGGGACAAGAAGGAACTCTGGGTAAGAGAAACAAGAATTATTCACAGAATGCCCCAGCTTGAGTAGAGGCCATTTGAATCTGTTTGAATTGTTGAAAAGAAAGAAAGGCAGGAAAGATGGTATCTAGTGGTATCTAGAAGACACTTTAGTGGGATCCCGCTGCAGAAATGATGTCTTAATTTCACTGTTCAAGAAACCAGTTTGGTTTTGAGAAAGAACTGGGAAGAAGAGTAGGTGAAAGCAGCTTTCGGAAAATGTCAGACATTGCTCTTGCTCTTCCAAGAGAACAGAGAACAGAACTGACATGTGCAAAGACAAAAAGAGCTCATCTCTGTGCACTGATGATTATATTAAAAAAAAAATTACTGGAAGACTTAGCTCACTGTTGTCATGCATATAAATCCATCCAAATTGTCAATAGTCATTAAGTAGAAACTATTTTTGTAAGATTTTAACCCTTTTTTTNTTGTAGGTTTTTATTTTTTTTCTTGATGACTTTGATTTCCAGTCTTCACTTCTGTGCTACCGTTTTCTATCTATTCATTCTTTTCTACAAGCATCAGATGTCTGTCTGCAGAGAGTACTGCCATTTGACTTGAATTTGAAGAGCATTGACTTTTTAACGCATTAAGTGCCCAAAGCTTGGTAAGTTCTTTGTAGCCTTTTGCTAGAGATCCAGCTGATAAGGAGATGGGGATGTTAAGTTAGAACGAAGGCTGGAACCTGCTGTTGCCTGGTAGTGTCACATGGACCTCCTGGGCATACCTGCGAACAGGTATTTTATGTAAAAGGGAGAGGAGCAGGGCAGCATCAGGGACACTTCAGCCCTCTGGGGCACATGTCTTGAAGGTGCTGGAGTCTTGCCTTGATGTTATAATGATCAAATTTCCCACAGGACCTCAGGCAGCAAAGGAGTATTAGCAAATGCTGTGGAAATAGCTCAAAAGAAGTATGTCAGCCAGTGGCCCCTCAGGCATACACCGTCCCCTCACAGAGTCAATCATAGAATCATTCATTATGGCTAGGAAAGACCTCCAAGATCACCAAGCCCAACCTTTGACCAAACACCACCATGTCAATTAGACCAGAGCTCTGAGGGCCACGTTCAGTCATTTTTTGAACACTTCCATGGATAGTGACTCCACCAATTCCTTGGGCAGCCCATTCCAGTGCTTAACCAGTGAAGAAATTCTTCCTAATGTTCAACCTGAACCTCCCCTGGTGCAACTAGATGCCTCTTGTCCTGTCACTTGCTGCCTGGGAGAAGAGACCAACCCCCACTTTGCTACGACCTCCTTTCAAGGATTGTAGAGGTCTCCCTGAGCCTCCTTTTCTCCAGGGTAAACCTCTCCATCTCCCTCAGCCACTCCTAATGTGACTCACTCTCCAAACCCTTCCCCAGCTCCACTCTCCTTCTCTGGACACACTCCAGCCCCTCAATGTCTTTCTGGTTGTGAGGGGCCTAAAACTGAACCCAGGATTTCAGGTGTGGCCTCCCCACTGCCGAGTACAGAGAGACAATCACTGCCNTTAGGGTTGTGGAGTTAATCTTGTGAGATTTTTTGTTTGTTGAGATTTTTTGGAGAGGGAGAGGGAAAGAGCTTTTGGATTTATTTTCTTTGGTTTTGTTTAAATGTGCCTGATACAACCCAGACCTGAGGTGCAAAAATACATTTTTTTTTTCTTTTNAGACCCCCAGATCCTTTTCTTTCAAGCAGCTTTCCAGCTACTCTGCCCTCACCCTGTATCACTGCAGGGGGTTGTTGTGACCCAAGTGCAGGACCTGGCACCTGGCCTTGTTGAACATCACACAATTGGCCTTGGCCCATCAACCCAGACTGTCCAGATCCCTCTGCGGAGTCTTCCTGCCTTCTGGAAGATCAACAGTCCCACCCAGCTTGGTGTCCTCTGTGAAAGTACATCCTCACTTTCCTCCATCTCTGGGGCTGCAAGGGTCTTCAGGGTTGCTTGGGTTCCTCTCCTCTATATGCTGGGAAACACCTCTGGGGAGCTGTGGTTGGCTTTCCTTTCCTTTTGAGCTCTTGGAGCAGATAAGCTGTTGAAGGTAAGGTAAACCCTTGGGCTGTGAATGTTGTCACACAATTCCCAGATTCCTCGGGGCTGTGGGAAGAGCATCTTCTAAACGTGTGTGTGACCCAGTCCCTGCTGTCTGAGTTGGGCTGTCAGTGTGTACATGGATCTCCCACAGCCTCCAGGCAGGATCAAAACACCTTAGAGTCATCAGCTATCAGAATTTGTCAGAGATGGTTTAGGTGTTCCTGATGCTGCCAGGGACTGAGCTGGATGTCTCTTAAGTCTTTGCCAACACTGTATTTCAGTAGTTATCATTAACAACAGGATCCTGCTCTGAGAAAGGCTGGTCTGTCTCCAGCTAACTGGAATGGGGGAAGAGAAACAGCAAAGTAGGCATCAGTTTTTATTAAGCAAATAGTGCAGATGCTCCAAATCTATCCTGTTGCTTTCTGAGCTGGTCCTTTTATCCTTTAGCAGTGTAAAATATGATGTATCACTTTTCTGGCAGCATATGTTGTTTGGTTTTTATTTTTCCCCTCTGGCTTGGGGCTCTGTTGTGAAACAAAAATAAGAGAAAAATTATTTTTGGAATAAAAATAGTTTTAGTGAAAAAAGAATGCATGAATAAAAAAAAAGCTTCACCTTTCCAGATAAGTTATGCATGAATATAGCATTCAGAGTGGCAGCTTTCTACTCAAACATTCAGTAGTTTTTAACAACTGATTGTCAGCTTTACAGGTAGATTTCAGAATTTCTTCTGTGATCTACATGCAGTGAGTTTTGCTCATTCAAATCTCATCTTTGGCCTTTAGTAAGAAACTGTGTTTTGAGATTGAGAGAAAAATAGAACTTGATGACTCTTCACTTTAGTTGCTGTATTTTTGTGGGCAAAGCCTTCACCTTGTGAGCACTTGTTATGCAATCCACGAAGAAACCCACCAGGGCAAACAAGTAGGGAAATTCCTTTACCATGTTTTTTGCTCTTAAGATATTTCTTCCCCATGAAAGGAACTTCTATTTTGTCTATCATTGTCCGCACTTATCTATGTGTATAATTGTTTTGGAAGTAAAAGAATTTGGGGGAATTTGTGGAAGTTGTTACTGCTTTTTCGGTGTTTTTTGTTGTTTGTTTGGGGGTTTTTGTTTTTGTTTTTGTTTTTGTTTTTAGCAGGAAAAGGTGAAGTAGTGGCAAACCAAATCCCATTTACAGAGCATTTGGTTCACAAATTTTTTTAGATTCTTCTTTTCTGGTTAATGGAAGTATTTGATCTGATCCAATGTCATTATCTAGTCTTCAGTGATAGCAGATCTAGACCATAATGAACTCTGTTGATCCAGAGAAAATGAGAATATAATAGCAGAGTAATTTAATTGTGAATGGCTCTTCAGTTAAGTAGAAAATGATATTAAAAAGTCAGTGGTTGGAAGCTGAAGGCAGAAAAATTATACCTAATTTCTAGTGTGATTTATCTACACACTCAGAATAAATGAGATTAACAATCATAATAAATGTAAGGATGCTTTGGATCTTGGGACTCTTGGCCTGGGACATATCTCACCCAGTTCTGGATGCCTATGATGCATCTATAGCCACTTTTCAGAACTCTGTGTCTTGTTTTGTTTGGATGAGGATCCAGTCAGAACCAGGGTGTGATTAAACCAACTAACGACCATCACTTAATTTAGGATGAAACAAAGAAAATTCCGAAGCTCCAGGGGATATATTGAGCTTATCCCACCAGATGTAGAAGGACCAGCAGGTGACACAACAGACACCTAGATGCAGGTGGGTTATTTCTGTCTCTGAAGGCTGACTCTCTGCAGAACTCACCCTAAATTATATTCTCCACACCAGCCAGTAATAAAGACCCTGAAGGAAAGTGCTGTTTTAGTTGTCTGTTGTGCAGGAGACTAGAGGGTATGATCACCAGTCCCTTCTGAGCATAGAATATGTGAATCACCAGTGAGTAATTCTCCAACTGCTGTTGAAAACTTTGCTGATCATTTTGGGGTTTTCACTATGATTTCCTCCATTCCCAATGATTCATCTCTACCCTGGCCATGGTTTAGAATGAAGGCCCATGGAGAGGTTGCTTTTCCTGTTTTGGGTCTTGGCCTGCTGCAGGGAAAAATAAGGTACTGAAGTGTGTAAGCACCTTTCAGCTCATCCTGGTACTTTTTTCTGACCGATGCCAGCAGAGATATGAAAGTCATTGAAATCAGTAACATTTTGAGCAAGGTTAGGACCCTGCCCAGGCAGAACGACTCATAACATTAGGGCCTCTTTTTCTATCTTGCATTTGATAATGATCTTCTTGGACTTGGCTGCATTTATTATTTGTTCCTTGCAGGCTGTTTATGTCCAGTTTCACACAAGAGCTGTTTGCCTGATGTGTGTGTTTTTGTGTGTGCTTCCTCTGTGCCTTGAAATGGCTCCCTTTGCCAATGCACCCTGCCTGTTGTGCCCCATCTGGTTCCCTTGCTGTGGATATACACTGTTCTCCACCTGCTTTGGACACGAGACTTATCAATGTGTGCAGAGAGCCATACTGAGACACTTTGGCTCCCTGGACATTTCTCCATTGTGCATTCTCTCCAAACTTTCTTTTACAGATGCTCCTTCAGGCCAGTGGTATGCCTCCCACCCATGCATAGTTTTCCTGGGCACCCTTCTCCCTGATACCATGATTTTTTTTCCTGGCTGTCACCCTGCTGGTTCCCTGCCACCCTTCCAGCTGGGATGCAGTAGAGCCAGTTGGCATGAGGAGTATTTGCCTTCATTCAGCACCAACTTCCCGTCCCGTCTTTCTTATAAGAAATATGGACAAAAATGTTTTAACAGGGCCTGAAGTGACAGGGTAAGGGGTGAAAATTTTAAACTAAAAGAGAGTAACTTATATTGGACATTAGAAATTTTTTACTGTGAGGATGAAAGGGGTTGCCCAGAGCAGTTGTGGATGCCCTTTCTCTAGAAGTGCTCAAGCACAGATTCGCTGGGGCTCTGAGCAACTTCATCGAGTGGAAGGTGTCCCTGCCCATGACAGGGGGTTTGGAACTAGGTGATCTTTAAGGTTGCCTCCAATCCAAACTATTCCATGATTCTGTGATAATATATCTCTGCTAAAGTTTCCATCAAATCTGAAGAGACTTCCCGGGATTCTCTTCTTGACTCTTGATTTTGTTTATTGTTTCCTTTTCTTCCCACTTTACCTCTTGTCTCAATGGTACATTATCCTAGACCAGATAAAAATACCTTGTGCCTTGCTTTTCTTCTCCGCTAATACAGAAGTTAAGGTCATCCCTGTGTCCTACTTTCATTGCTGTCTCCTGACTCATTAGTCTATTGCCAAATTCTCTTTAGAAGTTTGTATTTCTTCCCAGTGCTGGCAACAATCCTATCACTACAATCAAATCTCTAGCAGTTTCGATTTCTTTTCCGTCTGCTCTGACCTTCACACCTCGTGGAAAATGTATATTTGTTTCACTGTTGTCTTTTTGTGAGTGTTGCAGCAAAATAGTGCCCTTTAATTTTTGTTTCACTAGGGAC
Organism: Illadopsis cleaveri; assembly: GCA_013399915.1. Taxonomy (NCBI): domain Eukaryota; kingdom Metazoa; phylum Chordata; class Aves; order Passeriformes; family Timaliidae; genus Illadopsis; species Illadopsis cleaveri. The sequence goes on from VXBB01019264.1 coordinate 25,203, forward strand.
TTTTTAACGTCTTCTCTGTTGTGCCAATAAATTGTGTCACATCCTGTGAGGATTTAAACCTGTCTCCTTTGCTGAACTCTTAGTTTCTCCCAGACTGTTGTCTGCATCTGAATTTTACTGGTCTTTTCATTTAGCATTTTAAGAAGTTTTCCTATGAAAAGGTATTCTTTGAGTAATTTTGGTTTCTTTCCTTTTCACATTTCTTGCTTTCTTCACTGTCTTCTTCATTAAACGGACTTTGTTCCCACCAACTTGCCACAGGCACCAAGCTAAATTTTTGGGACACAGCACACACTTGGGGGTCACTTAATGGTCCCCTCCCCTTCCTTGGCACTATCAAGTTTCCTCTCCAAAGTGCTCCAAATCCATCTGACTGAGACCAGAGCACACTGCACATCATTTCTTTTCTTTCCAGTGCTGAAACCACAGTGATTAGTGGTATTGAGTGGGTTTGTTTCAACACAGTTTCTCTGGGCCATGGGAACCATAAGTATAGAAAACTGAAGTCCTCACTCCAACACTTTTCCTCCAGTTGTGCTGGAATGACGTGGCTCTCATTGGTTCAGCACTCACTCAGGTGTCTGGGTTTTCACTTGTGTGCCTCACCCCAGATACATATTCTATGCCCTCCTTGTTCTTTCACCATTTGTCTAGGTGTTTAATTGTGAATTGATGTAAATATTTCTTCAGGGAGCTCTTCTGGCAGCAAGATCTCAGCCATGTTATCCCAGTTGCCCCACACGGGCTGGGGAATGGCATCTCCTGGAACATTCCCACGTGGGATATATGTTGCAAGGTGAGGTGTTTGAGAAGAAATTCTGCTGTTTCATTCCACTTTTGTTTGTCCATTGATAAAAAAAAGGATGCCTGATCTTCAATCCACTTGGAAGCCTTTGTTTGCCAAGGGATGTTTTACTGTCTCTTCAAATCCTCAAAAACCATCGAAGTTGAGCAAAGCAGCACAGTTAAACCTCTCAGTCCATGTTGTTCTGTCTCCAGTGAGTGCTCCTGAGCAGGAGCAGCAAAATTTCTTACCATTTGAAATATGCAAAGAGTGCTTCTAATATATTCATGAAAAATAATAAGCTACCTGCAAATGGAACCACACCTGTTTCCTCCAACCAGAGGAGAAAGTGGATTAAACCCTTGCCTCGTTTTTCCACAGCTCCTACAAAACACTGAGTACCGTTTACAGTTGGGAGCCTGATTATCGTTATGCTTCTTTAGCTCAGGGAAAAACAGCTTTTCCTGGTGTAGATTATATTTGCATTTATATTTATTCATTTGCATACAGATTTTTGTGCCCTGCTCTTGAAAGGTAAAGATATTCCAGCTCTTTTAAAGGCAATAACAGTTCATTTTATGCCCTGTTCTCCATAACAATAATTGCTATAACTCTGAAGCTCCCCTGGCATTTTAAGGGCAATAAAGAAAGGGGAGGATGGAAAAAGAGAAGAAAATTCTCCTATTAATTGGTGAGACTCCAGGGTTCTGTTCTGCAGTGTTTTACTCCTGTGAGTAATCTCATTATCCTTGGTAGGACTGGTTGTACAGAGGCAGCAGGATCATGCTCCAGAAGTCCAGCCTTTAATCAAATCTACCTGTTTAAAAGGAACACATGGTTGCCTTTCAGTGGGAGCCTTTAGCTCTGAAACGAGGATGTAAATTAGCTAAAATGCCTCAGAGGAAGGAAAACTTCATCTGCCAGGTCTTCCCTCTGCTCTTGCTGAAATTAATCCATTGGTTGTGTGTGTGTGTGTGTATGTGTGCAGGGGAGTGATTCTTTGCTATTTTTCCTTTCATAGAGATTCAGATCCCCCTTTAGAGAAAAATATTTCACCATGTGTTTGAAAAAAAACATGTATGAAGGGTTGTGTTGTATGGATGCAGTAAAAAACATAAATCTTTAGTCAGGAACAAAAAAAGAATAGAGGGCTTCAGACAAACTATTTGAATGCTAGTAAATGTATTCAGATCCCCTAAATGTGAGTTAGAAAAGCAAGTCTTTGAGATAGTCTTCTATTCAGAATCAGATTTAGCCCAAATTCCAAATTTGTTGCATAATAAGAATAAAAAATCACTGTGTTTTTTATAAATGTGAACAAATGTTGCCACATCATCTGCAGCTATCATATGGGGTAACACAGAAAAATAACATGATCTTTCCCATATTAAGAAATAAAATGCCAGGTGAAAAACAGAAAAGATGCAGAAAAGCTCTGTTTGTCTCACAAAGACTTAAAATAAAACCCCAAAGCAGCCTTGGTATTTTTTTTCCCCATAAGAATAGACACAAACTCAAGTGGAAAATTAATGAGTCACAGCAGAATAGCTTGGCTCTTCTCCTACTCACTCTGTTCCCTGCCTGCCACCTCACCAGGCATCCAAGGTTCTATCCATCTTCTGCTGCCTTCCTGGTGGCCTACAGGACTAACTTCAGGGATGGTCATCTCACCCCAGATAGATGAACTCCTACAGTGATTTTCTACTGCTGTGGGTAAAGCAGCAAACTACACAGAGAGGTATCAATCTTTTGAGGCATTCCTCCCATAGCAGAAGTCTTGAACCTCTTAAAGCATTTTGCTGTTCAGCTGCAGATACACTGCCATTGATAGCTTGGTGTTCGAGCCAGCTTCAGGGATGGCAGTGCAGGTGTCCTGTGCAGGATAGTGGACATGCAGAGCAGGGGGAGGTTATGCTTGACCTTTTGAGAGTATCAAATAACAGGACAAGCACTATAAGGTGATTTTTAGTGCCTAGCTGCTTCTCCTGGTTTCTCTTTGAGACCAATTTGAGCCTTACCCACTCATACCAAATGAGGATCTGACCTCCATTCTCAGGAAGAGCACCAAGCTTGTTTATGAAATAATTGACTTGGCTTCCATCCCAAGAAAAGCATTTTTTCTTTTGGTTTTGGTCAAACTAAGTTCCTATTATGGTTAGCCAGGCTTGTACAATAAATATTTGGCAACTGGCAGTGTGGTGTTGCTCAGTGTGAACTTTTTGTGCTGCGGTTGCTTACACAAAACCAGCACTGGGCCAGCTGAGTGGCTGCTGCTGTGGGACAGTGTTGGTGAAAGTGCAGCCAGTTGGGGTGGCCACACCAGCTAGGCTGAATCACGCCATCAGCTTTGCCTGACTGCACACCAACCATCCAGACCCTTTTCAGCTGTGGCAGCCTATAGGAATCTGTCTTGCAGTCCATCTTGCAGTCCTCACAAGTTGGAAACAGAGGATTTGAAGTGGCTTAAAAATGCCAGTGGTACAAAGCAGGTGTGGTGTGAACAGTGCATCTGGCAGAGGCTGGAGGAGAAGCTGCATGGTGCCATGGCAGTTTGCTTTACCCAAGACTGGGCTGCTGCTGCTGGTTGTTCTCCAGCACTGAGTAACATGATGTCATCCACTTTCACATTCAGATTAAAGTGGAGCATTTTAAAACAACATTTACCTTTTTTGTTTGTTTGTTTTTGAAAAATGATCTGGTTTTCAGATTATTCTTTGTATGCTGAGTGTATGTATGTGAATGAATTAGATATGTCTTTCAAGAAACATAACTGTACATAGCACAACACTATTCCATATATACAACATCATTTCCATTCACAAAGAAAGAGGGTCAGCCTCTTGCAGCCCCACGAGAGACCTGGTTTCTCACCCAGTCTGTACAGATGACAACTTTCTGGGCAGAAGTAGATTCAAGTTTTAAACAGATTTATTTATTAAAAATTGATGCACTCTTACTACATCATGATTTAACTTGGATGCAAATATGTTAAAAAAAAAATCTGTCAGGATTGAAAGAGGCTCAGATAACTCTGTCTTGAGCATGGAGATAAACTAGGAAACCTCCTAAGATGCCTTCCAACTCTTGATTTCAGTGGTAACTTGATCCTTTAAATTGACAGTAATTTTCCCAGGTAGGGCACGTATGCACAATCCCTGGCATCTTGAGGCCAGTTTTTTGCTAAAAAAGAAGGTGAAGATGTCTGAAATACAGCTCTGACATGCAAATGAGCACAAAAGTCACTGCAAGGCAAAATATCTCACTTTTGCTAGGCTAAAATCTCAAAGCTTTTTTGTCATTACCTGCTACATCACTCTTCTCCCTGGTCTCAGACCCATCCTGTCAGACTTTCACTTCCTTGCTCTGATTTGGTTATACTCATGATGTCGAAACACTCTCTTCTGTGTACCTCCCCCTGCTACTATTAGTTCCTTATTTTTTTCTGAAATCTCTTATATTTGTTTACAGATGAAACCCTCCGAACTTCCCCTAAGTCACCACCTCTGCTTGTTTTCCTGTGGAGATCTCTTTCATAATTTTACTTTTCCCACTAATTTTAAAGCTTAATATTCCCTTTGGTTTCTCTACTGCCATTTTCCTTCACTCTGGAGTTTTCCAGTGTATAGCTCATATTCTTTTCCTGTCTTTCCATTTTCCTGGGGCTGCCTACTACAGAAGTCGATGTCTTTCTTTTCTCACAGTCAGTTTAATGGGTTTTTTTGTCCACACAGAACTGTTTCTTCCCCTTGAAGCTCATGTGAGCTGTATAACTGCAAATTGTTTCAGTCCATGAAAGAAAGTCTCCCCAGACTGAAATCTTTCCTAGCTGCACTAATTTTCCTGATAGTTCTCTAAGGTTTTAATTTGTGCTTTTCATAGAGAGTCTTGATAAGATGTTGTATTTTTTTAGAAAACTAACTTTGCCTTGCACAGGACAGGTATTTATGGGACTTGCTTGGCACATGAAAAACTTGAGCTCCAGCCCATGATTGGGAAAAACAAGGGACTTGAATTTTGGTCATCTCTGTCCAGCATGAAGGCCCTGCCCATGACATTACTGACTCAGCTGAGATGGGCACCTGTCAGAGGTCCAAGAAAATCTTCTAGATGTCACAGAAGTGTCCTGCTGTGAAATGAGAGAAATCTCAGAAGTGGAAGTGGTTTGGGAAAACCAATTCTCACAGAGTTGCCACAGGGCTCATATCCTCAGCTTTGCAGAAATCATCACAATGGGAAGATTGGGCTGGTTGGCTGCTAATTTCAACCTTCTCATAGAATGGTTTGCATTGGAAGGGACCTTAAAGGTCATCTAGTTCCAATCCTCCTGCCATGGGCAGGAACACCTTCCACTAGACCAGGTTGCTCAGGGCTCTGTCCAGTCTGGCTTTCTCCCAGACTTCAGGACCACTTGCAAAGTAGTAACCTGAGACTTTTCCCTAATTTGTTCCCTGCAGGCCCAAGCGTGGACACCAAATATTGCCAAGTGCTTCTACCTCTTATTTGTCCCTTAGAACAGTGTGGGTCTCTTCTGCTCCTGTGAAACTTAACATGACACCAACTTGCAAGTATAATTTGCCTCACTACATAGGATCACAACTGTCTTCACACTGTATTTTTATTTCTCCATGCTAGGAAGAATCTCAATTTTTCATTGCTATTACTTTTTTAGATGAACATTTCCTTCCTCTTTGTCAGTTTATGCAATAGAGTAAAATTGCTGTCAGGATCAGTAACACATCCTTTGACAGACCCATAAGGGCAACCTCACTATCCTATCTCCTAAAAATAAAATAATTAGGAAAAAAAAAGTGCCTCATTTTTCATCAGCCACCAGAAATGAACCTGTGTTTTAGATGGAAATATTGAAAGTATAAGTCTCCTTATTTTCATTTAAAGCAAATTAGCTTGTTCTTCCTCTTTATTTACAGCTGAAACCATAACTTTTCCTGCCAAACAAATCTATGAAATGCTATTCTGTCTTTAAATAATTTTTATTTTGTTTTGTTTGTTTGCTTTGATTTGGTTTTTTTTTTTCCCTCTGTATGACTGTAATGTTTTAGTTTTGCATTTGTTTTGCACAGGAATGAGGAAAGACAACTGTAACCTGCTTATTTTTAAAAGGTGTAAAATGCAGTGCAAGATGCAAAGAACAGTAGAACTGATTTATGCATGATTGGTCCACTCACAGGGTATTGTGTTTCTGGTCCTTGTCCTTAAATTTTTGCATAAGTGCATCCTCTGTTACTAGAACTGGAAGGATGAAGAGGTTCTTCCTGTATTGCATTAAAAATTGGTTAGATTTCACTAGTGTTGTTAACCTGCAATCTCATTCTTCTCTTTAACATAAAGACAATCTAATCTGTACATAAAACTCTGAATTTCTGTAAAAATATGCTGATCATTAGATAAGTTTTCCTTTTGTTTTCTTCTCTCAGTTGTTTTATTTTCATGACCAGAAAATGTAATCCTTTACCCATGGGTAAACAGCTAAGTTGTTTAAGATCGAAACAAACAATTTTCATTGCCATGAAAGTACAAGCAGATCTTCTGAGCCTCATGCATTCAGAGTGAGATTGCTTCATCCTCCCCTTCAGATTCCTCCTTTGCTGTAGCTGTATCACCCACTGGTGAAATACAATTGTATGTGGTTCTCCCAGCAGCATTCCCATGGTTAGTTCAGTCTGGCAGGAGGAGATGTGGACCATTGCCACCAGGATTGAAGCTGCCTGGGCTTCACAAGGACAGCCCAGCAGCCAGTCTCAGCAATCTGCTCACCTTCACTTTTCCTCCTTGGCCTCTGGCTTTGAGGCTTCTGAAAGTCATTCTTTCTGCTTCACCACTGTCCTCCATGGCAGGGGAAGGGTGCCTTGTTTGCTGTGGGATTTCAGGAGCTGATGTCTCTGAAGGTTTCTTCAGCAGAAAGCTATTGGCATTTGCAGAGTGCAGCTCCATCACAGAGATGAGTAGTTAAAAGTTTTCCAGAGGCTGCTCTGTACATCTGCTGCTTAGATTTCGAGGCATTTGCAGAGGAGAAGTAAACATAATACTAACTGGCTAGAAAGCAAATCCTTTCTCTTTAAAGTTCATGTTAAATGCAAAGTGCAGTGCAAGAGGAAGGGAAAGCATCAATCCAGATCATTTACTGTTACCCCTAAGGAGCAGATTCATTGTCTTTTTTTGCTCGAAGGATGGTGGTACAGCTATTAAAGAGCATTCTTTGCTTCATGGGAAGGAGGGGAATGTACCCCCGTTATCATTAATTATTGATAATTGATGGCATATTTAATGAGTTCAGAAAATGATCAGTTCATTCACAATAACCTCTTCTGCCTGCCCCCTTCAGATCCTCTAGGAAAAAAACCCCAATAGACAGCAAAATGGAGCCACTAAAATTCAGGATGACTAATGGGACTTACATAGTATAAAATGGCAGGATGAAGATACAGCTTCTGTGTACAAGTAGCAACAACTTAGATAATTTTAGAAATGCAGGCAAGTTTTTTGCATTTTTTTTTTAAAGAAGAGACAGAGACAACAATAAAATACCACACCTACTGAAATGTTGTTACGTTTACTTAGATTTGAGCATGCAAATAAAGGAAAAGAATGAGGAATTAGGTATTCAGAAAGAGTCTCCACAAAGGCTGGTTAAAGTCAGCAGCAAGAATGAGGAGGCTGCTCCCAAAGGGGAATCCATGCTGAGAGAGAGGGGAATTGCCCTCTGACTGTCTTTAGTCTGGAGCCGTTTGGGGTGCAGCTTTTGTGTGATGTCTTTACAGTCCACAGTAAAGTGGTCACTGGCTTGTGACTAGGAATCCTAATGCTTATCCCAAACAGCAGTCACCACTGTTGAAATGTCAGCAAGAACGATAAGAAGTATCAGATATTTGGGGGTAGTGGGAAAGGCAACAACTGTTTCTTCTCTTTTATTTGCAAAAAATGGCTTCTGGCAGTTACACCTCCGCTGAGGATTGATTTGCTCCTTAGGAATAGAACAGGAAGGAGGAATAATAGGAAAATATTTTATGAAGTGTGACAGCAGATGGGCTATTAGCTATGACTCACTGTGTGGCATGCTGGCAAACTCTTGCTAATGACCTTGTGACTCGGCGGCCGCTTCGGCAGAGGTTACAGACTTGACAGGCCATCTCTGCCTGGCAAAGGTGAGCCTCAGCCTCGCAAGCATCATGCTGCTCTGAGATTTGTGGTGCCAAAAATGTGTTATCTGAGTCAGGGAAACTGAATTATGTGAATAATTAAAATTTGTATCAGAGTTGACTGTTGTGCACTATGTGGATGGTGAAGTTAGTCCTGCCCACAATCACTTCATTAATCTTTTAAGTTATCAAACCAAGGGGCCCATGTTATAGGTGAAGATGTTCAGTGGGATATCTTACCCACATATTAAGTAGGGGTAAGTGAAGGGAGGGTCGGATATATCAGAAAGGTGACAAATGCAGTGAAAATGCCAGAGCCACCCATAAATTGATAGATCGATGTTTAATTTGACCTTTAAAAATCAAATTAGAAGACCTCTATGTGACACACATTAGGGAAGGCCCCTGCCATAGAAAGGGAAAGTACAGACTGATCTAGTACTTCTTATCTGGTTTTAATTTCTGTGTCATGGATGACATTTTAAACATCAAGTCTTCATGAAGCCCAAGGACCACTGGTTTTAGAATGACTGCATATTCCCACATGGGCACAGGTGACTATCAGGTGAAAAATAGCTGTAACTGGTGTCAAAGCTCACCTTTGGTGCTTGTATTACAAAAATACAAGCCTTTCTAAATCAGCCTTTCTTCCACCATCTGCTGAAGCAAGCAGCCAGAGTTGTAGTCCTGTATCTGCCTGTGATATTTTCATTTCCAGATGCATTTAATTTTGTTTACAACTGCATGGCACTTGCTCAGAGAACTGCTTGCACCTCTTGCCAGTGCTTTGGAGATGATGTAGTTGTGTGGAATAAGGAAATTACTATTGTTATTACTTCAGACTTTATATAAGAAAATATAGGAGGCATGAAACAGCTTGTATCTTGCATATATTTGGTGTATTATGGAAATCAAATTTTACTTTCTATGGACTGGGGAAATTGTGTCTCCTTTGCCTTAGAGGTGCACTTTCTGTGTAGGTTGCTCCAGAGGCCACTGGTACTGAGCAGAGGAAGGAGTGTGTCCTCTCTCCTGGGCACCATTAATACATGTCAGTAAATTATGATGAGGAGCCTGAAACTTGCTGGAGAAACCTCTTGGGAGGATTAGGGATGAGGCAGCTGCCAGTGAGGGCAATCCTGAGGGCATACCTCTGCTGAAGGTGCAACACAGAAATTTGGTGTCAGGGCAGGCAGGTAAGGGAGGTTGGAACAGTTCTTTGAGAGAAGGAGGAGTTTTCCTGCCCTCCAAAGACAACCTACAGCCTTCCAAGAAAGAGGTGATCAGTATCTCCCTCCTCAAAACATATTCCTGTAGTGAATTCAAAGGGAGTTTGAAATATTCTTTACAACCTATAGGATAGGAGTATTTTATCTAGAGGACCTGAAGATTCAGAAAGATCACTTTGGCAATATTTATGAAGACTGAGTAGCTTAGTGAAGCTCACACGCTTGCATTTTCCAGATCCTTGCACCAGATGGTTATTTTGATTCAATGCAACAAATCAGAGGACTCTCAGTTCAGTGAACCTCATGAAGCTGTGACATGTGCACTCCCAATGCATTGCTGGAGTTAGGGATTATTTGGAATTTGCAATACTGGATGTCCTCCTGCCATTGGGAATCTCACAAAGGTTTCCCCAGAGCAGTTGCAAAGCACAGCAATGAATTTGGACTGTGACATTCTTGGGTTTTACCCCTGTTCATAGCTATGGACCCAGAAGAATCTGGAGGGGCAGAAGGAAAGAAACGGCTCTGCTCTGACAAGAAGGGACTGGGGGCCCTTTTGCAAGAACCCTGCACTATTTTCCCAAAATTTATTATCCACTCTTGCACAAAGTCAAATTAAAACTGTGTTGGGACAAGAACCAGTATCCTCATACAGCCTCCTGAGCTACCTGAGGCCAGTGCAAGTGCTGGTTTTCCTGATGCAGGGGGATTGCCCATGTAAGCTTCCCCCTAGGACTTCAGCCATGTAATCTGTTTTTATAGAGATGCTGTCTTTGGCCCTCTGGCTTTGATTGGCTGCTGTCTGTGCAACAGTGGCAAGGGAAATGCACCAGACACAGTTGGAGGTGATATCAAGGTGGCAGTGGAAAGCCATCACTAGTGGAAGGCAATACTGAAACTTTAACTGAGACTCTGTAAGATGCTGTGAAAATGCTGTGCCCCTTCAGTAGAGCATGTAGGGAAAATGCAAAAAGTTCCCTGTCCTGCATTTCATGCACCATGTGTCCCTGCAGGTTTCCATTCACTTGCACATAATGAATCCTCTTATTTTGGCAAAAGGGGATCCTCATGTAGGATGTTCTATCCTATGTTATCTAGGGAAAATTGGCTTGCTTTCCTTTGGTTTCTTTTACCAACTCCATAGGAACCTGCAGTCCATGTAGGACCCCAACTTTCCCAGGATTGCAACCCAGCCACCATCACATGATGCAGGGAGGCAGCCTGCTCTGCAAGTTCCCTCTGTCCCACCTATAAAACAGGTTTTGGGCATCACTCAGCAGCAAGGCCTGAATGAGTGTCTCTCAGCCCTAATACAAACTCCATCGCTCAACAAGAGCACTTACACTCTCTATCCTCTCAACTTCTGGACAAATACAAGTAGAAGAGCTAAAAATTCTTTCTTTAATTGGGGGTGAATAAATACAAATTGACTTTTTTCTCTATTCCAGGAATGGAGCAGGAGCTGGCAGCAGTGTATCAGTATGGGCAGCTCCTCACCTTTTAACAGCCAAGATTCTTCTGAGCAGAAGGGCCCTGTCTTCACCCCTTGCTGTATCCTCACTATCCTCCCAGCCTGGTGGTGATGCTGACACTGAGCTACCAAGACCACTTGAACCTCTCTGTCCTTTAGCCCTTTCTCCAGGGCTTCCTGTATGTGAAGACCTTGGAGTTATCAGAGTTTAAAAAAAAAAAAAAAAAATGTTCACGGGGTAATCCATGCCCCATGCTGATAAGAAACTTTTATTTCACCAAGATGTTGGAAACAACAGCTCTGTTATGTCCCATTCCTACTAAAAATGGGGCATCTGGGGTGAATCTGATTCCCAATAGCTGAGGGTGACACAGGAGGAAGTTCTTTGAGGTAAGGATTTGACTTGTTTGGGTATGAAGAACAGAAAGAAAAAATCATAAGGTAAGTCTGTGAAAAGTTCAGGAAGAGTTCTCTTGTGAAAATGAGGTTAGTGCAAGGAGACAGCTTTGCTCAGCATTTACCTTCTGCAAATTTCCACCCCAGTCAGCTGCAATCATGTAAAAGAATGAGTAAATGGAATGAAGGACAATATGTTCGCACTAAATTCTTGGTTATCTGAAGATTTCCTCTGGACTGAAAAGATAGCTACAGCCATCCATTCCAAGAGTGTTTAGATGTGATCAGGTAGGAAAAAATAATCTCAAACAAATGCAGCAGAGAGAGCTTTAAATTTCAGTGAGTGTCCTGACTGAAAAAAGAATGATTTCACAGGGGAAAAATCCAAAGTAAAACTGCAAGAACAATGCTAATTAGAGATGTGTCAGGTGCTGGCTCTGGATTGCTGTTATGCTGTGTGTTTCAGGGACAAATGACAGGCAAGAACTGGGGTAGATGTAGAAATCTCCCTCATTTCTTTCCTTGAATTGACCCAGAGAAGTCCTTGGGAGGGGAAGCTGGAGTCTAAACCATGCTGAAGGCTCACTAGTTCCAGCTGGCATGCTAACTGCAGCTGTTCCCATTACTGGCTAAATTTTTGGAAATGCAATCCAGAATGAGAGGGAAAACAGAAATCTGTGGTGAAAAACTGGCTGATCTTTTTTTATCTCTCACAAACTGGTGCAGAAAAGACTGCTTCTGGCTGTGCATCCTGCCTCACTGCAGACCAACAGGAAATTTAGCCAGAAATGTTGAACCTCACAACTGTGCACAAGACCTACTCCCCACGGTCCCCACCAGCTAATTAGTGCTCTCCTGCCATGCGCAGTGATCTTTTAAAAGTCCAGCTTTCTTTTTCTGTTAAAACCAAAAGGCTCTTGCAAGCAAGGGCATTAGTTGCATGTGAAAGTTTCTTTTTCATGAAATTGACACCAAGTTTCTCCTTGAGATTTTGAACAGCTGTTTCATCTATATTTTAATTTTTAAAAAAAAATTCTTACAGGTGTTCCTTCTTGTGTCTCATCATACTGATACCTCTTCAGTGTTTGCCCTCTGGGTTAACCTGCACATTGTTGGAACTCTCTCTCCCCACTTTCAGTGTTCATGAGACAATCCTACCAGTCACCAGTTTTGCTTTTGTCTCTTGTGTTCCAAATAGTGATCTCTGTAAATTTTTTCCTATGTACACTGCTTACGAAAAACAAATGTCATGTGCTGTTGCCTGCCTGTCCTAGAAAAAAATTCCTTCTGCTCGGAAGACTGACTTGTTATTGATCATGCTTGTGAAAGATCCCCAAGGGTTTCCTAGGTATGATTTATACTCTCATCTGCTCACTCAGCTTTCAGCCATTTGCTTTCTTATTGCTTTAATGGTGTGATTTTTGCTTAGTATTTGACTCTATCTTAATGTTAGGATAAAAAGCAATGGTAAAATTGGAAAAAATACTGAATTGTGTGCATATGCACATATATCTATGCATCTGAATATCAGTCATCTGACGTATAACAGGATTAATAAATGAAAAACTGGGTTTTTTTCTAGTTGAGCTGGTTTTTTCAGACTCTGTGATTTACAAGGGTGTTTTGGGCACTGAACCTCACAAGCCCTCCCTCTGCTTTCTACTCTCTGCCCTGCATCATCCTCCTTACACATGTAGGGATGAGCTTGTCCTCAGTGGGGAGATACCCAGGCAGGAGAAGGATCTCTGGCAGATCATGTCCTGTCTTAGCACACATTTTGCTTTCACCCCTCCTTTCACCTGACCTGTGCATCTCCATTTTCCACGGCTGTGGGTGAGCCCAGGCCTCACATCAAAACCTCTCTCTCAGAGCCAAACTCAGCTCTGCCCTGTCAGCCCCAGAGCTCGGTTTTGCTGTCATTTTGGATCTTTCAGGAGATGAGAAAATACTCACATGCAAAGCTGTAAACTGTTTGCAGTTCACCTGTCTCTGCTGGTGAAAAACCAGAATATTCTGCTTATGACACATCCTTTCAAGATGGAAATATTTAGCAGGTGGATTAAGGCACTGAAGCATGAGCACCATTAGCCACACTTGCTAAAAGAAAGAAAAAACAGGTATAGTAAGGCAAAAATCCTTTCGTATGTAAAATATTTCCTGACCATCCTACCTCAGCCACATAGTAGAGAATCTAATCCTGTTAAAATTCTTCCCATGTCCTTCTAGCCTCATAAGAGCCTTTAGCTTTATATACCTCTTATGAATAGTTCTCCAACAACTTATATTACCTGCATAAGTTTAAGGGGCTTTTTTTCTAATTTTTTACTATGTGATTATTTCTTTTAATAGAGGGTTCTTTGTACACTAATGGCATTACAGAGCTGATGAGTAGTTTGATTTACATGAAGTAAAATGGGGAAAACTGCATGAGTAAGACAAGCTAATGAAGCATTGAAGAAAGAAAATGTTACTACGCTGTCAAAAAAAAGGTACAACAAAAAACCTCTGTAGGCTGACAAGAAACCAGACAAGTAGACTTTCTGAGTAATAGATTTACCAGCAGTGTAAGTCATCTTTAGTTTTGATAACATCTTCATTGGGAATGGGCCTGAACCAAACCTCTATGTTTGAATAACTTAAGACTAGAGGGATGTGGCAAAATAGGAACTTGCAGGTCTGTCACTGTTGGATTAAAGGATTGACTGAAAATTCTGAGCCAAATGAGTCTTAGCAGTTATGTTCAGCAGTAGTTTCAGATGTTCTTTTTCAGTGGAAGCTTTATGCTTATAAGGGGCAATCTCACTTCCTGGAGTAGTGAGTTGTTAACTGCTCAGGCATATTTGTCTTGTTTGCAAGGAGCAGTGGAGAGCGGGAACTCTATGGACCTTGACTTAATTTCCCTGGAGTTGAAATGATAGTGTTTTATTTTTTTCTTCCTTTGCTTCTACGATATGCAGCCTGTAGATCTTGGTGCCAACAATTTCTTACATTAGACATATTGGCAGAGATGAAAAATATGGTGTGAATCAACCCTCTCCACAAAAAAAAAAAAAAAAAAGAAAAGAAAAAACACATTTAAAATTATTTGCTTAAAAACAGAACCAATGCTAATGCAAAAAAAACCCAGTTTGTAGGACAAAACCCAGCCCCTCTGTGTTTTATACCTTAAGGGGAAACACTTCAGGGTTGGATCTGCTGGCTTGCACTAATGCCCAAGGGCTATGATCCAAAACTGCAATTTATTCTGCCTGATGGAAGCCTGCAGGTGTGACTTTGTGTTTCTGTTCCAGGGTAGAGGCTTCTGTACACCTGTCAGAGCCGTGTTTCTCCCAGATAGTGCATTCATCTGTGTGTGTGCCTCCTATATCTCAAGATGTTGGGTGATAATAGCAAGCATTTCCAGGATATCCAGTCCTGCAGCATGTGTGGGCCAGGCTTGCAGGATAAATTGGTCAAGTGAGTGTCTTGGGATTTGCTGTCTTCTAGGCCAGATTTTTGATTTTTGGCCCCTGTGAGACTGCCAGCTCAGACAGCAGGGATTAGTGGTGGACACCTGGGTGATGTTTCTGCATTCAGCCTTTTGGCAGCACTAGCAATGGCTGTGGGACCCATCCTTGCAGCCTGAAAGTCTGATTTGCACCCACTGGCTCTGGAGCATTGTTTTCTCCTCTCTGACTCACTAGCTGTGCTCTAACACCCTGCTGGGGCCACCAGACAGCCTAAGTCAGGGATGCTGGTCTGTCTGACTTGTTCCTTCTCTCATACCCACCAGCCTGTCCCAGAATGACTGAGGAGTACAGATCACTGGTTGCAATGTCCCTTGGGTTCCTCTTAAGTGCCCAGCAGACAGACCCTGCCCTTATTGCTTCCTTCTCACTGAGGAGATAGTGAAAAAGGAAGGAAATATTACACAAAGACACAAAGGCCAAAAAGTCATCAGCACAGAAATGAGTCCAAGTCCTTGCTGAGTTGCACTGAGGCCTCTACAAGGTAATGATTTATGCTTCATGTCACTGAAAGCACCTCTCCATACAAAATGGAGAAAGTGCAGAAATGTTTGGTTGCACATAGGGCACTACTGTCCCCAATTATTTTTGATATTGGTGACTTCGCAAGTCAGGTCAACCCTTAACTGAGGTGCTTGTGCTGAGGCCAACTTATCCAATCGGTTCATCTCTTCCTTCAGACTGGTGAGCAAGAAACTCAGCAGGATCCATCCATATTGTTGCAGATTTGCATTAATATACCCATACCATTGATCCACGTTTTTGCACTGACTTGTAAGGGAAATGCCAAGTTTGTTCTGCCTCTTGAAAGTGATTCGCTTTCTCTTGTGCCCATCACTGACATTATCTGCTGCTTTCTGTATGATTTCTTCATATTTCTGTTACTTTATTGATAACGCTAGATATTTTAAACTTCCTGTCAGCAAATTCCATTTAAAATAGGAATTTTTTTAGTAATGTTATTCATGAAATTATTGTCACATCAGTCTTGAGACCAATTCTGAGGAACTCCAAAAATATCCTCTCTAACACAAAAGTTCCACTTTGCACACAGACCATTGTCATCTTCCCATTAGTCAGTTCCTTCTCTCCAATTTTGAATAGTGCCTCTCATTTTAAATTTGCATTGTCACCACATCCCAGACATTGGAACATAGCACAGCCGAAGCGTGATGAGGCCAGCTGGATCCTGAAGCACAGGATCATGTGTTTGATATCTTTTCGCCACTCCTTGGTAGCAAGCTCTGCCTGCATGTTTCAGACTTGGGAACCCAATTGCCTAAATCTCAAGTCTTGCTTCCTATTCCAACATTAATAGTCTAGGAATGTGAAAGAGATCTTCATCTGTGTCAGGGTTTTAACTGGGTTTATATGGAATTGCAGTAGACCTAGCTGGCATGTCACTCCATGCACTGATCACTGTGGGCTGCTCCATGGTCCCATTCAATCAACATCCATTTAAGTTATTTTCTCAGACTTTCCAAGCAGCTGACTTCCTGCCCACCTCTTTTGGCTTCTGAAGAAATTTTTCCTTTGCTTTCACCCTCCAAGAGAGATCCTTTTACAAAAGATTGGCAGCCAAGCTGAGAGTAAGACATTCACATGAAGTCAGTAAAGAGGTGATCTTTTAAAAGTCAGGTCTTCTCCAAAGATAAAAGTTACACTAAAACCACTGGAAACATCAGGGTGAATTGACTTCATCTGGCCTTTTATATATGACTTTTTCTATACGGAATACATTAAGTGACTGAACTTGGTGCCAAATCATTGCCTGACTGAAACAATTTTCAGTTCTAAGATTTATACCAGGAGAGGTCCTGGGAATATAAACTTCTGTAATCTAATTCTTAACCAAAGTAAAATGACATAGCTCCTAATTTCAGTTAAGTTTTGTTAATTCATACCAGCTGAAATTTTAGGTCATTAATTTGATTTTTTTTTTCTTTGTCCCACTCTTTCCACCTTAAAATTTCCAGTAAGTCCTCTCCCTGAAGAATCACATGGATGTGGTAGGTCACTGAATTTTATAGAGTTTCACTTAGATATATATGGCTGGGAGAAAGGTTAGTCAAATATTTGTTAGAGGAATGCTGTATCTCCTGTGTAGAGTGACTGATTGGCATCAAGAGCTTTATCTCCTCTCATATCATGGAAGAGTGCACTAGGCTCAATTGTCAATAAAAGCAGTATAAAAGAAAGACACTGATGCTTTGACTGCATGAAAGCCTGTTCAGAGTCAGAAGAATAAGAAAGAGCAAAAAATGTTCATGTGGTGGAAATGGAAAAGCAAGGTTTGGTGCATTGCAGGGAAAAAAAATCTACTCGTAAGAAGAGTCAATGGATTTAGGATAGTTAAGCACTGGATAATTTTATCCTACTGAGCTTTTGAGTGAGGCACATCTGCTCTCAATGCAGGGGCTATGAAACTGAAACGTGAAATTTGCCCCAGCCAAGACCATGACCAGATACTGATCAAGAAAGCAAAATAAACTAAGTTCCATGAGAAAAATTACCTACACAATTGGGGTAGAGGGACAAAAGAAGAACATGTGGGTGTGTGAATTTCTAAATCTACTGTATACTTCCTCCTATGATTATTTTCCCTACCAGTGGCAACTTTTTCCTAAGTTAGAACTTTCATGGTGGTAGGAATTACACTAAATACATTGAGACTAGCAGCAGTTTCAAATGAAAAATGTTGTGTTTTTATTTCTCCACTTGCATTTCTGTATCTTTTTAACAGTGCCCTGATATTTAGTAGGCCTTCTCCTCAGGCTTGCTTTCACTCACTTCCACTTAAAGCTAATTTGATTTTATTAGTGCAAAACAGATTCCTTTTCTTTTCTCCATCTGGAATATCATCTCTGCTTTTAACTGTAGCTGTAATTTTAACAAACCCTTTCACTGTCATTGAATATTTGGATTATTGGGAAATAGCAAATGTATTGACACCATTTCCTTTAAATTAGTACTAAAAAACAAATCAAACACTGAGTGTTTCTCAATTGAAAATAATGAGATAATTGATGTGCGATCAGAAAATGCAGCCACATTGAGGAAGTCATCAATGAAAACGAGCCTGTTACACTGTTTTGGGCGCCCTTGCAAAAAATGAACCATTTAATTATGAGACAGAGAACATGTTTTTCATTTGCAACATGTTGTACAATGGCGTCAAAGCCTCTAGGTGCTACAGAAACATCAGTGATGCTCACAGAAACAGAAGCTTTGGTTTTCCATAACCACACCTACGACAAAATACTCAGTGCAGGACAGTTGCTATGTCAAAACTGTGCTGGCAAACAGAAAATCCCTCAAGAAAGTGTGAGGTCAAGTTCAGAAAAAACATCCTGAGTGCCAGGAACTAGAATGGTCAAATAAATCATATGAGATTTCCACAACTGGAGGCACCTGAGAAACTGCCTTTTACTCCTCCAGCTCACATTTATGTGTAGCTATACGGAAGGCAAGAAGCCTTTGATACTGACTAGAACAGAAATTCATGCATCTATTGTATTTACATGAGCTTGAATTGGTATCTTGAACCTTACATCTAGACTTTTTTGCCTTTGCTGTCTCTAGCAGCAAAGTTTTGAAGTATTATCCATAAGATGATGAAGTGAAGCTTGTGTATATGCATATGAAAATCACAAATTTGCAGGAAGACTTATTGGAAATATTCAAGAACTAAATGTAACAATGTAGTAATGCCATTCAAAGAATAACAGGGCAACTACAGGACAAACATCAAAATCTATTATTGGACTAGTAAAAACTCCCCAAAGAGCTGGTGTACCCCCCACTGCATGAGACTTTTAAAAGGAGATCAGATGAAACACTCAGAAACACAGTGTGGAAAGTGTGTCTTCTGTGATGGACTGGATGACCTTGCTGCTTTTTTATTCTGCTTGTCTTAATCTTTGAACAATAGTGCAGTGAACCAGTCATTGCTTTTCAAACACACTTCTGAGGATACAAGAATCCACGAGTGTCCACTTGCTTTATTGTTCTCATCCCTACTCTGGTAAGCAGCCCTCAGACCCAACAATAGATGTTTTTCAGCCATTGCAGTACCAGGTGCTTATGAATATCCTCTTGAAATTCAGTACTGGTTCCCCCTGTCGAATCCAGTAATGACCCAAGTTTCTTACAGATGAAGGGAAAGGACACCCAGCCTCTGTGTACTATTCAGAGAACCACAAAGGTGATGCTCTTTATTCCTTTATGATCTGTTATATTCTAATTTCAGTAAAACAAAACCATTATCAGAAATGGGAGGGGAACCCAGGCAAAATGGCATTCTACAGGACTCTTGAATATTGCAAGTGCTAAATATTTGGAAGGATTTTTGTCCCTTGCAACCACAACCTCATAAAAGTCAAGTATTTTAAATATAGTAGTAATTAATTTGATGTCCCTCTGTAGTCAGCAGAAGGAGTGGTCTTCAGAGGGTCACTGGTCCTACCCAGGCCAGTTGTCTTTGCTCTCCATTGAGTACAGAGCCTAGAAAACCGCCTTAGGTTAGATGGTTGCTCTTAGATGGCTAATATCAGATAAAATGAATTCTGCCCACCATGATTAGTTTCTTTCTGTGTGATTGACCTTCTTCACTTGGATTCCACAGACAGAAATGAATAAAATTGTGTCTGGTTGAAATTACAATATTTTTTTTATTTTTCTTGAATTTATTTGAGCTAAAGCTAAAACTATCATTCTGTCTTACCTTGATCACAATCATACCTGTCCATGAATTAGATCTATGGATATTATCTTATTCACAGTCCCATCCGAAATTATATATATTAAGGATCATAAAATATCCTGAGTTGGAAGGGACCCACAAGGATCATGGAAGTCCAACTCCGATATGCATGTATATGAAACTGCAAGCTACTTATGAGATGGTATGAAGCAAGGTCTGAAGAAAAAAAGAACTGCCAGAGCACACTTCTGTATAATATAAAGGAAGTGTGGAGCTGTGCTGGGGTGCCAGCAGTCTGACCTACAGCCACCCTTCAGCAGAAAAGTAGAGCCAGTTGGCCATGGTTCCACAGTGAGCATCATCTCTTTGTCTGCAGTCATGCTGTATCAATTTCATGACATTTGCAGAGCTCCCAAAGGCTGCAGCCCTGATCTCCAAGGTACTCACAGTCTATGCAGTTTTTATGCCACTTGAGTGAGTCATTGGAAGCTGAGTGTTTGGAGAACATGCTTTATAATGCATTTCCATAGAAAAATTCAGCCAAACAGGATTATCAACCTCTGTATCTCACTTGTGCCAAAACCACCAAATCAGATGGCAATGGTAACAATTCAACATCCAGTTTATGCTCCACACTTGACGCAGTTTTCCCAGCTCTTTATATCTAGTACCCTGTGTGTGCTGCAGGTATTCACTGTCACCTTGAAGAATCCCTAGCCATGTCCCTGGGTGATGAGATGATAGGTTTTGTGAAGGAATTTTGAATTTTTTTTTTAAAATTACATTGCTCAAAGATCCATCCTGGAGAAGGAGGGGAAATGTGCTTGTGAATGATAGAGCTGAGCTGTTGATAAGGGTTTTGTGAAGCTTAGCAACAGATGACTATGGATGTGTGAATAACAGCTGTTGGCAATTCCTCTATGTTGGACAGTAGGAACTCCTGCAGCCTCTGCAATTCTATCTTGCTTCCCATGGAGATTTCAGTTTCTGTATGTGTGTGTGGCCATTGGCTTGATGCAGTGCATATGGGAGAGGAAGTTATTTAGCTGTACAGTCAATTCACCATTATCCATGGGTAGATTTTGCCTGTAAGCCACACAGTAGGTGTTGAGAGATCCAGACCTGAACCACCCAAGCCATCATTTACTAGTACAGGCACAGTGCCATGTCCATGTGCCTATGCTGCTCTCAGAGCCAGTGCTGGTCTCAAAATAGTGTTGCTGTACTTCCAATTTATATGACACTGAGCCAGTTGATAAGTCCTATTGCTTTAAATTAGATCTCGAGGCCCCTATTCAGCACTGGCTCATAAGCAGCAGAGGTGTGTGGAAACCACCCTGTGACAATCAGAGGTTTTATGTGCCCCTTGCTGAATGTGGGGGTGGTCCTGCAGGACCATCATGGGAGGCTTTGTCCATCACCCCCAGAGCTTGCATCTCAAAAAGCAGCTTGTTCTGGTTCAGTGCTTCATGTTGCATCTCCACCGAAGTTGTTCTTTTGCACGATGTTGGATTGGAGGCCTCCACAATGTGTAAGGATTATGACACTTGAACCACTCCTGCCAGCATCATTACTCAGAGTTTTCTTTCACCCAGGATATCCCTGCCTTATCATTATGCTACCAATTTCTCATAATACTCCTATGTGCTACATTACTGAATGTGACATAGGAGAGGAAGGGATGTACAGCTCAAGCACTTTCATTTAAACTATACCTCTTGTACATGGTCAAATCTCTGAAGGGTCCTTACCATCGACTGATCTCTTAGCCTTAAGATATATTGTGCAGTTAAGGAGAGCAGACCTGAAAGGGGTCTCTTGTGTGCAGGCAATCCCATTATATAATCCCTTTTATGAACTGATTAAACTCAGACTTAAAAGTGGTTAATATGTTTTATGCCCAAATGTTCTCACATGAAGCTTTTTCTAGTAAACTACTGCCCTGATGTTTAGAGGTTCTGCAGTCTTTCATCAAAATCAGTTTACACTCATTCGTTCTTGGAAATACAGTCAGATTTTGCACCGGACATTGTGCAAACCAGCAAGTCCACAGGGACCTTGCTTGAACTGCCTGTAATGTTGAGGTTGCAGGGACAGGACTATTTTTCTTTCTGTTGAGTAAGCAGAAGACAGCCTATAGCTGAGCTCAGATCTTTGAAATAAAAAAAAAAACAACAGCCCTTTAATTTTTACCTTTTTTAAATGAAATGAAGGCATTGTGACTATTCTAGAAAGTAGATCTGCTGAGTAAGGAGTTGTCACCTTCAGGTAGATGGCTTTCAGTCTGGAAATGGCCTTCAAGGGACTTTTCTGAGGTCAGACAACAGCTCTTGGCAAAGTTGGAAATGCAGCCTGGACTGAGTGATTTGCTGCAGTCAGGAAAAGTCTCTATCAGTCATCTGTCTATATCAGTCATTCTGCTTATTTGTTCTGACCACTTAAGTACCTGTGCACCTTGAAAATTATAGAGAAAATGAAGCATGTCCTGTGTGATGTTTTTTCCTGGGAACCTTTGCTGAAGACTGAATGGGATCCTGGCTGTTGCTGTTAGCAGGATCCTTCACTGATGACAATGGGTACTAGGTCAATGCCTCAGTGATTCAGATTTCTATAGCTATATACTTCATAAATTTTACCAAAATGGGGCACACCAGCTCACACAGGGAGGTCACAGACACTTCTTGTTTCAAGGTACTAAAACAAAAGTGTGGGGAAAAGTTTTACTGTGAAACTCTGTTCAGTCATGAGGGAACCAAACATGATGCAAAATCTGTAACATGGGGATAATGATGGTGGCAGGTACTAAATTTCCTCCAAATGTAATGCACATGACTAGAAGGCCATGAATAAAAACTGGCAGAGGATGTAGAGCTCCTTTCACAATCCCCTTTTGTTCTTTTGGAATGATGGTAGCCTGATTTGCCCCAGGCATGAAATATTTCGATTTTGCCTATGGTAGGATAGTGCTAAAGGAGGAATGAAGGTGAGGAAGGGACGTGTGGTGCTGTTGAGGAAAGTGAGGCAATAGTGTGACCACAAGATCATCTGTATCTGTCTGCTCTGCTTTGGAGGTCTGCTCTCATCGCAGCGGTGACACAACCATGCATCTATTTCCCAGGACACAGAGATGAGGATTTGCCCAGTGAAATCTTCAGTCTGTTCAGTTCTTTAGGTGAACCAATTCACTAATATTTAGAAATTTTCATTTCACTCAACTAAAATATCCAGGTAGGAGAAAATCTATGAGCTCTAGGAAAGAGAACCTGTTTCAAAACATTGCTTCTGAAATTGCAAAGGCTGCCAGTAAAATAAGATAGGTAAATGTAGCACATTTGTCAGGAGTTTTAAAACAAGCACCAGCTAGATGCTGCCATTTTAAAGCTAAGAGTGAAAATGATTTACAGAAGCAATACTTGGTTGTAAGTGACTGAAAAGCATGTCACCCATTCCACTATAGATGGAGGCTGTTTCTTGATCTCAACTGGTTTTATTTAATTTCATTTCAAATAATCCCAGCATAGAGCTTTTTCTCATGCCTTCATTTTTAACATTTTTTCCACTGGCCATTTGGTTACCAATCACTGTGAAAAATTCTATCTTGCTAAGTGATAGGCAATATATTTTTCTCCCTTGGAATTCTCCCTTTTTTCTTTCCCCTACAGAATTCTATTTGCCAGAATTTCATCCATTCATTAATACATACACTCAGTACTGAAATATTATAAGCAGGTTTAGCTTCAGTGATTTCAGGGAAGGCACACCCATAGATTCCCCTTCACAAGCTAGCCTTTATATGGGAGAAATGGGCCATTCTTTTAAGATAGAAAGGGCCATTGTCCTGTCTTTGAAATATCTCCTGTTTGGTACTCAGTGAAGATAAATTTGAGTCTTTCCTTAAATTACTTTTCACTCTGAACTGATGTGACATTTATCTCTGCTAGAGTGTTGACTATATGAAAAGCTGAAGCTTGTTTAAAGAATGCTGCCAAACAAGAAAGATTGTAATCCATCTAATTACTGAGCTAGGATGTGCCAGTGCTGCAAACTTCAATTACCACCATTAAAGCATCAATTGAAAGCTTCAGCTGATTCCCAGAGAGTCAGACACTTCCAGACATTTCATGCATTATACAGATGTTTTGCTGCTCCTTCAATCACTAATGGTTTGCTATTTTGAACATTTGGGACTCCTGTAACACGAGAAGTAAGCTCCAGATGTAGAGGGATTTCAAGTGAATTCTGCCGGTTTAAACCACATTTTGTCAATTGTTCCCCCCAGTAGGAACTGATGACCTCATGCTGGATGCCTTTTATTTTTCCCAAGTGTTATAAGATAAATTTGCCCACAGGGTTACTTACAATTCCTGAGAATCCACTTTTCCATGGATATCAAAAGCCCAGTACTACAGTGAAGTCCCTGGGACAGAATTCTGTAGGCACATAGATCTCTTTGTAGCCTCAGCTGCTAATTCTTTATATGTCAGTGTTGCTGTCCGCACATTTAAAAAATAGCCCCAAAATAACAAAATAGTCCCCCATGTTTTGAGCAAAGCTCTGGAAATTTTGTGGGCAACACCTTTTGTGATAAGCTCCCCCTTGTTTTACTTTGACACAACTGTTATTAACTCAGTTTGATTGATTCCCTTCTGGCAATGTGCTCTTAAGTCAGAGCTGGGTCAAAATCAAAAGAAAAAAATCCTTCTGGAGTCTAACCTTAAAAAAAAAAAAAAAGAAA
>VXBB01019264.1:49280-131548 GCA_013399915.1 Illadopsis cleaveri
CCTTCTGGATCTAAAATTAAAAAAAAAAAAAAAGAAACAAAAGGCAAGACTTTAACAGCTGAGCATTAAGGGAAGTTTCAGAATTAAAAGTCAATTTGAATCAAAGAGTCAAATAATTTTATTTTGGAGATATTGAGACAAAACTGTTCTTTTTCCAAAACTGTCTCTTTTCAGATGCAAATCATCTAAGAGAGGTCACAGAAGTCATTGCTTCTGTGTCACTTACGTTGCTTATATTTGCCAAGGGCAAAATTTGCACCTGTGCAGTACAGCCAGCTCCAGAGTTAAATCAGCATTTGTGAGCTGCCAGTGACTTTGGGCACCGCTTGTACCCAGCTCTCCAGAGAATATCCCTCAGGAATATTACATTGCTTGGAAAAAGGATCTAGCTGCAGGCCGAGACCCTCAATCTAAAATGCTGTGTGGAACTTTTGTGCTTAATATTTTCTCCTTTAAGAACAAAATTATTTTCACTGGCAGCCAATTAGCAGCTGTCTTCTGTGTCTATGTAGTTAATCCCCACTCAGTCTAATCTTTAACTGATTTTTCCAGGAGGGCTCCTTAAATTAATACCAGTGTTTCTGAGGACATACTAAAAGAATGTGAACTTTATTTTTACCAGAGTCGGGGAAGTGGGAGTTTGTGGCCACAATTATCACCTATTTCTGTTTGCCAGTGCATCTTTCGATCTCTTCCAGGTACTGCTGAAACGAATTTGTAAGATAAAGGGAAAAACTCGCTCCTGTGAAGAAAGATTTCAAGTGTAGATGTTTCATGTCATGAATAGCTTTTACTTTTGGGCAGTGGTCCAAAGCAACAAAAAATGCTAAAACACACAAGGTTGCCAGGAAGTTATTGTCTGTCCATCTTTTACAGAGTGATTTCATGAGGTGCTCACACGAGACCAATTAGGAGAAACTGCAAGAGTGAACACCCTGGAATTCTGCAAGTAGTGGAAAATAGCATTTTAAAAGCACAAGGGCATTGGCAAATGTATATAAAAACTGGAACTGATTCCCCAGAAAGGTGGTAGGTGCCCTATCCCTGGAAAACATTCCAAGCAAGGTTGGATGGGGCTCTGAGCAACCTGACTGGGTTGAAGATGCTCTTGCTTATTGCAGAGGGATTGGACTAGATGACCTTTAGAGGTCCCACTGCAATCCAAACCATTCTATGATTCAGTGGAAGTATGAAGTCCAGTGACTTTAGAAATACTGTGTATAATTAGCTAGTGGCATATAATTAGATAGTGGCATGACACACAAGGCACAATGATACATTTTCATTCAAACTTTCAATTTATGGTAGCTGAAAATATAAAAATGAGAAATGGTAGAAGGCAAGCATGCCCAACAGCTCTGTAAATGTTCTAAATGAAAATGGCAGCCACTTCTGGCAAAGAGGGGACTGTTGGCAACTGAGGTTACATCACAGAAGAAACGAATGGAAACTATTGCCTAGTAAATGGGTCATTCCTTGTTTTAATGACAGGTAGTAGAAGAAATGCCCCAAGAAGAAATGGGCATTGACAGCAGTTGAGGAAATGTAATGCCTTTTAAATACAGAAATGCAAGAGCAGCTCCACAGTCAAGATCCAGGTATTCCAGGATTTCTGTCTCTGACGCTGATTTGCTGTAAATGTTTAAAGATGAGTTATAAAAATGAATCAAGCCTCCAGTTTCACTTCCCCCAGCATCTCCTTCCAGCAACATGTGGTAAAGGAGGTGTATAATTATTTTTCATAGTTGCCAACAGATTTTCATTCAATACATTTTTAAATGCCTTTTTAGATATATCTAAACTTCTGGCACCTACAATATCCTGTAGCATTGGGTTCCATTTGTTTAGGTATGCATCACATAAAAGGTACTTCCTTTTGGATTAAATCCTCTATTGATAACTCATTGCTTGCTTTCTAGTTCTTGTTTTAGGGGAAAGAATGAATAATTGTTCCCTAATTGTCTGCTGCTTGCCACTCAATGTTTCATGCATTGCCCTGAATATACAAAGAATTAAAAATATTCAGTTAGCTTTGAGACATATATAGGAAGAAATTCAGTGGTTGTTTTAATTCATATTTCTGCCAATGAATGCAAGAATAACTGCAAGGTTTTGTATGCTCAGCAGCCTCTGGCAATAACTGAGGACAGACAAATTATGAAGTTTTCTGGAAGTTCTTCCTGATGTTGAAATGGAAACACTGCAACTGCTATAGGGTTCAAAAAATTGAAATAGTGCTAAACATCAGTGTAGGCAATTATGGGTTCATCCTGTAGCCATGGTGGTGAACTCCAGTCTCTGTTGTGACTGTGGTGTTGTTCACTTGCTGCAAAGATCAGGACTAAAAATGTTTGCCCTATTGTATCTAACCCAAGAGCATCCCACGCCTGTGGATCTTTCTAGTAAGTCAGAATTTAGAAGGTGTGTTTTAGGAAACTCCCTGTTTCTCTGCTCTGCCCTGTTGGCACTTCTGAGTTAGCTTGAGTAAGGCTTGTTCACGCACTCAAGTGACGTAGATATTGTAATATGAGTATTTATTCTGCTCAGGCCAGTCTGAATCCTGAAATTAATTCTCTGCTGTGTGTCTCTGCAACGAGTAATGACTGAAGCTGAGACATACCTTGTGAGTAATCTGGGAACCATGTTCCTGCTTATGGAAGAGAAAGTGCAAGCGTTGGCAAGAGAAAAAAGTAGCCTGTGTAGGAAGGAGGCAGCTCTTCTTGTGGGTGTATCAACAAATGCTAAATTGTAAAATCCCTGGATAGGCATCACTTCAAAGGGCCTATGGTACTGCAGAAAATTATGCAAGCTATATGCATCTTGCAAATTTTAATCCAAAGGGCAGGGTGATGTTCCAAGATAATGACCCATGTAAGGACTGGAGGCAAAGAAAATCTTACTCTGATTGAGTTAAAGCTAGAGATGATCCACAGGACAGAGAAGGATGTAATAACATTTAAAAAAAATCATCTGTTTTCATACTTAGGTGACCCTATAAGTCTAGCCAGCTGCAGGCATGCAGGCCCAGTCAAACTTTGTTGAGCAGAAAGATTCAATCTCATCTTCAAAAGTTGTTTCTGTCTTCTATTGATAAAAAGGGGATGTTGAAAATATGAACTGCGAACACGGGAACAATCAGTCCCAACAATCAGAAAATACTTTCAGGTGTGAAATGTTTTTCTGGGTTCACATTTTCATTTATAGAAGTTGCTTCCCAAGCACCCTTGGACAGGTGCAATTCAATAAACTGATCTCTATTTCTGTGTATTCCTAACATTATCAGAAGAGAGTTTTCCTGCACTGAACGGCAGGAATAGCTTTCTGAGAGGCTCTGAGCTGGTGAGAACTTTTCCGAGCCTACTGCTTTGTTGAAGATTCCTCTGTGTAAGTATAATAAAAGGACAATGAAAAATTGTTGTCTCTTAGACTATGTGGAGGTTTGGGTAAGCAGGTTTACTCATTTTATTCTTTTGGTTTTAAGGCTTGTGTGTCTCTCCTAGGGGTTGTGGTCTGTTTGCAAGGGGTTCACAGCAAAGCATTCACACTTCTGTAAAACTGTGCGTTCTGCTTTAAGACTACTCCAGAGTTATTATTAACAATGAAAGTAAAAAAAAGAAGAAAAAAAATCAGAAAAAACCACCTTATTGCAAGTCATTAAGAAAACCAACTCACTGAGTTAAAAAAAAAAAAAAGTCATTATCTTTGGAAAAGGAAACAGCCAATATAACTGCAAACTACCGGTCTGACCACTCATTTTTCATTCTTACAACCACAGAACATACAAGAAAAAAAATCCCCTATCTCAGAGATTAAAGAGAAGTCAGACTGATGGCTTATTTAAATGAAGTCTCTCAAGCTGTTTAAGGCTTGAAAATCACACCTGTACTGAGAGCCTGGCACAGGGATGAAGGACTGGGTCTGATAACAGGCATAGGGCTCTGCAATTTCTCAGTTTTAGGTCATAAATTTTAGGAATAGAATTTCAGGTTGATCAGCCATTTACCTCTGAGGATGTGGTGAGAACCCTCTGAACATATTCCATGGACCAGACCCCGGACTGGGACCAGCTCTGACTCTGCAGAGCATGAATCCAGCCTGGGACAGGGTGCCTACAGACAAGTAAACACGTGTGCCACAGATGTTTCGAAGAATGGTAAGGAAAGAGAGTACAGGGTGACTGCTCTCAGTCTGGGAATTTGGCACTGATGTTCAGCTTCAGTCAGAATCAGTCAGATTCCTAAATCCTTAACTGCTTCTAGGTGGCCAGCAACGATTCAAGGCCAATGCTGAAACCATTAAAAATTTTCTGAGGTCTTAACTTATGTCCTTGGCTGTCCTTCAGGGGATTTGCTCACGGTGTACTTTGGTGACTAACTTGTAAATCAGCCTGGTCCTGGCCCTCCATCCAGAGCTGAGCAACTACATGCTCAGAGTAATAAACACTGACCACAGAGGGTTGAAATCTGCTGGCAGATACACCCCTACTAGACAGAGGATACCTCATGAGCTTCCTCTGGGGCTGCTCGTGATTTGCATTGGTTTAACTGAATAACAGATTTTGGCTGGAAATGGACAGGAGCAGCAAATCAACCCCAGCACAGCACAGCCCTGCTGAGATGGAGGAAGGCTTAGAAAGGCCTTTTCTCATGCTAAAGCAAAACATAGAAGTCCCTCCCACTGCAATCCAGGAGTCACACAGCATCATTGTGTTTCATCTTTCAGTGCTACCATTGTTGATTTTAACTAGGCAAGAGAATCAGGCCCAGGATGATGCTTCCTGGAGTTCCTTGTCCCAAACCACCCTTTGTTGCATGAGCAAGCTGGAAGGTGATTTTACACGTAATGCAGCTAAAAAAAAGGGGGCAGAACATTCTTCTGCTAGTACAAAGTCTTGCTCATTTCAGTCAGTTTGTTTGAGCCATCTGCTCTCAGCCACCAACTATTCATTTCCAACATAGTCCCCCTGTTAGCTAGCCAGGAAGACTGTGTCCTAAAGATAATGCTCAGTTGTCCCTTGCAGCTGGAGGAACATGCCCAAGAAACATTTTTCTCTGCTCAACCAGCCTTGAAATGCTGGTGATGAATTCAGTTCTTTGCCAATACTGTATGAAACTACATTTCTTACAACCACTGCCATTTATATAATGCAATATCCATATGGTGATTATTTTATTTATGTTTCCCTTACTTCAAGGCAGAGGAAGTCAGCAGCTGGGGCTGCAAGATAGAGGCATCCACCAGTTACTAGGCTGTGTTGTTCATGGGGGTGATAAGCTTTTATCATCCACTGGGAGTTAGGATCTTGTCTAAGTGATAGCATCCATTCCTTGAAAACAGAACAGAGCTCTCACTGTTTGCCTGTCTGAAAGGAAAGAGTTTATAACCCCAGACTTTACAGCGACTGTGAGTTAAAACATGACATAGCTTGATTGTCTTCATTTCTTGACTCATTCTCTTGCAAGTCACAATGTGAGCATTTGCTTCCTTTGCATCAAGAGTTTAACTGTGTTTGCATTACCCCTTTCTCTGTATTACAGACTGGAAGTCTTTAAAAACATCTCCCCCTCCTATGTGATTTTGATTCTGCTAATCCCTACCCACCTTTTGAATCAATTAAAAGGCAGTTTATGGTGTACAGAGAGAAAAAGTGCAAATGAGAAGCAATTCCTTTGGTCATTGTGTGTGTAACTGGAGGATGTTTCAAACATAAAACAGGAAAAAGGGTTACTTCAATGGCTTGTTTCTTTTGCTCTTTGGATTTCATACCAAAGGAGACAGAGGGTAACTGTTGTTGTTTTGCTTTTGCAATTAAAATAACATCATAAGATTAGCTGTGTGGTAGCTGGATATCATCTGTATGGAAAGTTCTTCAGTTAAAAGGAAAACAGGAAAATTTCAGAATGACTATTTCAAACTAATCTAAAGAATTATCTGCTTCTGTTATTTCTTCATGTGGATTCTCTGGAATTTCAACCTTCTCCACAGAAAGAGATATTTGGCCTATTTCTTACATTAGTCAAATAATTTTATAAGAAAATATAAAGCTACAGGATATGATTTTAGCATTCTAATTTTGCACCTTTGTGATTCCAACTACAGAAAATATTACTTTAGATTGTCTCTTTAGCTAGGAAATTTCTATAAAGCACGATGTTGTAAAATCATTGGGGAGGGAGCGGCCACTTGCTTCAGCGGCTCTTGTTGTTTTCAGTCTCAATAACCACAATTCAAAAACCAGTGAGGGCTCAGGCTGCAGAAGTAAATGTGACCCAAATGGGAGCTGAGCAAGAGAGAAAGGGCTCTGCTGTGAAGAGGAGTAATCCCCAGCCACGCTTTAAGCTTTAGCCACTGTCTTTTCAGGCACAAGCTTTGCTTTTTTGTGGGGCAAGCTGGTTGCTTTGGTGTACTTGTTTTATTTTGTGTGGCCTCTTCCCCAGAAGGTTATCTTCCACAGGTATAAGGGTCAGTTATGCAACAGCAGTGACACAGTAAGCCCTGGTGTGACATAAATTGCATAGCATTGCACAAGCATCCTTACGTCCATACAGTGGTGCTGTACCGTGACTGGATGTGGCAGTCTAAACTCCTGTGATGTCTTTACATGTTTAACATCTCAAACTGATGTCTTCACAACATAAAAGGCTTAACAAAAATGAGAACGAGCAACCTTCACCTCAGGCCCAACCTCAATTCTAACACTCAGTAATTGAATTCCCATGGAATTACTTCTGTTGGGAAATTTCTTAGAAGGATGCATCTTGCTTTTACTATTCTGCATGAGCTTTTAATTATAATATTAATAATACTGTATGTAAGGGATGTCTCTCTTTTGTTTTTAAACAAACTCATTTTAAGGGAAAACTTAGGGAATAGAGACACATTTGATCCAATATTCATACAACTCTGTGATCTAGAAATTCAAGTATGTTTCATGATGTAAATTGCCTTTAGAAAGCTATTTATTCTGATACATTTTTGGTCTGAAGTGAAATATTTCTGGGAATTCCTCACTCCCACTTAAATTTTTCCAAGGAAATGCCTTTGACATATCAAAGGAGACATTTGTATTTCCAGAGCAGAGCAGGAAGGGATGCATAATGCTTTTTCCAACTTGATTTTGAGGGTGAGTTTTTCATAAATGCTTATCACTGGAATAGCTTCACTCTCACTTAATGAATGGCTTATGGTGTTTTCAGGGCTGCAGCAGAGAGCTCCTGCTACATGCCACAGTGACTCCTCTAAGTTGGTTAAGTTTTACTGCTCCTGCTCTTGAAAAATTTTTAACAGCTGAGGTGAAGAGGAAGAGTGGGATGGCAAGGAAGTGGTGTGGAGACCTGACTCCTATTTGTGCCCTTCTAACAATTAATTCATAATTCGGAAAATTGGACCTGGGCTGTATTCAGAGAGTGTTGATTCTCTATGTGTCTTTGGGGCTTCCCATTTAACAACGGTGTAGTAAAATCAGTATGATGTAATAAATCTAACATTTCTAAAGTGTTTGAACTATGATTGTCAGTTTTTATTTGTGAAAAAGGGGGAGTAGCCTTTCCTTAATATTGTGAAGTTTTGTGATGATAAATCCACAGGTACCAAGGATAGGAGGGCTATTTAGATCTGATGTGTGAATGGACAGGGCTCTGAGGCTTCACATCTGTGGGCCAGCTGGCCCACCAGTGCTTCACTAAAGTAAGTCCTGCTTTGGAATTGGTACTGAAGGTCCCTTCGACCTCTGATGCTCTCCCTGGGAGAAGGAAAGCAGGGACCAGGAGCAGTGATGGCAGAGAGGCAAGCAGGAGGGCAGGCGAAGCTGACAGTCAGCACTGCTTGGCGCAGCAGGGATGCTGAATTCAAGAAGGAAGGTGAGACAATAATGCCCCCTCCCTGCAAGGAGGGGTGACCTCCGAGGACAAGTTCTGCCTCCCACTGCCTCCCACAGTGTTATCTCTTTCTGATGTGAGCAAATGCTGAAGTGAAAGAAACGTCCCTTCGTGGCAATAAAAGGACAATGAACAATGACAAAAGTTAAAGTGTAACACATGAAATGTGAGTGGAAAAGCTCTCCCCAAGCCACAGCCAAACCCAAGCAGTGAAGAGGAGATTATCTACACTCAACCATCCTGAAATGGCAGCAAGGGATGTGGGGGTACAGCTGCAGGGAGCAAGGATCAGCCCCAGCTGTGCACATGTACTTGAAACCTCCAGATATTGGCAGAGGGCTTTCTCTGACATGAAACTCAGGGAAATTCCTCTGCAAAGGGCTGCAGTTTACTGGGTTGAACAGCAAGCTGGAGAGCAGGCAATGTCACAGAGATGGATACCCTGCACCACTCAGACATGCAGCATGTGTACACATAAAAGGCTCTTCGCCTTACCCAGGGTCAGGTTTGGCCCCATGCTTGACGTTGACCTTTATGAATTTACCTCAAGGTAAATTTGGCTGTGCTTGTGTTTTTAAATTATGATCCCTTTTCTGTGTTTTCCTAAAGGAAAGTATGACTTATTACTAGCCACAGAGATAAGAAGATAAGCCAAGCATTGTCCCCAGCAAAAGAAGAAACAAAGAAACAAAGAAGCAAGCCAGAGATAAGAGATGCATTTTGTTTGCAGAAAGTTTTTAAATTTCTCTCACACTGATCTGAAGAAATGACAAGGGGGCAAGTATTATTCTTTATATGCAAACATAATTGAAAGGTATTTTTGATGGCAGTGATTGTAGGAAATAGGGGCAAATGTGACTGTCTCCCACAGAAACAGTCACACGTTTTTGTCTGCCTTTAATTCTAGTATATATTCACTGGCTTCAGACACACTGGTTATTTCTCAAAGGTCACAAATTATGTCTTTGTCAGTGGACCATCATTATAAAAACAATTATTAACTATATTTTCTTATTCTATGGGATTGTAGAGATCTACTTGAACTTCAGAGGTCTGTAAAAATGTTGAAAGGCTGCAATCTCTGGGTATTTCCCATTTCACCTGCCACTTGAAGCAGGACAATCACCAGTGCTACATGAGATCAAGGTTATTTGCAAGGCTTTTTGAAGAGTAAATAAATTCTTATATTTTTCAGAATACTGGGAGATGCTTCTGTCCCTGAAGTCAAATATTTGCTGAGCTGAGACACATCCAAGATTAT
Source organism: Illadopsis cleaveri (assembly GCA_013399915.1). Classification (NCBI taxonomy): domain Eukaryota; kingdom Metazoa; phylum Chordata; class Aves; order Passeriformes; family Timaliidae; genus Illadopsis; species Illadopsis cleaveri. The sequence goes on from VXBB01019264.1 coordinate 58,419, forward strand.
CTCCAGGTCAATTTTGTGACCCATTAGCAAAATCTGGAGGTCTCTGGGGCAACAATTTTTATGGTGCAGGTATCTGGGACTCTTTCAGTCCCACTGGTGTAATTTGAATAAAATAATGTTAGTCATCAGTAAACAGGAAGCTGATTTTGGCAGAAACCCTGCCCTGCCCCTGACGCAGCTGTCTTGCTTCCACCTCTCCTCTGAGTATCACGTTCTCAGTGTAGAACTCAGCTTCCCTGCAGCATCTTGTTCAGGCCGCTAGCAGAGACTTTCACACCTTCTTATCCCTAGTCCCACAGATCTGTGTGGCCATCCCTGTATGCCAGGTGTTCATTTCTGCAGCAGATGTGGAGCCTGTAAAGTTTTGGAGCCAGATGTAACAGCTTGCACACTGTGGGGAGATTGAGCTCAGTCCATTCTGACCACATTGAAAGACTTGGGCTCCATTTGGGTCCTGCACACACCTTTCACAGTTGCTTGGTGTTGTTTTTTTCACTTTTTTGGGCTGGCCTGTATAGAATTAATGTTACGTTCATCTTTAGTTCCACCAAGAGAAAAAAATTATACCTGCATCAAGTAAATAAAGAGGAGAAAACCATAAAATAAAATGCTACTACAGTAAAACGTATATGGGGTGAGGCAAGAAAGTGTTCTTAATAGGAAATTGTTTTGCTTGAAAATCAGATTTTTTTTCAAGAGTGATGGGGAAGGCACGGGCAGTACTGTCACTGCAGGCAGAGAAGGACCAGATTTGGGCTTGTTCCAGGGGGGGATTGGAAGAGTAAGCTATGATCACTTTCTTTTGGTAGAGTTCATCAGTCAGGCTATGGTTTTCAAACCTCAACTCTAAACTCAGCTAGTAAAAATCATGAGGCTTTCAAACATCTATGCTGGGCCAATCTTTAGAAAAATGAAAACGAGAAATTCCAGAAGCTTCTGGTATTTCCAGTATAAGGCCAAATTTTGCATGATCTGAAGATATATGTTTCGGTTCTGGTTACCACTGAGAACCCTAACCAAGAAAAACAGAAGAAACTTCTATCTTAGAAAACCGTAAAATTATCTTGTAAAGTTTCAAGTGAACAGAACAAACAATAGAAAGATGAGCTCTGGATGAGCAGGGGAATGTGCTTCCTTGCTTTCTCAAGTTCATCTGAAATGCATTTCCAACCTTTCTAAGGCTCATCCTTGCTGAGGAAAGAAAAATACACATCTATTTAGGCTGCTATTGCTCTGGTTAGGAAACTGGAGAAGCTGTAGTTACTATTTTTACAAGTTCGCTTCCTTCAGGGGAGAGATATCTTAGGCTTGAGGGGGAGGTAATGTGATCTCTTTTTCTATTTTTATAAAGGGCCTGGGGATGCACCAGGAAGCTGCAGATCTGTGCAGTTGAAAGTCTTCAGCTCCTCTTTTGAGATACTAAGGGAGGAACAGTTAGAAAAGCATGGCCTAATTAAGGATATCTAATATGGTTTCAGGAAGGGAAGGGCATGCCTCATTAACTGGTTGGAATTCTTTGAGGATATTGCTGCTCAGGGAGACCAAAAAAAGGCAACTCACTGTGACCATTGTGTATCTCGGTGGGCTGGGAGAGAATAAAACACATTTAGGAAGGCCTGGGGTTGATACTTACATTTACAGAGTGGGTAAAAATATAACACAGAATTATCTGGTATTTAAACCTGCAGGGAATGTAACTCTTTCTTAGTTCTTGAAATCCTAGGTACCTTCTGGCTTTTAATATTTTATTTCTTTAAAAAAAAAAATCAAATCATTATTATTATTATTGATCCAATTGGCTTTTGTGATTCAGCTGAAATGAAAGGTCCGGTGTTTCCAAATGATCTTGTGCTAAATTTGGAGAGAAGCGAGGAAAATTGCAATTAGATACAGACAGAGTTAAATGCTTTTCAAAGTTTCCAGTATGGCAGATGGCATATTCAATAAAGGTCAAATAACACTAGCATCATGATAATAACTCAAAGAGCCTAGAATCAGGAGAGGGAAAAGGTGGGGTGGATGGAGGGTTTCTCTGTGTATTGACAGCTTTAAAGTGGAAATGGTGGGAGATGCAGTTTTCCCACATCTTTGCAGACACAGAATCAAAAAAAATGCTTAAAGTTGTACTTGGGAGAGAGAAATTACTCATAAATGCACATTTTGACCGAGGAAAAGTAGAGTTTTGCATGAACCTGCTCAGTGCTGCAGAAGCAGGGCTTGCAGCTGAGGAACAGCAAGGGCTCATGGTGGAGGGAGGGTCAGTTGGGGTGAGGGATTGAGGTCAGTGGGGATGTGGAAACAGAGAAGCTATTTGAGCTCTTCTCACCTGAGTGTGGCATGAGGCCAGTTTGGCCACTCACCTGTTTGCCTGGCCATGCCAAAGGCTACAGTGGAGTGCAGTGCTGTCCACTTCTAATCCTTGAGAATCCTGCTGCACGTCTGTCTGCTGGGAGTAAGGGTGCTGTCCTCATAAGCTCTCCACCACCTGAAAATTCCTTTAGGGCCAGGGAAACTGCATAGTTTTGATCCCATTGTTCTCCTCAGAGCCTGCAAAAGACCAATTGCCTTTCTTTTCACAGAATCATAGAATGGCTTGCTTTAGAAAGGACCTTAAATGTCACCTAGTTCAGCCGCCCTGCCACGGGCAGGAACATCTTCCACTAGACCAGGTTGCTCAAAGCCCCATTCAGCCTGGCTTTGAACACTTCCAGGGATGGAGCATCCACAACTTCTCTGGACAACCTGTTCCAGTGCATCCCCACTCTCACAGAAAAGAATTTGTTCCTAATATTTCTAATATCTAATCTAAACCTACCCTCTCAAAGTTTAAAGCCATTCCCCCTTGTTCTGTCACTACGTGCCCTTGTAAAATGTACCTCTCTACCTTTATTGTAGGCTCCCTTCAGGTACTGGAAGGCTGCAATTTGATCACCCCAAGGCTGCACATTCCCAGTAGTCTTAGCCTTTCCTAATAGGAAAGGTGCTTCATCCCTCTAATCATCTTGGTGGCCTCTGGACTCACAGGTGAATGTCCTTTTTGTACTGGGGGCCCTAGAGTCGGATGTAGCACCTGAGGTGGGGTCATCAAGAGTGTGGTAGAGGAACACAATCCCCTCCCTCACCTTTCTACTCACAGCGCTTTGGATTCAGCCCATCACAGGATTGTCTTTCTGGGCTGCAAGTGCCCATGCTGGGTCATGTCCAGCCTCTCTTCCACCAGCACCCCCCAGGTGCAGGGGTGCTCAGCAGGGATGCTCTCTATCTATTCATCCTCCAGACTGTAGGGATGGGGGGGTGGGTTCCCAAACCAGCTGTAGCACCTTCACTCAGGTGCAGCCACTTGACCCATTTGCTACATAAGCAGTCCTTCTGTCTTGATTTCTTGGGAAACTCAGGTGCTTTATTTTGCTTGCAAGAGACAACTGAACCCTGAGAGTTCATTGAAGGGGCTGAGAAACAGTCCCGTGACTCAGTGAAGGTTTTATTTCTTGCTTTCCATTATTAGAAGATGGAAAACAGGTGTTAGAAGGGAAGGAAATGGGGAAATCCTTGTGTTTCTTTTAATAACTATGAAATTTTAAGCGCTTTTAAAGACTCTTGCCTATATGTCTCTGTTGGTGAGGCTCCTTTTCAATTTAGTGCGAGGCTAAGCACACAACACTTTTCACTTTGATGAAAGAGGAAGGACACGCAGAGGTGGAGGGTCAGGATGGACACATAGAGGTGGAGGTCAGGAGTGTAATGAGTACCTGCCTGAGGGAAGCACCATCCAGCAGGCATGAGAAGAAGCATAGCTCTGCTGCAGGGAGATCACTCAGGGTCAAATCACCCTGAGCATCACCCCTTTCCCACACCCCCCTAGGGTCTGCTCACACCCAGGGTCCAGGCCATGCCTGTTTACTGTCCCTGCCCCTTAAGAGTATCTCTCTTGTCTGCTACTGCCCAAATGCCTGCGCCAGTGTGTGTGTAGAGGAGCTACTTCTTTCTTTTGCTTGCCTGAGGAAAAAACAGCATGTGTGTCATTGCTGGGAAAAGGTGCCAGACTGGTGCTCCCGTGTTCAGCCAAAGGCTGGTTACAGTAAACTTAGTGAAGGGAAGATGTTTCCAAGGTATTTCCTGAGTATTTGTCCTTTTTTTCTGATTTGTTCTGTGGGAAGGGCTCCTTTTCAAGGACCATCCAATCCTCATGACTGTAAGGGCTGTACAAGCACCAAAACCAAAGAGATCTTCCTACAGAGCCTCAGGTATAGGATGGAGATAGAAGCAAGCAGCCAATGATATTAGCGAGAGAGGGGAGGGAGAGTAGCTGGGGGATATCAGGAGACGGTGTCACTTGCATTGGCAGACCATGTTTGGGGCTGACTACTTGGCTGTCAACTGCATTTTTAAAGTCTTGCAGTAACAAAGCATTTACATTCGGGATAAGAAGCGTAACTTGTTTTCCAGAGGTTATTCAGTTCTTGATCTCTGGTTTAAAACAGCCAGGGAGGATATCACCCATGACGACTATTTTGTGAGCAATGCATCTGGTTCTAGGGAGCTGAAATATTCAATACATCTTACTAGATTACTGGCTAACATCCAGCAGGGAAGAATAAAGGAAGACGTTTGAGGTGAGTTTTGAGGTGGAGGAGCTTGCATTTTTGTGTGCACAGATGTGTATCAATGTCCCATAAGCAGTGTCCTTCTAGCACCATATTTTCCATGGGGAAAATCCTAAATTGCAATTGACTGGGGTGAGTTTGAATCAGTCACTAACCAGCCAGGCTTCTGAGACTATTATCTATTCTTAACAGGATTTGGACCAGGACTCCAAGGTGTTACTTAGCTGAATGCTGTATAAGGGAAGAAATTGTATTCTGCAGACCTGTGGCCCAGTGTATAAAGAGAATTTTTGAAATTACAGCTCAACCACACTCAATAAGTGTTTTACTACTCATCTAAAAAGGTTGAGAATTTCATCAAACTATACAGAGATTATGAAATACAAACAATAGGCTATTCAGTGCCCCAGAGGAAGCAAAAGGAGACAGGAAAACAAGGGATGTCCTAGACTGATTTGATTTACTGTATTTTGAGACTAACACACCATGAAATAGCATTCAAGAAATATTTACATGCCCAGTCATTTGTGCTGTGAAACGTCATATACCTGCAAACAAATAAGCAAACAAGGTCTTGCATATTCATTCCCCCACCTGCATGCAGGATGTTTCCTGGTCTCCCAGCACAGTGCTCTCTGCACACCAAAATGCCCTAAAAATACACATCTGGATTAAAATTCCAGGGTCCTAGACTGGGTTAAACAGCCACAAGGGACTTCAGTGCAGAACTTGTGCTGGTGAGTGAGCTTTATTCCTGGGACCTTCCCATGACATTGGCAGCCCTCCAGCACCCAGCTATGGTTGTGCAGCTCCTCGGCACTGGTGCAGCCCTCTCTGTTTGTACAGCATCCGACACAATAAGCTGCCAGTCAGATTTCTTGGATGCTGTGTGATCTTGTGATATTAATAATATAATGATAGCATTATAACCGGACCATTCAACTCCGTAGTTTGTTCTTCTATAAATGATTTATAAGTTTTATGCATTTTATATGCCTCTCATTAAAAATGCATTGAAAAATACTATCAAAATACCATTTTGTGAGGTTCAGTCTCTCTTTATTCTTGTTACAGCCATCTGCCATTAAGCTTTAATAACTGGCTGATTATAATTTATTAATTTATCACCTGTTCTTTATACAGTTGGATAATTGTCAACCAATGTGTAATGGCCTCCTATTGTGTTATTAATCCCCAAAGCAATTAGAAAACCCACTGATTGCACAAGCCATTGAAAGTGGGTAGTAACTCATGTTAGAAATGATCTCCAGTGCTCCCATCAGAGTGTGATTGGTAATGACATTTCTGTTGCCAGTGAGAATTTGAAAGGGGCAGTTTAACTAGGGAGGCTTTTAATTTTATTTATTTATTTTATAATACGCCTGGATTTATGTGGCTGACAGTAGATGTGTAGGTTCCAGCTTGTCTTATGGATTCTGCGGGTACAATCTGGGAAAGGCAACATGAATTTCATATACTGTCATACTCTTGCTCCTCAAACTTTCTTTGGAGAGATTTCTGTCCTGGCTAACACTTCCAGGATGAAAGGGTAATTTAGGGATTGCTTTAAATGACAAATCTTTTGACTTCATTCAGCTTTCGATGAAGACATCAGACTTCAGTATCTCTCCTTTGATTTTTATCTGCCAAGGATTCAGTATGGGTTAGTTGTTGGCTTTCTGGTATGGATGTTTACAGTATGTGAAAAGGGACAGAGCCAACAGTTTGTTGGATCCAACAACTGTCATTTAGCAAAGCCGTTTGCTTACTCTGCCAGTGTGAAGGAGATATGCAGCCTACCCCAGATGTGAAGAAGTTCCTTATCTGCCATCCTATTTGCAGTGCAGACGATGTGTCACAATACCTCTGGCACTAACAAGTTACATTCTGGTAATGCTGTCCCTGATGCAAATTTAACTGCTTTTCTGGTGAAAGGAAAGAAAGGGAAAAAAAAATGCCACTGACATCAGAAAGCAGACACACCACTGAGGAAAGCAGCTGTAAAAGGTTCTTTGTCCTAAACGAAGCTCCTGGCCTCTCTGGTGTGTGTTCTTAGTCAGGGACCACGCTGGCAGGTCAGGCAAATTGGAGGTACAAGTCCCACACGGCTTGAAGTGGTCTGGGAGAACTTTTACTTAAAGAAGATGATCACATAGATCAACATGCTGCTATTGAACAGTATTCTGGACAGACTTAGGAAGAGATTTTTTTCATCTCTCTTCTGTCTCCAGCAATACCTACCACACAATAAATATCTGTGTCAGTGCAATGTAGTGATTCCAGAGTATAAGTAAGTCTTGAGTTTTCCACCAATATCACACTCCCTCTGCATAATGGTAGGATAGTTGAATTACTGCCCTTCCACCCAACACTGCTGATGCCTGTGCTATCCTCTTGCAGATTTTGTAACTTCTCCACAGTTAAACATGGAAAAGTTACTTTGACAAAAAAATCTACAAAAAATGATGCTGAATTGAACATATTAGGAGATTTGTACTTCCTCCTTCTACAGAGAACACAAAGCAGAAGTAAAGAGGCCATTCTTGAAATTCTTATACTATTTCTGTCTTTTCTGGAAGTAAAAATCAGAAGAAATCTCATGCAAATATTTGTCCTTCTGAGACATCCAAGCCAAATATGCAGATATAAGGGGTTTAGATAAAGCAGACAGTGAGTACATAAAGTACAGCGCGTTCCTGAGAAAATTTCCCACCTTAACCCTTAAGTGTGTCCACAGACAAAATCCAGACTGTAGAAAGTCCTCAGAAATAGTGTGACTACTGTGTCTTGCATTGATGGTACCCACCTTTTCCCTACACAATCCTCAGCTGGGATGACCATGGAGAGGATTTTCCACTCCTTCCCACCTCTGTAGGTATACACAAGACCACTCTGCAATCTTAAACTAGAGTAATTACTCCAACCCCTTCATCTTAGGTCACAGCAGAGAATTTTCCCTCTATTGTGAACAGCAAACTAATTGTGTTTTTCCCAGATTTGAATTTCCTGGTTCTTCTTGAGTCAGGTTCTCATCACCAGCTGGGGAACTCCTGGACATGGAAGCTGGTTATGGAATGGCACACACTTGCAGATCATTTCTCAAAAGGTGGATTGACAACTGTTACAGGTTGTGCTTTCACTACAGCAGGAGGTTTCCACTTGCAATGTTAGTGGACCCACAATGCATATAATCCTTTCTGATTTTAAGAGCAACTCAGAAGGAAACCCACATTCAAAACATCACTGGAGGCAGCTATCCACGTAAGAGAGCTCTCTGGCTTCTGCTGTCTCCAAAACTGATGGTCTGTATAATGCAACAGAAAAAGAAATCACAGCTGAAGAACAGTATCACAAAAATCTCTGCATCATGAGGGAGTACCAATGGCATTTCCCCTCCACAAGATCATCTAAGGAATCTGTCATATTTTTACTTGACAAAGTTTCAGTTTGGGAAACCATTAAAAGAACCACTATCAATCACACATTAAGGTCTTTATTGCAGAAATGTGGTTGAATTCCATGGGGGTCTAAACTCCTTTTAGCAAACCTCGGCCATATCCCATATTTGTTATTTCCACAAAGGGATTGCATACACCCATGTGCATGTCTGAACCCATCAAAGTAATACCCCATAATTATTTTTACTGCATTGAGTGATGTTCTCTGGCTACATCTACCCTGCTGAACACATCCACTAGTGGTTACAACCCTGCTTGACCGGCTGGCCTCTTTGACAGCAGGGTAGCTCTGTCCTTTCCTTACCACACTTGGCCATATGTCCTTCTTCTGGCCCTTCCTTCCTTAAGACATAGCTGTAATTTTGGGTCCCTTCCCAGTTCAAATTCTGAGCTGTGCTGCAGTCGTGATGCTTGGTGTGCTCATGGAATGAAGCTGAGCCTCTACATTTTGGTCTTGTATGTACGACATGGCAAGTCTGGAGTTTTTGAGTTTGCAAAGCCTGTAGGGAGTTGCCGGAGGATTCTGCAGAGCAGAAGAAAGACAGCCTGGTACGCTCTCATCCACATTTCCAGCTGGGAGATATTCCCAGAGCAGAATAGATAACACAAAACACTTTGATTTTTCTTTCAAAGGACCTACCTGGTACTTTCCAAAAAGCATGAGAATGAATTAATATTTGTGCAATATGGAGGATCAGTGAATCCAGAACAGGCGTGCTGTGGGGATCGAGACAATGGTGTAGACATACCCCCGCCCAGGTAAGTGTATGTAAATTGGAGTGATTTTCTGGGGACAGGCAGGTGTGGGAAAACACTGGGGAACTCAGCATTCAAATGCTGCGTGACTGCATTTTCAGCAATGAGGGTGCCAGCCCTTACAAAGAGATCCTGAGAATCAATTGGTAATCCTGCTCTGAATGAAAAATACGCCCCCAGATTTGGGGTTTCTCTATGAAGGAGGAAGACAGAACTGCTTCACCTGAGTTAATTCTGAAGTGAAACCATAAGCTCTGACACACAGGAGCATGTGCACTTTTATGTGGGAAAACATATTATTAGAGCTTGACTGAAATGTGTAGGAGACTAACAATAATGACACCTAACTTCATGTCTGAAATACTGTGTGCTAGAGTTTGTGATGACTTTCTCACCCTTGTTTAGACTCTCCTTCTTAGGGAAGGTCTTGTGAAAGTAACCTATTTCTTTAAGAAAGCTATGCTGCAGTGTGGATGATGGAGAGACAGTGAAGATCCTCTGGAGATCCTCTGCAAAAACACCCTGAAGCCATTTGCATCAATTAACTCCACCACCAGCATGTGGCTGCCTGTAGGCCAGGCTGTTGCCTATTATCTCTCAAACTGGAGATAATTTTTCATAGAGAAAGTGGGAGACTTTTGCTTACGAGGATGAGTTCACCCAAGGGTGCTCAATTTAAGGAATCCTCTGTAGTCTTTTAATCAGAGTGGCAAATTTATAAGATAGTGCTTAAAAGAAAAAAATCATTTTCATTTAGTCTGTTGAATTTTACTTAACGTGATGCAGTTTGTTGTTAGGACTTCTAAGCTCTGATGAGCACATGGTGTGTCACATTCCCAGAATGTGATCCAAGACAGTAACACAGTGGTGTAACTACCATCAAATTGTGTCCCTGGGTCCAGTTCTGACTTGAAAAGAGCATCACTAACACCTCCAGCCACAGTTTTTTGGCTTTCTGCCAAGGTTTTCTCCCCAACAGATGCTGAAATCCCAGAAGAAAGCAGGGATGAATATAATGAAGCAAATGAACAGCATAGTCAATTAGTAATTAAAGTCTCTTAAAAAAGGTAGGATTGCACTGAATCAAAAAAAGAAGGAAGGTTTATTGGATCTCTAACCTTAAAAGATTTTTCTATTGTATCTATCATGCCACTTTATCATGACTAATTGTTAGACTGAAAGATTGGACCATGCCCTGATGTCTGATACTCAAAGCAGAAATACACAGCAGTTCTGCCATCTCCAGTAAGACAATCTGCTTTGCTACAATGGCAGCAAAAGATAAGTTTGCAGCCAGGCTACTGCTTTCAACAAAAAACCAGCAAGAGAAACAGAAGAAGACACACAGAGAGCAAGCCTATGATTAAAGGACAGAAGGGACTTTTTAAAGTAGCTCCTGGGGACAGGTCTCATTATGTTTGTGCAGCACCTGGCACAACAGAACCCTTCTGAATTCAGTTTTTGGAGCTGCAGACACATCCAACAAAATGACAGCACCAAATACTGAGGCTTAAAATAAAATTTGTGACAGATGTATTAGGAACAAGGTTTGGAGAGAAAGAGGATCAGGGCTGATGGACTCTGACAAAATTCCACCACAGTGAGTCACATTTTAACTGAAAAACAATAAAAGAACGCAAGGCTGGGGAAAAGACGTGTGAAAATCAGAGGTCACCTGCCCTTGTGATAATTTAACTGAAGTTTTGGAAATGAATCATCGCAGCAGGCGATGGAAGGTTTCACCTCAGGCAGTGACAGGAAATGCAGGGCTGTAGCTATGCGCAGAGCCTTTTGGGCTCTCAACCAGCTCTTATTGATTGGGAAAGTACAGCTGTGCTCAGAAATTCTCAGCTTTTCTCTCACTTTCAGTTCAACAGAAAGAAAAATCTCAGGCAGCCTTTTTCAGGTTCTTTTTCTCGGAAGCAATGGGGTGAGTGGGAGGGGAGTTCACAGGAGGAAGACACAAAACTCACAATTTTACTCACATGTCTAATGAAATCACATGCTGTCAGTGGCCAAAAAATAGGAAACCCAACCAATCAAAAATAAAAAACCAAACCCCAAAACCAAACCAAAAAACCCAACCAAAAAACCAAACAAACCTCACAACCCCATGCCCTTGCTTGAAAGAAGAGCTACAAACAGCTGCCCAGGAGAAGACCCTATTGAGAGACCCTTCAGAAAGGCTCAGTTTTGTTCATAAACATGCAGCCATCTAGGACACTCCTCTCTTGCCATCAGACTTCCTGGGATGGGAAATGTTCTTGCCCAGAAGTTGAGCTTAATGCCAGTATTTATAAGCCAGAGTTTTCCAAACTTCTGCTGCCGAGTGTGCCTGACACTTCCTGTGAGGTCTCCTCATTCTGGGCCAGGTTGCAGCGCACATCAAAATGGTTCACGTTCTACAGTAGTACACTTACTTTGGAAAGCTATAATCATATGGCTCTGGATGCATTTGCCCTTGGGTAAGAAAGCAATGTGTAAAGATCCAGACAGCATATCCACTTGGTGTGGCACAACCCTGCGGCAGCCTCAGCAACCCATAAATGGGTTAAATGTAAACGCCTTAATGTTTCTGAATCTGGTTGCAAATGTCTTCTGTACCAAGCCTAAAATGTCTTGGGAATGGATTTTTTCTACAAATCAATAAATGCTTTGTGGTGTCTTTGTTCTTTCTGGTGTCTCTGCACTGTTTTTTATCTTATGCTGTGGACATGGTGAAGAATGGTGAGCTTTTTAAAAATCATTGCAACCATTAGAGACCAAATGGTGTTAGCCAGGAAGAGACCCCTGAAATCTCTGAGGTTTTGTTATGGACCTTCACTTTGCCTTGACTTCGCTCTTGTCCAAACACGGCCCATTTGATAATTGCCCCCTTAAGAAATGATGGGTGACTGAATGGCCATTAAGTGACGGTGCACAGAAAGAAGCAACATTTCCATTTTGCTGGTTAAGGAACAGATACTGCACAGTCCTCAAACACATGCATAAGTGGATAAATATGTGCTTGTGCACATGATGCCCCACTGAATTATGGTGTGGTGCTCACTGATATCATGTAGGTTTTACTAGGGTTTCATATGAGAGTTCTACTAAACCTATAATACACACACAGTCACTCTGTGCATGACCTACAGATGTGCTGGTCATCTCAAAGAGGAATCAAACTCTTGGAAAGTTCAACGAGAGTATAAGCTGTGAGGTATAATAGATGTAAGGGAAAGTAAAACTCTCCATGCATGATGGATGCCAGGCAAGAGTTGAGGGGATCCACAGGGAGAAACTTACCCACAGGATTTACATGGAAAAAAAAATTAAAAAGTGTGAGAATAGGTAAAACTTAGACACTGCACTAGATTTTCTTGTTTCCTTATTTTGTGCTTAAAAATACCTAAGAAATTATATGCAAAACAAGAATTAACAAATCCCCATCTCAAAAGAAGAGGCCAAAACAAAACCAGAATCCCCTCATCTCCTGTCACCCTTAAAATCCCCCAGCATTTTCACAGTCTGATGCATGTGAGACGAAGCATTGAAAGGCCAGGAACCACTAAAAGTTACAGTATCTCACAAAATTTTTCATGTCTGTAGGAGAAATACATCAAATTTTCCTTGTAACTCAAAATATCTGATTTTTATCTTGAATGAATTCAATATATTTTTAAATTAATGTATACTAAAAATGCAAAGAATATTAAGTGAAACAGAGTGATTTTGAAGTGCAATCTGAAAAATGTTTTACACACACTTTACTCTGTTGTTACTTCCCCAGATACAAAGCCCTGCAAAGGAATGCCCAAATAAATCTAAAAACCCTTATTAATTTTATTAACTGCACTATTTGTCATACCTATTGTTTCCTGCGTAAACAACAGACATATGGTGAATTTTGTACCAAAAGTCTATTCCCAAGAGAGTCTCAGGACTCTGAGCATCACAGCAAAATGCCTGTAGATGTTTAAGTGAGATTGAAAGTTTGTTTTAATCTCTGACGCTTTGCCTGGCTTGAGCATGACCACACAGAAAATGCTGCTCGTCCTAGGATACTTTGGTGCTTCAGAGAAGCAATGGTAGTATGCAAACTGGAGCTAGAGGTAGGAGAAGCCAGTGTGTGCCCAGATGGCCCAGAAGGCCAATGGCATCTTGGCCTGTGTCCCCAATAGTGTGATCAGCAGGAGCAGCGCAGTGATCACCCCTCAGCACCATGAGGCTGCACCTCGAGTGCTGTGCTCAGTTCTAAGTCTCTCATTTTAAAAAGGTCATCAAGGTGCTAGAATGTGTCCAGAGAAGGGCAGCGAGTCTCATGAGAGGATTAGAGAACGTGCCTTGTGAGGAGTGGCTGAAGCAGGTGGGTTTCTTTAGTCTCGAGAAGAGCAGGTTCAGGAGGACCTCACTGCCCTCTACAACCACCTGACAGGAGGGTGTTGTGAGGTGGATGTTGGTCTTTTCTTACTATACGTGCAGTGAGAGAACCAGAGGAAATGGCCTTAAGCTGAGACAGGGGAGATTCAGATTACATAAGAGATTTTTTTTTCACTGCGAGGATGGTCAGGCATTGGAATAGTTGGCTCAGGGATGTGGTGGAGTCACCATTCCTAGAAGTGTTTAAGAGGTGTCTGAATCTGGCGTTGGGCAATGTGGATTAGTGGTTTAGGGGTTACAGTGGTACTGGTCTGATGGTTGGACTGGATGATCTTAAAGGTCTCTTCCAACCTTGATGATTCTGTTCTGTGGGGGGGCACTTACCATAAGCCAGATACCTTTCTAAGAGATTTTGTCTTTTAATTTTGGAGATTTTAGTTTTCATTATCATAGTTTTACTGATGTTCTCCTGCCTTGTTAAATGCCTGTGGAAGTCCATAGGAGAGGTCTTTTTATAAATAAAGAGGAGTTGTGGAGACCTGTGGGTTGGCTGGAGGACTTTCTGGGACCATGCCTTGGAAGGATGTCCCCTAGACCTTAACCTCTCCTATGGACCTCCTGTTTAACTGACAGGTTGTCAGTCAACCCCAGTGCCACACCCCCCTGTCGGCCTATTGGCTATTATTCCCGCAGTTCACCTTATATGGTCAGGTTTCTAGCAGTTTCCCTGTTCTTTGTAACCCCATTGGTTTGTACTCCTGCCCATTTACCCCCGTGCTTCCCCACTGGTCATTGTGCACCCTTCTCCCACCCACACCTCTCGGTGATTGGTTGTTACTGTTAGCTCCACCCCTTCTACCCACATATAAGCCTGGACCTCTAACTGTCAGCGCCTTTGCCTCTGGACCCCTTGGAAACCCACTGCATTTCTATGCAAAGGCCCTTTCTGTCCTCCGTTGTCAGCAAGTTACCTGTGATGTGTGTGGGGGTGTGATTGCTGCATGTCTACCCGAACGCCTTCCTCTGGGAGACGCTTTCGGAAGGTTGCAGCGAGTCTCCACTGGCCCTCATCGCTACACTATTCTGTGTTGGAGTAGGGTTTTCTATAGTATGGGGGCACTAGCAGGCCATCCACATGTTTATAACGAAAATCTCAGAGCATATGGAGTGGTTCTTCTTTAAACATGCAGATTTTGGGTATTATTGGGAAAGAGAAAAAAAATCTTGCCAGGACTTACTAGACTTTAGTACATAAAGTATGCAAATTACTGCATTTCAAATAAATTCTTAGATTACTTTGAGGCCACCCAAACTTCCTAGATCATGGAATTATGGAATAGTTTGGTTTGGAAAGGGCCTTAAATATTGTCTAGTTCCACCCACACTGCCATGGGCAAGGGGACCTTGCACTACAGCAGGTTGCTCAAAGCCCCACCCAATCTGGCCCTGAACACTTCCAAGGATGGAGCATCCACCTTGTCTCCAGGCAACTTCTTCCCGTGTCTGGAACGCTCGTGGTAAAGAATTTTTTCCTAACATCTAATCTGAATTAATCTTTTTTGCAGTTCAAAGCCATTTCCCTTTGTCCTACTACTACATACCCTTGTAAAAAGACCGTCTCCACCTTTCAAGATGAACACCTTTGTTAGCATTAGGGTAAATCTTAAGTGTACAAATGTTGAATGGGGACTTGGGTTGCTGACGACTAAAAATACTACAGCACTGAAGGTGCTTTGTGACTCTCATCACTGTGTCCCTGAGCACCTTGGAGCATCACTTGTTCCTTCCTGCACACTCCAGCAGGAAAAGGAGCAATAATCTTTCTGGGGTCCTTAAATATAAGTAGTCTATGATTCATGTATAGCTAGGAGGGACTAGAACTGGCATCTCCCAAATCCTGCATTAATGTCCTGTTCCTGTTGTCAGACTTGGTGACAAAGTTGTTATAAACTTCGGTAACGCAATGGCAATATCAGACCAGGTTTGTCTTGTTGACCAGGTGACCTATGAGATGAGCATGAACTGAGCTGGGTGAGTGTGGCTCTGTGGATGTGTGGTGGGGTCTGATACAAAGACTGCAGAAATGTATGAACTCTGTTAATATCTATTAGTTTGTAAGTGATCAGGCTTGTAACTGCTGTGGTTGAAATTTACAGTTTTAATTGGCTTTTGTAGATACTTAGATTATACAAGATTTCCAGCTTTACTGGTATGAATATTAAGGAGACACATTTAAAAGCATGGACTTACTATAATTATTATTTGACATCTCTCTAAAAGCTGAGGACACTTTTATAAGTAAAATAACCAACAATAATATTGCTCAATTCTGTGCCAAATTAAATTTAAGAAGTTTGTACATAATAAATAATGTTATGATTTGAAAATGTTCCATTACGTTATGTTAATAAGTCTTAATAGGCATGGGTCATCACACACAGTTGTTAGCTTTATTGTTAATCAGATCTTTCTCATTTACACACTGTAGTTAAGAATGAAGTGCCCTAAAACTGACTGTGTAACGTTAAATGTAATTTCTGAAACTACCATATTATGCTGTTATAAGTACCTTGGAATTGCTTATTTAATGAAATATTCAGCCCCTGAAATAAATCCTTTACTTTCTACCATTAACTTCACTAAATGTTTTAAGGACAAATACAAGCACACTGTCCTTTCAGGAGAAGGTTGAAGTTATTAGGGGTTTGAGAGATCTTGATCAGCAAATGCCAAATCTAAACTTGTCACAACTGTACTTATTATAGCTGAACTTTCCACCTCCCTGTGAGTGGCCTGTCTTGTCACACTTATTCTACCTGACCTATTTTCCAGCTCTGCGCTTAAAGATGTTCAAAAAAATTCTGCATATCTTGAATGAGGACAGAGAGGATTTTCATAGTGCTGAATCAACAAAAACCCAGTCTGTGGCTGAGGACCTCTGCCTCCTGCTTCCCACAAAAGAGATTTTCCTTGTGGAGCCCTGGACTCTTTCCACGTGCATCATTCACTGGCTGGGGAGTTTCATAATGAGATGAAGATGCATGGACCTCATGATATCTTCATGAACAGATGGATGTCTTGAAGGCAAAGAAAACAGGGAATGCAGAACAGTGTGCTACAGGTGCTCAGTAAAAGTGTTCATCTTTCTGCACTGATTACATTTGCAGAGGGCTTCAGAACACAGAGCTACTTAGCAGCAGCTAACATGAAGAGTCAGAGCATGGGATAAAGCTCACTCCCACAATCAGCTGGGCAGTTTCCTGGCATGGTTTGGGGGAAGTCTGGGCTGATGGCTCAGCACCTGGGGGCAGTCCAGCTCTCTGGGCATCAGCTATCCCATCCAGAGACAGGTTCTGGCCTCTTTTCATTAATACAAACGTAGTCACAGACATATAGCATCAGGATACTTAAAGATAGCAACATCTTGTGCATCTATTTCTGTGTCTGACTATGGCAGTGATAAATGTGGTTTTAGACCCACTAACAAATTTCTTTGTTCTTGCCTCACTCATATCTTGGATAGACAGTGAGGCAAGAAATTGTACACAGTGTACCCATTTCTCTGGCACTGGGCCCAACTGCCCCATCTCCTACAACTCATCTGTTTTATCATACCAGATGGGTTGGCTGAATCCAAAATGTCTATTGGAAATGGTCTTTGGTCCATGCAAGCTTCTAAACTGGGCTTTGGGATTTTTTTCAGGGAATACTACCTGGTACAGAACCAAACTGTACTAGGGACCATCAACAGTGGTGACAATCAAGCTCTCTTGTCTGGGAATGACCCTGGCACTATTTAACTCATTAGAATAATTGTTGTCTAAAAAATTCCCAGTGAGTCCTTGGTGCCACATAATTTATAATATCACACTAAGGAATAAATCATAGTGTTCAAGTGGAGAAGAAAAATATAATTTCAGCTTTACATGTCAAAAAGCTAAAGCCCATAGGACTAAATCCTCAGAACTTATTGAGAGTTATGCCTATAAGCAGGCAAGACTAGAAATTCTTATTGACATTCACACCAAGAAAACTCTAAATGTACACAGGATTTTTGGACTGGATGCAGAGTATCTTTTTCTACTGGAGATACAGGTGACAGGTTTCAAAGTGTGCTTTTGCTCTCTCCAAATAAATAGATGTTGTCAAAATCATGGAATCATAGAATGTTCTGAGTTGGAAGGGACTCAAGTGATTATTGAATCCAGCTCCCATCCCTGCACAGGACGATCCCCAAGACTCACACCATGTACCTGAGATCACTGTCCAAATGCTTTTTGCTCTGTCAGGTTTGGTGCTGTGACCACTTCCTTGGGGAACCTGTTCCAGTGCCCAGCCATTCTCTGGGTGAAGAACCTTTTCCTTATATCCAGCCTAAACCTCCCCGACGCAGCTTCCAGCCATTCCCTCAGGTCACCTGAGAGATCAGTGCCTGCCCCTCTGTTTGCCCACATGAGGAAGTTGTGGATCTTGATGAAGTCGTCCCCCAGGGTCCTCCAGGCTGAACAAGCCCAGGGCCTTCAGCCATTCCATGTACTCCTTTTCCTCTAGGGAAGAGAAAGGGGAGGAAAGGGAAAGGTGAGGCTAAGGCAGGAGAAAGGTG
The DNA here is from genome assembly GCA_013399915.1 of Illadopsis cleaveri. NCBI lineage: Eukaryota > Metazoa > Chordata > Aves > Passeriformes > Timaliidae > Illadopsis > Illadopsis cleaveri. Next base: position 76,202 of record VXBB01019264.1, read on the forward strand.
CTCATGCTGGGAACATGGGTCTGGTAACAAAGAATTGCCACTGTTAGTTAGCAGGGAGCAGCACAGATCTCTTGTGTACACTTCACCTGCATGTCAGCATTGTTGCCAAATTTCTTCATGTTTTCATTCCTCTGGTTCACTCACTCAGTAAAAGTTATAGAACTGCTAAGAGCTGCAGATGCAACTGTGACATGGATGGCCATGGAGCTCACCCTCACTTTAAACACAGTGGACCCTTTATTCCAACAAATACATGGTTTATAGACAGCTTTTCATTCTCACTGGACTTCCCTAACTTTAGAAACCTTGATAAATGTTTTATCTTTTGAACATGCATAATTTTGCTAAATGAAACAACTAGTCAGTGTGGAAACAGGTTTCTACTGTCAAACTATTACTGCAAACCCAGAAGGGAGTACTGTGTAGCTGTAGTCAGGCCTCCTGTTCCTCCTCCTGCTCTGCTGAACCAGCACTTTGTCATCAGTCTATTGCCAAAGGAAAAATGCTTCATATTTTTTTTTTCCTACCGTGGCAATTCTGGGGTTTTCAGAACAGAGCCACAAGGGTGAAAATTACAGGGGAGGGGATGTGGTCATCCCTCAATAGGATTCCAGTACCATCTGCTGGTAGGAGAAACATGGGTTTAGCCTGGAACTCCCCTCTCAAATCTGTATTCTGCCTGTGCGAGACAGTTCGGTGTATTTTTAATTAATTACTCATGTCAGTCAGAGCTGCTCTGCTAATGGCAGTCATATCTTAACAAATGGGCTCCTCACACCTTTCATAAATATTTTCTCTATTAGATTCAGCAAGACTGGCCCAGTTTTCAGTAAAGGAACGTTTGGTTTAGACATCAAGGTCCTATCTGACTAATGGCATAAGTATGGTGAGTTATGTCTCACATTATTATGTGTGTGTCTGGGAAAGGATATGTAGTGTTGCAACACAAACATTTGGGGCAATATGCTTCCCTTCTGGTGAATTCAGAACTTAAAAATTTCAGTATGTGACTGGATGTTCTTTGGCCACAGAACCATAAAAGCAGATAGACCCTCAATGGGTCAGTTCCCAAATTATGGTCTTCTGGAGTATTTAATAGTTCTAGTTCCTCTTGTGGGCTGTGATTCTGAAAAGCACATCTTTACTTTTGCACTTCTGCTCCTGTCTCATTGAATTCAATGTTTGCAGATTTTACTGTTGAGCTGAGGCTATGTTTTGGAGCTTTTCATAGCCTTAGCTTCAGAAGTCACTCTGGCTTAGTCTACAGTGCAGGTGTGGGCCTCTGCAGAGACACTTGAGCTGTCTTTAATGAGGCTAATATAGGCACAGGCAGAAATTTGCATGTTTCAGCATAAGCTTCAATATCAATACCTGAACTAATTTCTAAAATTAGTTCAAACTTTTTATGTGTGTTACAGTCATGTTTCTTACTGCTCTAGCTGATAAAACACATTATCCTCTTAGCTCTTTTCTGAACTTACATCATGAAAATACTTCTCGAAAATGTGTATGGTGACTGGAAGTTATATTCTGGCAAAGTTATCAGTAATGTTGTATATATTACTAAAGTACTTTTCAAATTCTACTTTATATTGCACATTTTTAGTAAAGACAGAGACAAATCTAGGACATTCAAATGCATATCGTTTAGTAAGGTTCAGCTTTCTGCGACTATGAAAGGTATTCAGAGGATGGTAAAAATACTGTTTGCTTATACAGCACAAAATGCAAGTTACAAGATAAACACTCTTTATTACTCTTCATTGCAAGCTTCATGCATGGAGATTTTAACATTTTGTTATCATATAATAGAAACCAAGATCCCTAATAACAGTATTTAGAGATTTCTTTTAACTCAAACACAAATCTTAGTTTTCTTAAAAATCCATAAATCATCCAAATTATATTTGCTGCAGGAAGTAGGCTCATGGGCTAGGTAACCTGTGTAACTTGTGGTACATTTCCTGTAACTGGTATAAGTAGTTCTTATTTAATACAGTATCATAGAGTTATCAAACATTAAAAGGTTAATGAAAAACAAATGCTAATAATAGGGTTAACTTACAAGGACTATTTCTGCTAACACATCCTTGTTCCCCATTTAAACACCATTTCAGTCTTTAAATATTAATATACTGCAGGTTGGTTATTACTATGCTTGGAATTAAATTATCTTTGTAATATTAAAATAAACCACTAAACACTAATTTCACTGTTGAATATTTTGATGTAATATAGAGTCTGAAAATTTTTGCTCAAGTTCTTCAAACCTTCAGGTTTCTCTTTTTATGTTGAAAAGCCTTATGGATTCTTCAGTAATTCAGCATCCCATTAAGACTTCTGGTGACTGCCATGGTAAATTTAGATGCTTCACTGGGGATTTGGGGTGCAGTTGTAGCTTCAATTTAACCTGATACAGCCTACTCTCTCCTCTTTGCCCCCACTCACATATACCTGCCCCTCCCTCACACAGTGTCTGCAGGTCATGTGGATGTGCAGTGAGTTGATGTGGAAATTAACCCTATGCAAGATTTGTTTTCTGCTGGTTTAGCAAATAGACCCATTTGTTCAAGGTGATGGTAGACTTGATGTGAGGAGTGCTGCTGGGTGGGAAGGGGCAAGACCTGGCTATGTTCTCTTGGTGGCTGCTCCAGCTCTGGGATAAGCGTAATGTGATGTTTTGTCTCTGCCTCTCTAACTCTTCTATCATCCCTAGCTCCCAGATTCACTGCTTCCTTGTACCTGCAATGTGATATGAGGCACAAAGTATGTCAAAAAGGAAACAAAAGCCTTGAAATTATTCCAAAATACTAAATGAATATGAGCAAGCTTTCTTTGTCTCTCATACACATCTGTGGTGGAAGTTGAAGAAAGCCTGCCCTTTTTGCAACCACAGTGATAAGGAGGGGATGCTAGAGGAAGAAAATAGATCTAAAAACTTGAAACCTACACACAAATTACTCCTTTCTCTCACTGGACTCCAATAAAAAGGCCCAACATAGAACCATGACCTGCCTTGCCCCTACCTTTAGTCAACATCAGGGTAGCAAACGTGTTTGACACATGTAGCTCTGGTACATACTGTGTGTTAACACATATTTTGTGTTAAGCTTAATATAATCTTTAACCAAAAGGAAAATTGGTGAGAAACAAGTGTCTTAGAGTTGCTAAAGATTTTAAACACAGAAGGATTGAGAATACTTGTTTCTTATTTCTTTATTTATTGTGAATGCAAGTGAAATGCACAGCTCAGGCTGCATGAGAACTTGACAGAAAAAGTGCAGTTCATAGATGTTCAAGTCATCATCTTGCAAAGAAATCATTAACTCAAAATGCTGAAAAGATCACAAATATCTTCTGAGATTCTTTAACCTGGAATTTTTATTTACTGCTGCACAGCTTGGATTAGTTTTTAAATAGTGTTGGTATTGAAGAGGACATCCCTGTACTCCCAGGTATCTCTTTCAGTGGTAGGAGTGTCAGGATGTATTCAGAGCGCCCTGGTTATAATTCCAGAAGACTTTTTTGTGGGAAGCAGGTCTATATTTTATCTCAAAAGTATTGGGACACTGAGATCTGGAGCAAATAATACGTAAATCCTAAAATTATTTACATTAAAAAAATTCTCATGGGTTTTAATTTACCTTTTGAGCTCCTGCATGCCTGCCTTTGAAAGTGGCTCATCTTACAGAAATCCTTTGTAACTTACTGCTTTCAGGAAGAGAAGGCCTTTTCAGGCATCTCCTCCTAATGATCTGGAATTAGTAGTTACTTACAAACCTTAAGGCCCATACTAGTGACTCTGCTTCTTAATCCTTCCTGCAGGCCTGTTCCATTTGCAATATATTTCTGTGATCTGTTTGCATTATTGAATTTGCCTCTTCATTCCCTTTTGCTGAGTTATTAATCAAATATGTGCTGCAAGAAAGCACCAGAAATGTGAGGTGCTTTGACAAAAATCAAAGTTCTTCCTTTTTTTGACATCATCATGTTTGATTTCCCAGTCACAGGAAGCCCAAGGAACATTTGCACAAAAATTAAACCTCACCAGAGAACAACAGGTATTTTTCTCCCACTTTCTCAATGGAAAACCAGGGGAAATGCCCATTCCAGTGTATGCAGTTTCATATATTGCCTCAATGGGCAGTTTAGATTTCTTGGAAGATTCACAGTACACATACAACCTACTCCTAATTTCTGCCCAAGGCATGAAATTGAACCTGACAGTTTTTAGTTACACATGGCCACTAACAGAAACATTTCTGTAGGAAAACAAACATGAAACCCACTTAAAAACCAAAGTTGGCAGCAACCAATTACCTATAAGTCCAGCTTTGCAATGCTTAACTTGTGGGAATAACTGTTCACATGGTACTTTATATCACCCAGGTGCTTCAGAAATGGTAACTCAGACATTGCAGTGTTTTGCAGAAACTTAAGCAAACAGTGACATTACCTCCCAAAGCCATAGTCAATAGCAGAGGCAGGGTTTGATCCTGGCATTCCCAGTACTTGACTCTGGGTTTTCCTTTGGCTCAGCAAGTGCATAGAGTTTTACATCAGGGGACTCCTTGCTTCCTCCAGGTCTTCACAGGCTCCTCAGGAAGAAACATAGGAAAAATGTCCACCTGCAGATTCACTTCACAGGCTTTGGCCTGGGAGACTTCTGTGAAAACCTGTGTGTTTCTTCTCTGTTTCCTGAATTTTATCAGGGAGCAAGGTCTTCCAGAAGTTCCAGACCTAGAGCACTTCTCTCATTCAGGCAGGCTGGAGGGCTGTGCTTTCTGGAGGTTCTAGAGTCTTTGACACCACAGGTGCAGTGAAATGGAGCTGGTGTGACACCAGGCTGTGGAGCCACTGTTCATCCCATCACTGTGCTCTTGATAGTTTGGCAAATTTGAACATCTCAGTTTAAACTGGTACACTGACAGTGCCAGGGCTTTCTTCCAGGCTCTCAAAAGTCAGCAGATGCTGTTCTCCAGTTCTGAAAGTCTGCATTTGGACAGGCCTTCAAAGATGTTAGAATTTCCATATGAGGAAGCATTAGAACCCTCTCTAAGTAGTTGGCAATATTCAAACATTTGCTTATTTCATGGTTTCCTCTTTTTCTCCCCACCACTTCCATGCTCCATAGAATTCTTCTTTTGTGTTTCTGCTTCTCATCTGAGATGGAACATTTTAATTTTTCCCCCTAAACTTTGAGATTTCCCTGGATTTTTATTGGGTATTAGGCCGTTGTAACTGTAACACTGGACTCTGACAAGCTGCTAACAATTCTGCTCTTGCTGTTATTTTACAAATATCCATTTGGAACAAGTCCCAGTGGGCAGACCAGGGGGAGAGGCTTCTGATGCTGGTCACTGAAGACCAGGGCAAGCTTTCTTTGATGGGTTTCCACAAGAGTTCCTATGTTGCTGCTAAGCACAGAAACAAGCTGCCAGCATCCTTCCAGCCACAGATGACTGCAAATCTGTGATTTAACTCATGAGTGTTCTCTGCCTGTCTGCCAGTAACCCTCTGCCAAAGACAGTCTTCAGCAAAGGCTGCCCATGGAGGGGTCTGTAGGAAAGACACTGCCTAGTGTCAGGTTATTCAAAACATCCAAGTACTTGTTTTGAAAGAGGTCTGCCCATGGTCCTGAATTGGAGGAGAAAGAACCAACATGTACTTCTGCAGCAGTGGAGCTGAGGGATAGTCACTAGCAGTTCTTGAGCACAGGCAATCAGCAGATCCAGATGAAGACGGACTATCATAGACAGTCCAGATCAAGCTGCACACAGCATGTCTGGAGATGGTAGGGAGGTCACTGGCAGTCTTGGCTTCTTTGGCTTTCTTGTCACTGCACAGGAGTTAAGCCACAAGAGATCTCTTGAGCAAGGTGTGGACAAAAATCACACTTCACTGCCTGCACAGTAAAATTTACATTAAAAATTATAATTGTTTATTGACATCCACAGAATTTCACATATGAATGCAGTATGAGGCCACAAAAACACCCCAGACCTTTGTCATGGTGGCTGGGAATATGATGAGAAGTATGATGAAAATCTCAGGTGATGCCTGTCTGATTTTACCTGACTGTTGAGAAAGGCTAGACAGCAAGGGTGAAGTTTTTCTGGTCCAAGATATGCTCTCAAAGAAATTGTAAATAATAACCTTCTTCCTGATGCATTTGAGTGGACTGAAGCCCTGCCCATCAGCAGGTTACTGATCCTGCAGCAGAGCATCCCATGTCCAACCTTCCCTGCTCCTCACTCCAGCCCATTGCAGGAGTGATTGTGGGTGACTTTTCCTGAAGTGAAATAGTCAGAACTTCTGGACAGAGACATTTTTTTTTTGTAAAGGCAATGGCATTTCAACAGTATCTCATGGTGTTGCTGCTGCTTAGTGAGCCTCAGCCTAGAATGCTTTGTAATATCAGTTATACCACCAATATCACTCACTCTCATTCACTGTGAAGCCAGCAGCAGCAAAAACACAATCACATCAACAACCCTCGCTACTTGATGAGTGGATTGGTCAGCATAATTCACAGCACTGCAGGTTAGCTTTAGCAGTGCAATTTTATTCAGGAACATGGTGCTTTCACACATCTAATCGAATAGCTGTGCCTGATCTTTGTCTCTCAGGATGGGTCCAAAGCCTATGATGATTTGCAATAAAATTGTAGCTTAAAATGCCTTTGTGAAAGAACTACTATTTTCACCAAAACCCCCATTACTCCCCAAACCTCGCCCATCGTAGTAACCTGAGTAAAAGATGTGTTTGTCCCATTTTTTACACTTGTGCATACTGAGAGTAGCACCTTTGGGGCTATTGACAAACGTGAGGTGGCTCTTACTTGCCGAGTGGTTATTTTTGCAGAACAGACCAAAACATTTCCTGTATTACCCTCACTGAAATAAATGCTCTCAGCTTTGAGGGTAACACTTGCCAGTGCAGGGTGGGGGCTGCAAGGAGGGGAAGCAGGGCAGTAGTGGAGCTTGTTACTTGTTGATGCTACAAAGGTGTCAGGGACGAGGATACCATCACACCATCACACATCTTCTTGCTGCAGCAGCTGCCTGCGTGCGCACACTTTCTGACAAGAGTGGATTGAGGACCTGACAAAGCCACGGTGTCTGTGCAGCATGACCAGCAGCCAGAGCATTTCATGCTCTGCAGATGTGGACAGGGACTCCTTGGGGTGAAAAGTAGCTCATTACACTTCAAACGCTCATATTTTAAGCTTTGCTCAGTACTTGATGCTTATCACATTTTCACCGCAGTGTAGGTTGTCAGCCACTTCTCTGGAGATACTTTAAAATACTATCACCAGTATCTGATCTTCTCACTCTCTCAAGATATCACCCAGACTGCTTTTGTTTTCACTGCAGGGGTGAAGAACTAAAGAGTGTCAAGAGTCTCTTCAACTTATCAGTCCCTTCTGCTCCCTCTTAAAATGTGTTTGTAAACTCTTTTTATGACCAGCCAGTTGTAGTATGGGAATTCTTGTGCCGAGACTCCTTCACTCTCTGCCCAGCCAAATGAGACTTAAACCTGTGACTTGCCCTAATTCTCTGCCAGGGTAGGACTCACTACATTTGATTTGTAGTCTTATACAGTGCCCATCCCTGTGGTACTTGAGCTTCCTTTCACTTTTTCCTCCTCTAAGATTCCTTTTGGGTTAGTTTTGAGCAGCAACAGTGACTTGTATTCCTAATGTCAGATATAAAATGGAAGAAGAGATGCTTATAGAACATAATTTTTATGTGTCATGTGGATACTTTTGTGTTGTAAATCCCAAATAATTGTACAGTGGTTGATTATTGATTCTGCTCTTTGAAATTCAAACCTCTGGTCTTCTCAGAAAGCTTGACAGAATTTGACACAAAATGATTACTTAGCTATGGATTTTTTTGTCCATCTAACCCACTGAATTTAATAAAATATTGAGAAGTGGTTTCACAAGAGAGTTCCAGAACCAGAAAATGGGGGGATGAATTGTCCTTTAGTAGCTTGTATAGAATTTAGATAATTTCTGGATTAGCCTGTTGAATTTGATTTAGGTCCTGATTCAGCAGAGCATTTTAGTACTGCTTACTTTGCTGAATGAATAGGAATGGATCTGAACACAGACTTAGAGATCATTATATACTAGTGAATGAGATTTTTGAAGGTATTTAAATGTTTAACTCATTAAGTATCTTTAAAAATCTGTCTTTAAATACTTTTCCGAATTGGGGCCCTAATTTCCGCTGAATTCTCCATGGGCTGGATTCTCCAGTTTGCCAAGTTCATTTGCTCCCTTTAGACTTCCTCCTGACATTTCCCTTGATCAGCAAATGTGTGTTGAAATACACCTTGTTCTGTCTATGGCTGCCATTTAAAATACATTTGTTAAACACGTTGGCTAATGTGTTATTAAAGAAACACCTTTTATCCTTCTCTAATCATATTCTTGGTATATGTCTCATGATGCAATAGGTGCTGGGTACATTTCCAAGGTGTGTAATTGTGTCTCAGAGCATTGTGATGTAACAGGCTTCTCAGGTATCGTCCTTCCATGCATGAGACAGGGCTGGGTTGGTTTATGGGATGAGAACATATCTGATATGTTGGAACTGGGTGGAGGAAGAGGTTGGTGGTAATGCTGCTGGGAGGTCATGCAGGGTTATGGTCCAGTGCTCTTTCCAGAACAGCTGCTCCACTGCTGGGGACATGATGCAGAAGAGTTTGTCCAATTCTTGTGTCCCATGGGCTGACCAGGCTATAAAAACCTGAGTAACAGACCCAAGGCATGAGGGGAGCACAGGGAGGGCAGTGCTCTCTCTGCACAGTGCCTGAAGCAGCAGCTCCACATCACCAGGAGTTCTGGTGGGCCTGGTCTGAAACAGAGGGAGGTGTGCTGTGCTGCCAGGCTGGGGTGACACAGAGAGCACAGCCATCACCTTGCACTGCTGGCAGGGTGTCACAGCCTGCACAGTCCCCCCAGGAAATCTCTGCCTGTCCATCTCACCCCTCGGTGCCTACGCCTTATTGCTGAGCTTTGGAAGGGATGTAAGTGCTTCATTGACCATGGGGTTGAATTTCACCCGGATTAAATCCCTTTGAAAGCTTAAACTGGCTTGCCGAAGAGCGACACAGAAACACTTCCTGTCTCCTGCATTACCATCTCTGAGTTTTGCCCTTTCTGAAACACAAAGCATCCATGGAGGGATTTCAGACCTTGTGGTAGACGGTAGTGAAAGAAACACTATCCTCGTGTAACGCGGGGAGCACTCAGTTGACTTAAGTCAGGTTTAGCTGAAGGAATTTCCATCAGCTTAACCTCATAGGCTAAAACCTGGCAGAAACATGATTGAACATTTTTGAAACTAGAGAATAAAACAGACCTGTGAGAGAAATTGTCATTAACCCTGCAACAACACAAAATCTACCACCTCTCTGCGCTTGTGCCATTTATCAGTATTTAATACAAATAGATACACATTGGAGCAAAAGGGAAGAAGAGAACCCCACAGGACATGACTTCCAATTAGCAGGGGGTCACATCCCCTGCTGTGATTTACTATTGGAAAAACATGCAAAAGATAATTGAACATTACACTCTCCTCTCCCCCTGCTGCTGGCAGCATTAGGAGGAGAGCTGCTCTGGACCCCTTGGGGAGATGGGGAGAAGGGATCAGGCAATGACATGCAGCGCCACATAATAACAGTGATTCATAACCTCGTGGCACTAAACTCACTGGGCCAGATCTTTACCTAGTGCCCGCTGGTGTAGCTTCATTGACTTCAGGAGGGAGATGCTGATTTACGTCAGCTGCAGATCTGGCCCATTTACTTTTCCTCTTTAGGAAAGCAATAAAGTATACAGAGGGAGACCAGGATGTGCAGTGCTCCACAAGGCAGCGTGATGGGCTTCTGCAGAGGAATGCTAAATACCTGAGAGATAGTGACCACTTCTCCTACATGAGATCAGGTTATATTACCCTTGTGTCTCTGTGAGTTGGCTTAAACTGTGAAATTTGCTATTATGGACTTGGAAAGCCCAAAGAAGCTGGAGCAGTGTTAGTTATGAATTCCACCAAGCAATCAAGGAAAAATTGCTTTGTGTACAGTTCTAGGAACAGGTTCTTGCTACCAGAATCATTGTCTGGAGGTGCTGGTGTTCCTAATATCAGAGAAAGTTTCCTTAGCCTGATCATTTTCTTACCCTGATTTGTCTTGGTCTGAGTAGGTCTAAGGGAAGGGAGCATGGTACAGCCTGGGGACTGGGGCTGCTCATGTCTCAGTCCAGCTCCAGCCCTGACTTGAGTGTGACTTTGAGCAAGTCCTTCAACAATCCTGCATGTCTGACTTTCCTCCTTGGCTCTTAAGAAGATTTTCTTTCCTTTGTGTGATTGCCTGGGAATTTTACAACTGTCTAGGAACAAAAAGCAGCCCTTCTCTGATGAGGCCAGGCCAGACACAGCTGTCCCTTCTTTTGGGCTGAGACTGCACACGATTCACCACAGCCCTGGGTAGGACAGTCAGCAGGAGGATCTTAGGGTTCAGGGGTCTAGGGCAGGCTGAAGTCTGCAGCTGTGCCAGGAATAGGGCTGCTGTAGGAAGAAGGAGGTTTGTGATGGGATCACCAGGGCCCTGGGACTCGCAGACTTTACCTATCCCTTTTGGCACAGGCTGCAGTGAGGAATTTTTAATGACAAGATTTGGAAATGTTAGCAGATTGTAGTAGCTCATGCCTGCTTTCACTAGCTGAACCAGACAGTGATTTAATTACATGTGTGGCTCACAGCTAACTTCTGCATGCCTGTGTGCTGCATTATGAGCAGCCTGGTGTGGGAAGGTGGGCTGGCCCTGGGAAGGTCTGTGCCGACCTGCCTGTGGCTGCCAGGGCCCGGATTCGGCACTGGGAATTGCATTCAAGGGCACAATAGTTTCCTCCCTAGTGACCAGGCTTGATGTGGTTGCAAGAATACATAACCAACATGTCTGCTTAATTCTTTTTCTTTTTATGTGGCTTCCTGTTCTTGTCCCTCTGTACTGCAATGTTGTCAGCTCCTCGAGGCAGGGACCATGACTTTATATACCTTTGCTAAATGCTAATACACTCATCACATTGCTGCCTAGCCAGTGAGACAGCCGTGGTGTGAGCTGGCTTCAAAACAGCAGGAGCTCTGTCTCACTTTCTCAAAGACTCGGGTGATGCTGGGTTGTAATTTAGGTGCCTGCACTGGTGAATTGGAGCGAATTGTGCTGATCTGATCTTTACTGCAATAGCACCTGAAGGGGAAGAAACAGGAAGAATGAACCTTGGTATTGTCAGCTCTGCACTTACAAATAATTTTTTCTTTTTAATCCTTAATGAAACCTCTATCAGCTTAGAAATCTTGATACTTTAATATAATTAATATTGGGCTGTTCCAGGTGCTCCCTTTTTGCATTCATGCTTTGTGGCATTCATTTCTTTCCTTTCCCACCCCCTTACACTCCAATTTCCTGACAATGAAACTTCAGGCTTTATTTTAATGAGGAGTGAGATTATGAAGACTCACATGAATGCAGAAGCTGAGTGACTATTAAAAAAAGGATACACAACACCACAAAAATGCCATGCATGTCACATCAGCATTTGCTGCTGCTAGAGAAGTCCTAGGAAAGGATTAGACCAAGGCTCGTGATGGAACCTGGGAAATGTTGTTTCCAAGATTTTTATTAGCATCATGTACCAGATGCATCAAAATTAACTTTTTAAATGCCATTTTACAGTATGCAAGTGCTCTTATTTCCATTTGATGGCTGTCACGAGACAGAATTAACAACTTGCCCAGAGTTGCTCAGGTAATCCACAAAAGAGAGAGAGAGAGAGAAAAAACAACAAACATGTTAGAATCCTTGGTCAAAATCCTCATCAGCGGGCCATTCCTTCTTGCAGGTGAAATGAGCTGGAGAAGAAGGTTAGTAGCACCAGCTCAGCCACCCCAGGCTGAGCTAGGGTTCAGAGTAAGGAAGCAGGCAAATGTGTGGCTGTCTATCTGGAAGGTATTTGCACTAATAAAACTGCTGAGTCTGGAAAGTTGGGCATTTTCCCGTGTGATTGCTGCTGTTTCATTTTCTGGTCATGGTGGGAACAGCCTTTCTGGTTCTTAATGGAATTAGTCAAACATCCAAACATTTCATAACTTTAATGGCTGTAGAAGTGGGAGAAATTCCAGCTGGTAGGAGTAGAGATGGCTCCTGGTTCTCCAAGTCAGCTTGCCCTTTCTCTGGTGAGCTATTTTATTTTGGTCATGTAATGTCTTCTCACTGTTTAAGTGTGGTCAGAAGAAAAGTAGAGAACAGATAAGTAGGGGTGTAAAGTTAACATGTAAAGAAGCATCCCAGAAATTGGAAGAGATACATTAAATATGCCTATAAAAATTATGTATCCACTACATCTGTGACTGTGCACACAAATGGGATGAGTATCCTATTTGTTTGGAAAATAGAAAATTAACATTTTAGGATATTATTAAACTACATCTAATATGTGCTTTTGTTGAAGGCTGTATGTAAGGAAATAAATAAATAAATAGCTAAGGAATTCCATGGGCTAGCAAAAAAGGGGAATTTGTAGTGACAATACATTGAGCAGGAATTTGGGAGCACTGTGCTCTGTGTTAACTCCCACAATTAGTCATCTGCAGCCTCTTTGGTAAAGCACATGGAAGACTGAAAGAAGATGATCCAACTCACCTGTAAATGTTTTCAACATTAGTATGTTCCCCAGTGCATCCACTCCCATCTGCATGGCTCCTTCACCATCTGTCTGCAAGCAGACAAAGCCTACATTTATGACTCACAAAATCCCACATGGGGATACTTTGATCCTGCCAGAGGCAACCTTTGCCGGTACCCAGTGTGGGAGACCAGCAAGCCTGGTCTGAGGGCAACTTTCAGTTGCCATTTGGAGACCAGTGCAAACCATTCAGTATTTCCATTAGTTTAGAACAGGAGTAACTGGATGCTTTTTTCTCAAAAGCATCGTGACACTTCTTTAGTAGATATTCACTTGTCCTTGGTGTATCTTGCTCTGCAAACAGCTCCATGGATCATTTTGAGATGGGGAGAGGATTGCTGTACAGTATCACAGGGTGTGACAATGGGTAGCAGAAATGGACTCCGAGTATTTTCTCTGTGCCTTGGGAGCCTGTGATGAAAGGCGAGACGCAAGTGCAAAGTATTATTATTCTAATGACGTCCCACTCTCACTGAGCTGTGCCTTGTGGAAGTGTGTGAACTTTGGAGCATGCCCTGATGAATGTGAACCGTGACAGCTCTCTGGAGATGCAGGGGATGCTGGCAACAGCTTAATCAATTATGACAGCAATGGTAAGATCTGTCCAGATTAGAGCACTTCAAAAACTACAAAGCCTCAGGCTTCTCTGTCTAGGTTTTTATGAGAGTGGAACAATGAAGGAAGTGGATTGATTTGGGTCCTTTGAAATGTAGTAATACTAGCATCTGCTGACTTACATGCAAGCACAGGCAGAGAGTGTTTTACCATCTAAAGACACAGGAAAGTATAGGAGGCAGTGCTGTGAATTTTAGAGTTATACTTGACTGTGAATGGGTTAGATATGATGTTTCCCTGGGAGCAGGGTGGGTTCTCTCAAATATGTTATTGTAAAATAGGACAGGAATGAAAGAAAAGAAAAGGAAAACATCACACAGAAAAATCTATTAGGGAATGGCTAACTGCAAAAACATCAGATCAAAGGAGGACGTTTTCTGTTAGGAATCAAATTATCCTCTTCCTTTCCAAGTCAAATGGACCTATTTGAGGAACAGATAGGCAAGATAAAGCCTCTCAGCCAGAGTGATTTTATCTCCCTTTCAAGAGTGTGTGCATGCGTGATTCTCAAATAAACAAGCAGCAGAACACAAAGAGTTGTGTGAGCATGACCAATTACTTGACTAGGTGTGTGTTTTTGCAAGACAAATGAGAAAACAAGGCCAGTTGAAGCTCAAAGCTTTCAAATCAGCAAATAGGAATAAATACATTATTGTTGTAGCAATATTTCCTAGATATTGTCCTCATAAGCAAGCCACAGACTCGATACTCAGCTGAGTGGAGTATTCAGCTATGTGAATATTTCAGGTTGGATGAAGCTGATCAGGTCACTTGAAAACCACTGGTCCTTTTAAAGGGCTTCACAAGTAGCTGCTCAATGAATTGCCCAGACATTGCACAGAGTTGTCATTTCACACTGACAGGAGTGGCTGCATGCAGGGATGTCTTATGCAGAGGCTGTGCTGCACAAGAATGAGTCAAGCCACCACAGCTCCCTCCTACCCAGAGCCCACCCCTATTTTCTGTAACTGTTCCTGACAGATACATCCCTTCCTGCTGCCAGAGCATGGCCTCATCTGGATCCTAGCAAAAGGAATCTGAGTCACGTGTGCAGGAATGATCCTGAGACACACAGTGTGTTGCCATTATTTGCCTCCTGGCCTTGCTGTGCCACTTACGTCTCCAGTGATGCATGAAAGGTTTTTTGCACCACAGTGGCTCTGCTGGTGTCACCTGTGGCACTGCCCCATCACTGCCTGACGTACCAGAGGCAGGGACAGGAGTCAAGCACGCAGGTCTCATGTCTGGTACGTGAAGCCTGGCAGGTCTTTACGCAGTCTGGTGACAACAGAAAGAGCTGGAAGCAAACCTGCAGCTGTACAATTAAGTGAGCAAACACGGCTGGGCTTGTTCAGGAAACAATGCACTCCGACTCCTGAGGGAAGAGTGGCTTTGCCAAACACCTTGGCTTTGGCAAGCACCTCCACCTGTTGCTTCCATTCCAGGGTTAATGCCTTGTCTGAACCCGGAGGATCATAGCAGACCTGGGGCTCTGACAGCCGTGCATACATGGCAGGGGACGAGCTAACTGCTGCGGCTACTGCACTGCCCTGAGGTGGATGAAGCACAGGTTAGAGGCGCAGTCTTGGCTCCAAATGTTGCTTCAGAGGTTGGTAGCAGGCCAGTTTACAATTCTTTCTCCTGGTGTTAGGCAGGACTCTGGGGAACAACCATTTGAGTTTGACTCTCACTGCAAAAACTTGGTGACATTACGACGTTTCTGTTTTCTCCAGAAAAAGGGGATCAGTAACATTCACTCACTTAAGCAAAGCACCTTGAGGTCAGTCCGTGTGGGGAAGTGAGGAGTGCCACACATTGCTGTGGGCTGGCAGCCCGCTGCCTATGCCATGAAACCTAAAAAACCCAATAAAGCATTGCCATTCTTCCTTCATATATTGTTTGAAATTTACTTTCTGTGCTTGGCCAAGCTTAGACAAGGCTGATTTTATTGCCAAGCAGGGCCCATAGTATGAACCCAAGCACCTAGAACAGTGTTGATGTTTGGTAGAAGATCAGAGTACACCACCACAGACCCTGATCCATATGCAATAAAGGGACATAAGTCAAAGTGTTAGGCAGATGGCTGACTGTGAGGGCCTGACTTTGATGTTGCAGCTCTTTCTCCCTCTTTATTGCATAGAAAGGCACAGTCTGGCAGTACTAAATGCTAAGCAATGAATCACCTACTTAATGACTGTAATAGGCAGCCAGAACACAATCCACAGCCTTTTGGGGTCTGTCCAGCGTCTACTTGCCTGTCTGTAAGCACAATTTAGAAATAATAATTGACCCTTAATTCATAGGGTCAGTACTTTTACATACCTGTGTTTTTATGATGAAAAGGAAAAAGTATTTTCTTCATGGGATTTAATTTACAAAGAGGAGAGGATTGGACAATTGTTGGAATGGTATTATGGGAATAAGAAGGTTGTAGTTCAAAAAAATGAAAAAACCTGAAAGGGTTTTGACCTTTCTTTTACTTTAAAAAAATTTTCTTTTCCAACCTTGCTGTTTTAGAGCTGCATAGTCACTTTAAGAAAATGACTTTGTTGCCAGTGTTTTCATCACTACCCCAAGGCCAGCTGCCACCCAGCTGAATACTGTAACAGAGCAAACAGTTTTTTGATTCCACCATGAATGGAGACCAGCCTGAGTACCCAAGTGCAGCATCTTTTGCAAACTCTCCTCAGTAATTAATGAAGTGCAGAGACCACTACTGCATGTGGTTTATTATCATTCAGGATGGCTGGAGATTATCTCCACAGGCATGTCTCCACAGAAAACCCAGGATGTCTTTCCTTACCATGTATTAAATCATGGCATCTTTGTCCTAATATACCTGTTTACTTCCTAGGTTGAAATCTGGCATCATGACTTTCTCAAAGTTTCTTAAAACAGATTTTACCATGATTGTCTGAGCTGCACTCTGTGTTCCCTGCCTACAAAATGAGAAATTAGCAGTCACCAAGTCTTGCTGCTTTCTGCCACCTTCCACAGCTGTCAGAGATAGCTAATGTTACACAGGCTGGTGCCTCTTCTTCATCTGTGTTCATGCACTCCAGGATGGGGCTGAAAATGAGTTGGAAGGATCTGTTTGCAATTCCCTTCTGGCCCTTGTGCCCAATTTGCCTTCAACTGATTCCCTGGAGTGGGGAATAGGGAAGGGAGCTGTATGACTTGGTTTGCTGTCTTTGCTCCTGCCTCTTGATAGCCACACTCACTGGACGTTGCTGAGCTGGGAGGATGTTGTTGTGTCCTGACTAATTTCTACCATTCATTACATGCTCTGTCTGTCACAGCCATGACTACTGACTTTGTACATGGCCCTGGAAGCTAGAAGGCCTTGGGAAGGTAACTGGATTTCTCTGGGGAGGCATGTTTTGTGGACTTGGGTTTGATAACTGTCATTGAAGAAATGACTGAGCCAAACTGCCCTTTGTGTTCACAAATCTGGTTGTAAAGATGTTGTAGCCTCCAGAGAAAGTAAAGACTCCCCATTCTCACCCAACAGCATTGCCACATTCTTTCTACCTAATTTTTTTTGTCTATAAATTTCTACCACTTCCACAAAAAGCAATAATTTCATGAAGAGAAAGAGGACTGCAGGAGTGTCAATAAACTCCAAGGGGCATTTTGAAGCCCATCTTGCCTGCATCAGCTTAAAAAAGATACTTATATCAGCATGAAATGGTATCTATATCAGTTCAAAAGGATTTGAAACACCAGGTCTGACTTCCCAGAGCTGCATCTGCAATGAAAATGGTGAACTGAGGAAGAAACTTGGACTAGTTCTGGAAAGTCTATGAGGTGAAAGATGGCCTTGGTCCCTCCACAGACACAAGTAGTTGATTTTTTTTTTCCTTGTGGCTTCTTTGGAAGGTTGGTGTTTTTTTTGGTTTTTTTTGGTGGTTGTTTGTTTGTTTTTTGTTGTTGTTGTTGTTTTTCCATTAAAATGATTCACAGACTTTTAAATACTGGGCTTTCATGAACAAGAAAGTTAGTGGCTTTTTTCCAGACAGTGGTATGCTAAGTTTTTCCACAAGAAACAAGTGATAGAGATGAAAAACCTGAGAAATTTTTGAGGGGAAATTTTGCTCTATGAGAAAAAGAAATCTCTCTTTCTTTGCTGAAAAAAGGCCCACAAAAAGCAGAGAACAGCTGGGCTTCAGGTTCCTAGGAAATAAAAAATACCTTTATCCTGCCAATGTCTTTTGGGGAATCCAGCATTTTTCACCAGGCTGAGATTTATGAAGAGCATTAGAGTTAGTAACCAACAAAGAGCACACAGAGGAACTAGCTTTAATGTACCTGCAGAGACAAGGATTGAACTTTGCTTTTATGATTAATCGAAAAGACTTCTGACTTCTCAGCACTTCTGAGCCCTTCTGACATGATCTAGCCACATTTGTTTAGATCTGACTCAGATGTGTGACTATCTGCCACGAAATCACTGGCACAAGTTTTGCAGCACAAACCGTGACCTACAACTTCTATTACTTTTTTTTTTTTTTTAATTGAGCCACATCCAGACTCAGAGCAGTTTGGCTTCTGGCAAACCAACAGTATTGGAGCTTAAATCAATCTGGCTTGAGGAGAAGAAACCTGAGCAAATCTTCTCAAAGTCCAGTCTCTCAGGAAAAGAATCATGGGTACCCACTAGATTCACAGTTCTGCCTCTTTGTGCAAAGTAAGCTTAGAATGAGCACAGGTTCAAGAAAAGGATATTTCTCAATGGTATAGAAATAATTCCATATATAGACAAGTACTGAGTAAGCTGTTTCTCTTTCCTCAACAAGACTGTTAATTACTGGTATTTTTCTGAGTCTGAGGTGTGTTAATAGCATGAAGGGGAAATCCCTAATATGTGACAGATTGATACTGTGATATTCCAGAGGGCGAGTGAAGTTTTAGAGTGGGATGTTCACTCATGGAGATCCCAGCAGAGCTGGTTAATGTTTTGTCACCTGTTTAAATCACCACTGCAAAGGTTTTGCTGTTACAGGAGGACGTAACTCAGTGTGATCTCATGTTAATATTTGACTACATCACAGTCTGAGTGACCTATTAATTGATCAGTTGCAAACTGCTGAAATGACAGGTTTGTATATGTGAGTGTAGAGAAAACAGGGAACCATATTCAGGTCAGGTCTTAAGGTTGTGCAAAGATCCACAGAGGTAGATTATCTGCAGACAGTGTCTAGGGGAATTCTGTATGTTGCATGCTGTGATAATGATCAGTCTTAGAAAAATGCCAGTTAATGTCTGAAATTCCTGGAGTCATGTAGTTTTGTACTGCAGTGTACAAAACAATGTGTTCTATTGCAGCTGTGCAATTTGGCCTTGCTAAAAATGAATACACATTTCTAATGACCCTTATCTAGCTGGTTAAGTCTTAGTTCATTAGAAGACAAATTGGAATTGTGAGGGAGACAAACTAGTGGGACGTTTAACTGTGCTGATGCTATAGAATGAAGCTTAATAATGTGTAGCATCTTACAAAAAAGCAATACAACAAATTGATTTGCATATGGAAAAATCAAACAAAATGATTATTTAAGCTAAATTGGTTGGATAACAGCCAAGGGAAAGACATAGAAATAGACACTAAAATGATATGTTAAGGTGAAATATCCAAAAATGTTAAAAATATGGTAAGAAATTATTAACTAATTCACTTACAAATGAAAATAAATGAGGGATCTTTAACAGTGTTGAGACCTGGCAGGAGCAAAATGCCAGATGAGAAGAGAAGGTGAGATAGTAAGGGTCTGCCACCTTCAGGGTGACAGATGGTGGGGTAAATCTGGGAAGAATTTTTCACCTAAGGATAATAATTTGTAGTTTAGTAGAGAAAACACAGCCACATCT
Source organism: Illadopsis cleaveri (assembly GCA_013399915.1). NCBI lineage: Eukaryota > Metazoa > Chordata > Aves > Passeriformes > Timaliidae > Illadopsis > Illadopsis cleaveri. Next base: position 95,445 of record VXBB01019264.1, read on the forward strand.
GGATATGCATTTGAACTTGTGCCCTCTCTGTATTTAGCCATGTAGAGAACAGCAATATCAGTATACTGAGACTTGAGCAACAGATGGGCAGCTTGGCCCTCCTGAAAGCAGCTTCATCTGTGGTGGAGATGATGGATAAATAACATGTCACTAAGTCAGGGTTGTTTTTTGGAAGTTCTCTTCATGGCTAGGGAGCAGGAAAGATTTTCCACGTGGATCATAGAGGAAAGTCTAGGAAGCACTCCCAGTGGATTGGTGGAAGATAGCAAAGAAGAATGAGCTTGCTCTTTAGAGACTCACTCTGGCTATACAGAGATAGACAGCTCTTGGATCAAGCTAGGTCTCCTAAATCAGGAAACTAAAACTGGTTGAACACACAGGAAAAGAGAAGCAAGAACTTGACTGCTGTATTTCAAAGGGAAAGGAACATCTATGCCTTGACAAGGTTGTCCTTTCTTTCCTTCACGGGGCCCATTGATACACACTCCTCTCAATTACTGTGATAAGTTGTTGTTCCAGAATAAAAGTCTCTTCCATGTAAGGTGTTAGCACAGCTGTGCAAACAAACACTTCATTTAAGAACGGTGTGTGTGAATATCCTCCCATGTTGAGAATGACGACCTGTGTATGGATAGAAAATACTTACCAGGCCTAGTGCTGGTGCCACTAAGGTTGGTGGGAGTTTTGTTAACTTGGGAGGGCAGAACCAGGTTTTGTGATCGTTCTCTGCGGGTGGGACAGACAAAGCACAGTGGACTGAGCAGTGTTCTGGTAATGTGTCACAATATTTTTATCAAGGGACTTGAATCATTCTGGGAAAGGAGATGCCTAGTGAAGGGTGGGGTCCCTCAGATAAATATGCAACTGAAAGTTGGGATGTTCATCCACCCCTTATCTGAACTAGCCAGATCTCTTTGTTGTGCAAAATGGGGCTGAAAAGCTTTAGAGGATAAGCTTCCTTCTGACATTTGATAGTCTCTTCTGCTTCAGCTGCAGGCATGAAATCAGCTTCACAGCAGTATCCATTTCTCTGCTCTTTGGTTTGGCCCTTTTCTTCGCCTCACTTTTTACCATGTGGCAACTGCTTCAGGACATGGTCAGCAGCTACAGCTGCTGGTGGAACCAAATCCCTTCACATCCCAGCACCTTCCCTTATAATTCTGAGTGGGGTCAGTGACTTGTAAATCAGTGACAGAAAATTTAAACAATATTGCTTTTGTGGGCGCAAGGAATTGCATCTAAACACAGAGAATTTTTAAGACACTGAAGGAAATGAGCAGGATGAGTTCAGTTCTGTCCTGGAGCTGCTGCATCACTGTGACACAACATTTCTGTGTACTTCAGATTTCTAGAAGCATTTTCTTTCTACTAAACTTAGGTGTGGCATTACTAGTAAGCAAAGTATGCAGTTTAGCATTTGGTAATACAAATTTTTTAGACTAATTTCAGTTTCATTCTGTCAGTATCTTGCTGCAGAATTGATGTTCTGGGACAGGCTTTCTCTTGGTTTGTGTTTCCAGGATATTTAAAAACCAGGTCTGGATATCAATCCTGTTCTGAAGTGTAAAAGTTAGGGTTTTCACAAGTATAGATAGCTGATTTATGGGATTAAACAGTCCCTAGAGGATTAAATGACATAACCTAAAGCAAGAAACGGAGGTCCAGTTAAGACAGAAATAAAAATATGGCCCTGGAAGATGTCTGGATGAAATTTATTTGAAGAATAAATTTCCAGCATTTGCAGAAGGGTCACTAGTGTCACTTTTTCACTGAAAAGTCAACTGAAATGTTTTGATCTTTGACGGCTGAAAACTGTGCTTTTTTAGCAAGTGTACTGTTGACAAAATTCCTGCATTAGGATGGAAGCTTTTTGTCTGTTAGATTTTGCAGTTTCTGATGAAGGGTCATGCTCTTCTGCAGAAGGCCGATGCCTTTTATAAAAGTAGGCTGTTTACCTGAAAGTGTATTTTTGTTTTAAAAAGGTTTGATGCACCCAAGGTCAAAGTCTGCTATAAGATTTCATCCTTCCTCATGTTTGACTCTTTGCAGCAGTGTGCTTCTGGGTTTCCAAAAGGAGCAAAAACTGCAGGGCCACTTTTTATGGGTGTTTGGAGAGGGGTTTACTTAGCTCTCTACACTATCAAATGACTCAAGGAATCACCATATGTCAGATTAGATCAGCTCAAAAATAACAGACAGGAAACTGCTGATAGCTTTTTTGGAGTTCCATGGAAGTTTACATAATTGTCATTGCATGTCGTTTGGTTTAGCAGCTGCAGGAAGATCCTGTTCTCCAATAAACAGAGATAATTGATTAATAAACTGTATCTACAGCCACCACAGTTTATTCCGTGCACAGAGATCTGTGTACCCAGATCTGGAGTCTTGCTCCTGAAGATACAATTTACACATTCATTTCCTTTAAGGGCATGTCTTGTCTGAAATATTGTGGTGAATCATTTAAAGATGCAAAATGGATTAGGCCACATGTACACATTAATAAGATTAACATTTCAGAGTGAGCCCAATTAAATCTCTGGCAAAATTCAGTTTGGTTTTTGTATGATGTAGGTCTAGAGGGGTTGGGAATGTCCCTGAGTCCAGTCTCTCTGTTCAAGTCACAGATTTCCACAATTTACTAGGAAAAATCTCATAATTTTTGTAATGTTGTCAAAAACCTGATGGTTAGAGAACCCCCGTTCTCCCTTAAGGGTGTTCACAGGCAGCTTGCTTCTTTTATTGAGCCAACAATCATCCCATTGCTTGAGTAATTTTTCCATACAGTTTGTCAGTGTGGGATATTTAGATACAGCAAACACATTTTGGGTCAGCCTCTGTCCAGTGAAGCTAAACAAAACTTGTACACCTTGTCTCATCTCATTAAATAGGCTCTCTGTCTCTCTAGTCACTTCAGTAGCTTCCTCTGCACCTATTTCCCTTGTGAATTCAGCTTTCTTGCAAAGGCATGGCCAGAATCACAGGAGAAGAGTTTTTCCAGGGCTGTGCACTTTCCCATTCCCCTCATCTGACGAACTCCTTTAAGCACAGGTTGCTAATATGCCTGAGCTGTTTCCAAGAACTAATTTTGGGGGTAGATGCATCCCAGAGGCAGGCTCTGAATCTTCCTTCCCAGGCAGGGCCTGGGATACTTCAGTGAGTGTCTTCATTTTATGGCTTTTTAGAAGTGAGAGGCAGGATCTCGAAGGCCATGACCCTGGGGGAAAGGAGCGCCCTATCTCCTGCCCGTGACTGGCCCAGGGTGGTGGTGTTTGCAAAACCCAGTTTTTATGGGGCTTTTGTGACATGATGGGAGACAGGCTGGGCGGGTGGAGGGTGCAGGTACAGTCCTGCGTTGTTGTGGTCTCTGTGTACCCAGTGAGGAGCAGGACCCTGAAATAAATCACTTGGGCTCCAGCAAAGTCGGTGTGGATGTTTATACCAGCCAATGGTCTGGCCTCTGGGCTTAAGGTTATTCTGCAGAAATAATGTATTTTCCTTTTCCTTCTGGAATTTTAGTGAATTTTGTGGGCAAAGAAGGATAATAGTGTAACTTCAAATAAACATTTCTAACATTTTTTCTGGTTTTTTCCCTCCTTTCTTCTTGCCTCAGCTCTCTGTATTAAACAGAAACAAGGCAGTCACTGGGGCTGTTTGGCTCTGTGCCTTGGTCTGCTGTGTCCAGGCTGCCCCAAGTGCTGGTGGTTGTACACCCACTACAGCCCAATCTCCTTCCTGAAGCTGTTGTGTCCTTTGCAGTCCTCCACTCCCAGATTTGGCTGACAATGTGTGCAGGTCACGAAAATACACTCTCAACTGAGCCAGGCAATGTAGCATGTCCCAGACTTTTGAATAAAACCTTTTAGGTAGCACAAAAAAAAGAAAAGAAAAGAAAAGAAAAGAAAAGAAAAGAAAAGAAAAGAAAAGAAAAGAAAAGAGAAGAAAAGAGAAGAAAAGAGAAGAAAAGAGAAGAAAAGAGAAAAGAGGAAAGAGAAAAGAGGAAAGGGAAGGAAAGGGAAGGAAAGGAAAGGAAAGGAAAGGAAAGGAAAGGAAAGGAAAGGAAAGAAAAGATAAAGCTATGCAGTTAAACTTTCTGATATTCCCCTAATATCTCAACATCTTCTGAATTTTCCAAAGGTATCAATAATAATTCAAAAAATAAATCTTAAAAACTATCTGCTTACAGCAGATTCAGTTTATTTAAGACATGCAGTAAAACATTCGTGAGGTGCATGTTTTAAATATATTCTATAAGCCTATGGGAGTACATATTACATTGGTAATCAAAACACAGTCTTCCTTCAAATGCATTTTAAAGGAAACAAGGTAATTATTCAAAATCTCATTAAAAATGCACCTGCAAATATGTAAGTATGTATAATTAAAATTTATTTTTATATATATTCCTCACTGGAAGGATTCTGCACTGGCAGTGGAGGTAATTGTTGCAAACTGTGCTCAGAAATCCCTTCTGATAAGATCCTGAATCACTGCAGAGTTAGACAACACATCCAGTTATTTTGTGTGTTTGGGTTGGGCCCATTCTTTTACTTCCATATACTGCTAACTTTCCAGTTATGAAAGACGGTCATTAGTAAATTTCTTCATGGAAACAGAAGAAAAATTGGTCAGAATAAAACAGTTTAACATCTTGAGTCAAATTTATGGAATCAAGCAGAATTTTCTTTAAATATTGCAACATATTTTTCTAGGAGTTATCTATTGCAAACATTTTGACTTTTCAGTTGCATGTGGTGTTTCAGTTTAGAAATTAACCCTGAAAAGAACTCTGAAATGGGGGAGATAATGCCAAAAAATATTTCAGTTTAAATAAAGTTTTTTGTGATTAATGCAAAGAAGTTATTTTCAGAGGGGTTTGGATTTTTTTCCCTTTTCGATTGATTAAAATGGGAAATATTGTAACCACTTCTCTGCAAAAGGTTAAAAATGCCCAAGTTTAATGACTAATACTTCCTTGAGTAAAAATCTGGAAGATGAAGCTTCAAAGTTTTCCTAAAGTTATTAGGCATAGTGTACTCTCATGTTACTCCCAAAGCAGTTTAACAGATGTACAAAAATATTTGAGCAGTTCATGTGAAAAATTCAAATTATGAGTGTAATAAGGCATAGACTTTTTGTGTTTTATATGTACATTATTCTGTACATTCACATTGTCGCTGGATATGTGTGTGATGGGAATTAATCTGTGGATGTATTTTATCATATTTTTGCATGGAGGAAATTTAGTTTGGACATAATTTCCCCAAATATTTGCAGATGGAGGGATAGTTTATTTTATTTGATTGTTTCACAATTGTTTCTGATTTTGTACATGCTCGTGGAACAGTAGGCTTTCTTATTCCCTCAGGCTTCTCATGGTGGGGTCCTATTCAAAATTCAGGTGGTTTCATCTTTCCTCGTTGTTTCTGCTGTCTGATGGCTTGATGAAATATCTGTAAAAGCAAACTATTGTCCCAGTGTTTCCTGTCCCTGTGAACATGCTATGGATAATCACCAAAACCCAGCTCTTTACACTTTGTGGAGGGGGTAACATCATAAGAGATGAGCCATAAAATTGTATCTACTGCCCTGGAAGGAGCTGGAAGTTGGTTGGCTTTGATGCCAGAGGGGCCCAGGTTCCTCACCCTGACTTCTTCTAAGGGAATGTGCCCGCACAGAGGTGTTGGTAACAGAGTCTGGTCTGTGTCTGAATGCACTGAGAACACAGGACTCAAAGGTCATTTATTTGTGCATGCAAGGCCCCACTGTTCTTTCCTTGTCCTGATGTGAACCTCTGATTACTGTGGCGCATGCTTTGAAGCTGATTAACTTCTCCAGTCACCCCGTGCCCATGTCCATGCAGGTATGTGTGTGGGATCACTGTTCCTGCTGTCAGCCTGCCTCATGCATTTAGGGACACGTAGATTTGTGTAACAGCTTCTCAGGCTGGGATGGGGGATATCGTGGTGTCCCTGCTCACAGAACAGGGGCTGGAACTTGGTGGTCTTTAAGTTCCTTTTGACCCCAAACCATTCTATGATTCTATGATATTTAAAGAGCTACTCTAAGAAATCATCTTAGTCGATGCAGTGAAAGGAAAGACCTTCTTATAAGCACCTGAATATTCTTGCTTTGGGAGCTCTCTCATCTCCTAATTCCTCAGTGATGGGAGGAGAGGCAGGTCCTTCACCCAGGACAAGAGGAGAGGTTTCCTCACTGTCCCACTCCAGGTGGCAGCCAGGGTGGGAACAGGCACATCCCACACCCAGCCCCTTACCCTGGCACCAATAATTCCATCCCATTAGGGCTGCCCTTGTCTCCCTTGTAGATCTAAGAACAACTGGGCTTCAGCTTACAGCCCTGTGAGAATATTGCCTCACTGTGCAATCCCCAGAGCAAGACAAAGGCAGGCTCTGTGCCTCAGGAAAGCCTGGCTCCCTGCTGTGCTCCTGCTCTGTCTACATGGGAAAGCTTTAGCCTGATGTTAGCTAATGCTGCCTGTAAACTGCACAGGCTGAGCTGTGCCAGCTGCTGCCCCAAAGGAGCAGCCCAAGCTTTCATTCCTCTTTCCACTCACCTTTTCTGTAAAACTTTTGTTTTTGAGATCAGAAACTCAGTGACCTTGGCAGGGAGGGAAGTGGAAAATGGGTTTAGTTGGAAGATATTACTCAAAAACACTGCTCAGGGCTCAGATATCTTCCTCTGGGGATTACAGAATGAGCAATGCTAAAATCAGTGTGTCAAGATGTCACCAAGCATGCACTGGAAGAAACTTTACACGGTGTAATGAGAGTGCTGCAGTTGGGGCTCCAAGTATAAGGAAATGTTCCAATTCAATCAATGTCCCTTCTGTTATCTTGCTGCCTGCTCCCCCATTCAGCAGGAAGCCTATTTCATTCCTTTTACTGCTGCCATGCTCTTTACTGCTTCCCTCTCCATGGGCATCTATCACAGAGCCATTCCCATCCTCTGGCTCCGAGAGCTAACAGGCACCTGTCACCAGACGGGCTCTGATGACACTCCATCGATCACGTAGAAGGAAATGGTTATTGAGTGTGTGGCAATCAACCTTTTACCTCTCCCTGGAGCCAGAGTGCATCAGTGCTTCCCAGCATTAGGCAGAAGCCTCCTAGAAAATATTTTTTGCATACACATTTCCTCACATGTAAGGCTGTCATGCTGGTGCTAAGTCACAGGGCTCAAAGGACACAGCTGCAATTTCTTGGTAAGTTTCACTTTGAACTTAGTGCCAAGGGAAAGTAGAACAAAGACAGTGCTGGTGATCAACATCATCTGCCAGGTTCTGCTTTCCAAGTCGAACCTGCTACTGAGATCAGGGGAAAAAGTCATGCTAATGCTCAAGGTTTCTATCACTCCTCTCCACCTTTGCAAACACACATCTGAGCTGAGGTATACTGCAGAGACATGTTAGCCAGAATTACTGCCAACGTTATGGGAGCGAAGAAGCCCAAATGCAGATGTTCAGTGGAAAAGAAATAATTAAGATTAAATCTGAGTTGATAATATATACTGGTATTACCCCAGCATTTGCTGGAAAATAATGAATTTTCAGTCTGGAAGAAGAGAAAGACAGAGCATTTAGAGGAGACAAATCCTCTGGTTTCCTTACTGGAGTAGGGAGGAAACCACAGCCTGTATGTCCTGATCCTTAGTGGCATTTGGGTAGCTATTTCCTTTAATTCCTGTTAGTGTTAGCAGATAATTACACTAGAAGAGGCAGACTTCAGCCAAGAGGACTCAGAAGGACTCAAGGGGCTGCAGGGCTGGCAAGCACAAGGCATCTGATTCTGGGCTGCACACACAAAGCACTTCACATCCGCCCACGCATTCATTTCTGAATGGTTTTGCAGACATTTTTCAATGACCTTATGAGTTTTCTAATTGGTTTCTAATCAAGCCCTGCCTTCATTTGATACTGTGCAGCATATGGGATGATGCACACCTCACTCTTTAAAGCCACAGACCTGGATGCACTGAAGTTTCTCTGAATCAAAGCACTGTGATTTCTAGCTAATGCTGGCAAACCAGATGACCAGTGAGGCCACAGTGCTCAGCAGCACCATCTCCTCGTGGCTGGTCTACTGCATAGAGGAGGTCCTGAAACAAAGTGTGACATCTCACTTCAAAATGCCATGTTAGAAACTGGTGGTTACATGCTGATTGATAATCAGCTGCAATGTCCCAGCTGTCTGGGCAGTGAGAACAGCTGGCTGTGTCACTTCTGCTGCTGGACAGTGTGGAGCCATTCCCACTTGTCAGTTGGAGTTTGAGGTCCTGCAGCACAGCAGGACTTGACAGTCAACCACATCCTATGGCCTAACTCTAGAGAAATCCTCAGCTTCTATGTCTATCACCTTTGCTGTGTGTGACAGTTTATTTTGTCTCAGTTGTGTTTACTTGCACTTTTCTCACTGGCTTTGATTTGTGCTGTCTATTGGGCCAGCTGGGAAGTGTGTGGGTATTGCTTTTGGATTTAGTACTGCTACCAGCAAGAGCGTGGCAATAACTCAAAATGAGGGATTTGTTTGATGAAGCTCCCCATTTTCTCTTCACAAATGGTTCATGAACATAGTGCAAAATTCCCTGATGTGGCCATTAGCAAATGTAATTTGCAAATTTCTTTTGGCAAGTAGCTCTTGATCCGCAGGGGATCATTCAAATTATCATTCATGTTAGTATTACAGATGTGATTTGTGCAGTAACGTGTGTAACTTACCAAAATATGTAACTAATTTAATGACTCAAAGCATCTGAATTTCAACCAAGTACTATAGCTGATTCCAGAAAAAGCTTTTGGAGCAGTGTTGGTCATCTGAATGGTTGCTTGCTCTGAAGAAAGGCACTGTGGCAGAGAAATAATCCTTAGGTAATCCATAATTGGTGTCTTCTCCATCCCTGAGCAAACACCTGGTGCCCTTGGACTGCTCCCACTCAGAGAGTGGGGGTTCAGTAGCATTAGCAGCAACAAGCAGCAGCTTTGTTTTTGTACCACACATGGATGGAGATCAGCTGCAGGGTGGAAGGAAGAAGGAGTTGATTAGATGCCTGTGGTTCTTGTTGGAAGAGGAAATAATGTCCTGCTCCATATTTCTGGAAGAAAAACTCTAATAGCTCACCTTCAACACAACACAGATAGAAATCCTTACTGTGTTCTTCCAGGAATCAGGTGAACAAAAGAATTTTAGTCCTTCAGTGAGAGGGAGGGAATGTCTGTATCAGCCAAACTGGTGTTTGGGGCCAGGGGCCACAACAGTTTACCTGACTTATCAGACTGTTAGAAATAAAAGGTTGAAAGTTGCTGTTAGCTATGTTTATTGTTGTGCAGTTACTGTTTGTCTTGTTAATGATTGTTAAATAATGTTAAACCACTTACCTTGTACCTCTGCTGTACCCCTGTCCCTCGTTCCTGTGCCCTGTGTTCCTTGTTCCTGTATTCCTTGTTACTTGTTCTGTCGGGCCCCGCCTCCACTGCGCCCCTATACTTCCACATGGCAACCAGTGGTTCCACCCAGTATGCTAACTATGCCAACTCCCATGAATCTGGGTGACAGCAGGAAGTGAGACCACCACATGCAAACCCCAACAGCCAACCAGCCAACACCCAGAGACCGTACCAGACTGCGCTGGGGGACTAACAAGACACCAAGCTATCTGTCAAGCCATTTGGTTGTCTCGCCATGACCAAACAGGACTCGCTCAGGGTCACCCCCTAGACTTCTAACAAGCCAAAATTGAGTAAGTCTCTTATAGGACTTCCGTGAGGTGGGAGACCCCAGCTCTGCTTTGGGGCAAAGCTGCTTGCACCTCCTCCTCCTTGTTGTCTGCAAGGGAGCAGTGGTGGTGAGCGCGACCTCTTGGGCCTCCACCCAGGCTGATCAAAAAAGGCTTTATAAAAGGAAAAGAAGGTCTCCTTGCTTGTTTTTATCAAGACTAAACACTTCTTCTGAAAATTTTCTCCCTGAGTTCCTGTGGGAATGTTGCTGAAATTTATGGAGTTTTTTGCATCCACCCACACCTATAGATAAGCATTCTTTAAATTACTCAAAATAGTTGTTGTAAGTGATGGCAAAATATCAGGATTCAGTATTTCCTCAACTTGCAAATTCTGGCAATTGTTTTTTCCTCTAACAAGGAATAAGTAGGNTCCCTCGTTCCTGTGCCCTGTGTTCCTTGTTCCTGTATTCCTTGTTACTTGTTCTGTCGGGCCCCGCCTCCACTGCGCCCCTATACTTCCACATGGCAACCAGTGGTTCCACCCAGTATGCTAACTATGCCAACTCCCATGAATCTGGGTGACAGCAAGAAGTGAGACCACCACATGCAAACCCCAACAGCCAACCAGCCAACACCCAGAGACCGTACCAGACTGCGCTGGGGGACTAACAAGACACCAAGCTATCTGTCAAGCCATTTGGTTGTCTCGCCATGACCAAACAGGACTCGCTCAGGGTCACCCCCTAGACTTCTAACAAGCCAAAATTGAGTAAGTCTCTTATAGGACTTCCGTGAGGTGGGAGACCCCAGCTCTGCTTTGGGGCAAAGCTGCTTGCACCTCCTCCTCCTTGTTGTCTGCAAGGGAGCAGTGGTGGTGAGCGCGACCTCTTGGGCCTCCACCCAGGCTGATCAAAAAAGGCTTTATAAAAGGAAAAGAAGGTCTCCTTGCTTGTTTTTATCAAGACTAAACACTTCTTCTGAAAATTTTCTCCCTGAGTTCCTGTGGGAATGTTGCTGAAATTTATGGAGTTTTTTGCATCCACCCACACCTATAGATAAGCATTCTTTAAATTACTCAAAATAGTTGTTGTAAGTGATGGCAAAATATCAGGATTCAGTATTTCCTCAACTTGCAAATTCTGGCAATTGTTTTTTCCTCTAACAAGGAATAAGTAGGATCACAAACGTATTCTCTATCAAAAGGCTTTTCACTCTGCCTTGGCTTTTAGGACAGCTTCTGATCCAGATCTACTGTAGATATCTCCTTTTGGCTACTATTGGATGCTCCCTGCAGCGTGCAATAAACATTCACTTCATATCACACATCTCGCCCTGACAAGCAAATCCCTTGCATATCAATGTGGTCCTGTGAAGAGATTTTTGCTTTTTTACATTTCTTCCACTCCCAGCTGTTAATTTGCACTGACTAGATAGCAGGGGGTCCCACTCTGCCCCAGAGACATGCTTACGACTTTCACCGAGTTTAATAGGATTTGCATGAACATACACGGAGTCAGGTCCTCAGCAGAATTCAGACGAGCTGGCTAGAAATTTCAAAGTCATCAAGGATTTTAAACAGCCAGTTTTTCTTACCTTTAATGGGAATGAAGTGTTCAAAGCTCAGGTAATCGTTAAAAACCATGGAGTTCATAATAACCAACTAGGTTTAGTCTTACTATCTCATACAACCTACTGCCTGCATCAAGAAAAAAAATTAAATGAGGGTAGAAATTGGTCTTTCACTCACAGAGATTTTATTTGAAGTGAATTGCAAAATGTTCTTAGGTTTGGTTACTGCAAGTGTGAATTACTTCTACAAATATTTTGATAGACCTGCAAAGGACTGAAAACACCATTCCCTGCCACCATTGTTTGCAGAAAATGATTTATGTGTGCTACTGATAACTCCTATTTCAGATTAAAACTGAACTACTTTGGATTAAAAGTATAAGAGAATACTAAACTGTGCAGGAAACATGTAAGGATACTATGTATATGTATGGCATTCTGCCTCTGATTTCTTTTATCCACTTGAGGCATAACCAGCAGTTATTAAAGTTATTTTAATACACAGTGGAACTGACAAAGGCATCTAAACAGTTGGATATTCAATTCCCACAACTTTCAGAGAATGTATGCGCTAAGAATACACTCAAGGAATGGGCTGGGATTTGAGAGTATTTTAGGCCCCAATTCATCCCAGAAAGAGGAAGGCACTTACATATTTTTTAAGAGTCAATTTTTCAAAAGTAGCATTTGGTGTCTCTGGTGCCTCAATTCTGGTTTGTCTGTCCCTCTAGAACAGCATGGTGCTTCTGATGGAGCTGATACAGGCAGAGCAAAAGAACATGATTAACTGTTTGTTTTTTAAATATTAACCAAGTCTTCACTGTTCCAATTAAAATTTATCAAATTAAGCAAATTGCTTGGGGATTGGAAAGAAAAAAAAATGCCTTTACTTAATTATTTAGCCAATATTTACTGGGCATGAGTATATTATTAACACAGCAAAGGAGGCTATTAATTATTATTCACAGCATTTCAAATAAGAAAAGATGGCATCTGCTATTTCTGTAAGAGAAATATTGTCACTAATAATCCATTCTAAATTGTAAATGTGATATAATAAACTGGATGTGTCATTTCTCTGTTCTGCACTGACATGTGCTATATGAGGGAGCTGAGCTTTTTTTGGGGCTGTGTCAAAAGGCTTTTTGTTGGTGACCTTTAATCAGCTAGTATCCAATTATGCAGAAGTCTAGTGGCATATTTGTGTATCTGCAATGTATTTTCCACCAGACAACTCTGCTTTGGTATCACCTTCCTTTTACTCATCATAAGAGAGGCAGCAGAACTAGAAATGAAAAAACCAACCAGGGTGCTATTTCCTTTACTAAGTGCAAAAAAATTTAATGTGCCATTTATTGCGTACTTTACATGTACAATCTATTTATTAAGGCAGGGGAAGTGAGAGAAAAGATATTCTGAGGTAAAGACTATTGAACTGGTGTTGTTAAGGTCAGCCTTCAATTTTCTGCTTGATTTTAGATGCCCCCTGTGAACTTTGGTTAATCATCCGTGACCTGTGTCCCTGAAATCCACAGTGTGTCATGAAGAGAAAAGATGGATAAAGGAAACATTTTGAAACCTTTTAGGCTATCTGTCTATTCAGTGTTAGGATCACCTCTACCGAAACCACTTCTGCCAAATGTTAAATTAATTTTTTAATGTTGGATTTCTTGCTACAATTAAAATCCATGTGTTTCTTCCTGGCCTCAGCATATAAGAAGAGCTTATTCCTTTTTTCTCTCAAGCACTTCATGAATGTTTTCATGTCTGCTCTCAGACTTGCCCTGTTCCAAGGGAATCCCAGTTCTTTTCTCCTGGGTCATATTTTTCTTCACATTGCTTTCTTGCTGCCCGGTCAGTCCTTCCTGAAGCTGGATGCAGGGCTGAGGAGGGCAGGAGGATCTTTCAGAGGACTTACAGGTGACATTTTTACTTGTACACACCAGTGTCGTATTTGTCTTTTCAAAAACAATATAACATTGTCAATTTATATTCAGTTTGTGATTCCCTAATCACTTTCTTTACAACAGTTCTTTGTCCTATATTTGAACCAACTGTTCTCACCTATGTGAATACATTTCATTCATTCCTGTTTGATTTGGTCTCATTTTTCTTCGCCATTTCTCTATTTGCCACAATTTTTCCAATTCCTGTTCTATCATTCAGTGTGTTTACGGCTTGATTTTATCTGTAAATGCAATAAACATATTATTATCCCTTCTTCTTAATCATTCATAAAAATACTGAACTTTACCAGATGTAGGACAGACTATGATTTCCACCTGGTACAATCCTACCATTTTGATACCAAATCATTGATAAATTACTCTTAAAATTCAGATTTCCAGCTATCTTAGCACACCTTTTCTCTTTTGTTTAATCTTGACCAGGTTTTCTTAGCTTGTTTGTGAGAATATTATGTGAAACGGTGTCAAAAACCTCACGAAAGTCAAGATGCATGACATTTTCTTTTCCTCCTCTACCCACAAGGCTTGTTACTCTGTTGTAGAGTGGAATTAGGTGGGTTTGACATGATTTCTTCTTGACAAATACATCTTGGCTGCTGCTTCTCTCCTTGTTACTACCTAGGTGCTTAGAAGTATTTGGATTATTTGTTCCAGTACTTTTCCAGGAATCAAGTTAGACTGTCAGTCTGGTAATACCCTGACTCCTCTTTATTCCTTCATACTGATAGGTGGTCTACTGGCTCTTCTTCACTTTTCTGACCCTACAGGTCTTGCATGAATTCTGTAAGAGATTTGCTAATGCCTGTGAGATTGTTTCTGCCTGTTCTTTAAGTTCTTAAGTTCTTTAAGCATCTTGGCATAAATGTCCTAATGACCCACTGAACTGGCAATTGGAACCCTAAGTATTCTTTAATCTGATCTTCCCCTGTTGCAACCTGGATTGTTTTTTTAAAAAAACCCCTTGGTTTTGTCTACTATCTAGTCATAGTTAACCTTTCCAGTGAGGGCTGACACAGAAAAGGTGCCAAACATTTAACTTTTCTGGGACTCATCTGGCAGGAATTTGTTCTCTGCTTTGAGCAGTAAGCCACTGTTTTCCCCCAGAGTTCTTTTTGCTGCAAATGTGCTTACAGAAAGCTTTTGCTTCCTTTGCAGATTTCCTCTCTTTTTGTACCTTTGCTTTTCTGAATTTTTCCCCACATATTTATGTCATTCATTCACATTTGTCTTTACTATTTCAATGTAGTTTCACTTCCTGTACATTTTATTTAGCTCCAGGTCATTGAAGAGCTCATGGTTTAGCCAAATTGTTTTCTGATTACACTTCCTATCCTTCGTTCATGTTGGCATGGCTTCTGATTGTGCTCTCACTGTCATTTCTTTAAAGAATTGCCAACTCTTCTGGACTCTTTTGTCACTTCAACTTGTTTCCGAGGAGATCTCACCCACCAATTTACAGTGTTTATTGAAGTCTGTCCTCTTGAAATACATTGCTTTTAGTTTTCTCTTTTCCCTCCTTCCTTTGCTAAAGATAGTGAATTAGTTTCATGCCAATTATAACTCAAGTTTCCTGGTCCATAAATTTGGATACCATCTCTTTGTCTCTATAAATCCTCTAGAGATGAAAAACATTCTTTTTTTCTATTTTTTAAAACTTTTTTTTTTTTCAAAACGCAACACAATGCAAGAGTGTTCCAGTATCAGCTGCTGATTCCTTTAGCTTTATCTCTGAGAGATAGCATTGATAGCTCTCTGCTTTGACATCCTGCTGTAGTATCTCAGCATCTCCTCTCTTGTCAGCTTCCTAATTGTCTGCTGTTAATCAGGCTGAAGAGCATAGGCAGTGGTGTTGGCAATTACATACAAATAACAATATAATGCTGGTAGTGACAGGAGAAATAACCATATTGAAATGTTTTATGTATATAGTGGGTCTGATGCCCGATTAGAACAAGACACAAGTGCACAGTGATGTATGTGTGTTTCTCCTAAATTTGTACTCTGGATATGATGTGAATGAATGTGGCTTTGCAGGTCAGAAAGCAGCTGTGGTAAAGTACAATCAGCTCCTCAGTGGGAACATCCAGGGGAAAATGTGGAGCCTACACATACTCCAGAGACCAGACACAGCATGACACACTATTATTCAGGGAAGGGCTAATGTTCTATACAGGAATGTAAAGCATTTCCAGATACAGATATCTGATTGAAAACCTTCAATTAACTTCAGCTGGAAAGAGCAATAAACATAGGTCACTTGGTCATCTGCTCTGCATTCATCTATGGATTGCGTGGACATGGAGAAGACTAAGAATTATCCACACCATTGTTGTTTTACAATCTTCCTGTGCAGGGCTCTTCCCTTGCACTACAATAGGCTTTACAGGGATGGAAAAAGAAGTGGTTAGTAGTCAACTCTGGCCACTTGTATCATGTCTGAGTAGCTGTGCAGTGAGGAAATGGGCTTATGATGCTGGCCAGAGAAAATGGTCAGCTAGACCTGTAATCCTCTACTCATTTTGAGTGCTGTTGGCACCATATCATGAATGGCAGCTGCTGAATCCAGCCACATGTGACTCATTTGCAGCTAACTAGAGTTTATTCAATATTATCTGACAAATTAGCCTTCTACTGGGAAGTGTCTTAATATCCATTTATTAGGGAAAGCCTCTCAGGTTCGTGATAATATTTCAGGAGTTAAAGAAGGGCAAGAGGGAGATATGGGCTGAAGGATGATCTTGCCGTGAAAAATCATTAGTCTAGTACATGTTCTTCAGGGGTGTAGGTGGTTAGGACTCAGATTTCAAATCCTAACTACTCTGAATTTGGTCTTTCTGCTTTTTTACTTAAAATTGTTTCCCTTTGTGTAAACCCCCTATTTATTAGATTAGGGATTTTGGCTAGGGTTTTCCTTATTCATGGTTGTACTAGAGCCCCTGGATTATGGAGACAATCCACTACTAAGACATGTTATTTCCTTTTCTCCTCTGTGCCAGCTGTTTGTATTACTTCTGTGCTGGAGAATCCCACTGTTCCATGAGAGGAGATCCATGCAAAGCTAGAAACCTGATTTAATTATTGCAATTGCATTATTGCAATTATTAATTTAATGTATTCTTACACTTTCAACAGAGAAGATTGAACCAAGCTCATCACGAAGTGTTTTATAATGAGCAAAAATGGTGTTAAAATTCTTGTTTCTGCTCATAGTCACATCTGAGGGTGGTTCCTTGGGATTTATATATAGTACCCTTTAAAGGTTTTTACTTCGTCTGAACTGAAAGTTTGGAGAGAGCAAAAGATAAGGAATTAAAATTACTAATATTTTTGCAGAAAACCTATTTCCTCCATAATCTACAACAAATATCTTGAGAAATTCGTAAAGAAATTTACACTTGTAAACAGAGAAAAATGAAAAGTCAGTTTTATCATCTGAATGCAGTAGTGCCTCAGATGCCAGGATTAGGAGATTGCTGTTTCAGAAACTGCAGGAGCATTAGTCTGTGGATTGTTGCTAAAGTACTTGGTGGAATAGTGAGCCAGATACACCGTGTATGGATAGCTTTTCACTGCCTTGCTCCAAAGTCTTGAGTATTACAAAAGCCACAATGCAGCTCCAATAAAAATGTTTCTATTTAGCAACTACTATTGAGGGATCATAAGAAAAAACTCTGCTGTGCTCCTGGCAGTGTCTGATTCAAGTTTATGATGTCATTCATTTAAATGCAATCTGAGGTATTTTGTGCAACCATTGCATGTTGGAAAGTGAAGTGATCACTTCTCTTGACAGCATCAAAAATACATTTCCCCCCTGTAATTCCTATGAGCAATGGAGCAACAACATAAGAAGTGGAATTTGGCAACAGTGATTCTTAAACATGTAAATTTTACTCATATCTCATACCTATTCTAATTCTATCATCTACATGGACTAAGTCATGTACATTCTGAAACCACACAGCATTGAGGCTTCTGTTATTGTATAGATGTATCAGTGATGACTGATGATTTTCACCTTGTAGAGGATTTTTAAGTTTAAACACAGACAAGGTAGTAGCAGTTGTCTTGCTCAACAGTGAAGATGAAAGTGTATGTCATTACATTCTGCAAAGTGGAACAGATTCTTATATTTCAATATTGGGAACTGAGATGAGAAAACAACAGAAATATGTCTGAGGTGGTGAGCTCTGGTCACCTTTTGATTTGGAGAACAGAATAAAATCAGCATTGTCTCCAGAAGTAACTCCTGTACAAATTCCAACCGTATTGAGATGGATTAAAAAAATACCAAATTAACTTCTTTAGGTTTTGGCTTATTAAAAATGTATAATATCAACTATGATATTAAAAAGTATTATTTTCAAGTATCACAAAGTTTGTTTTATTAAAAACTTTTTCCTGTTCTGCAAACTAAACATCAAAGGTTGATGAAATTTCCAGCAGTATTTCATTTATCCTGGAACTAAATTATTTGGCAGAGGTGAAGCTTAAAATTGATGTAATGCCACAGGTATACATTCCTCTAACAGTCAGTATTTGTCTGCAACTTGATCCCTGAAGTTTCTGCCCTAATTTTTTTTGTTTGTTTTTATATAGTCTTAGAATGTGTAAGTTCTTGAATAAGTTTCCTAATATTTTGCACTCTGAAGTGCATCAGTAAGCAGACAGAATCATTTAAACTACATGATTTTACCTTGGCCACTAACTTCCTTTTTTATGCAATCCTCTCTAGTAGCTGGAAGTTTATGTTGGTAGCATGTAGATGAAAACAAGCAGATATGCAGTAAACTATTTTTGTGAGGATGATTTAAAGCACTTCTGAAATGTGCTCTGTTGCTGCTCCAGATCGCTCTCTACATCTGCAATGAAAATGCTAAAGGGACTTACAAGCTTTTTATAACTCCTTTCATAACTTCAGTTTTTTGACCAAGTCTCTTCTGACTTGACACTCTTAGTTTCGTACTGCTGATTATTTGTTTATTTTCAAAGCAACTACAAATAAATTCTTATTGCTCTATTACTACACAATTTTTTAAACATACTTTTTCCACTGAAAACTCAAAATCCTCTGAGGAGGGCCCAGATTATGGCAATGCATACATAACATTCCCTCTTTTCCCTCTTGTGAAGCTGATATCACCATAACCACTCTGAGGAGCTGAGGAAAACCTCTGCCTCATTTAACTACAGCTGTCCCAACATGCAGGTGTATTATATCATTATATTATTAGCTCTACAGGAACCACTGAGAGGACATAAATCTGCTGCATGAATATCAAATGGACTTCAGCTGAAACTTATGTTTATGCAGACTAAATGACTTGTATTTACAGATGCGTCTCACGCAATTATGTGTATCAGGCTGGTGAAATGTGGCTGATGTTGGAAGTCTTGGTGATGTAACCAAGATGAGGTCAGTAAAAATGCATGTGGTTTATATGCAACCAGAGGCCTCCCATACAAGTGCAAACAGGTGGGAGTTATTTTTATTATAGTTTTGATCAATTTTGGATGGAGTAAACATGCTAGATTTTAAATAACTCATTGATCTATGTGCTATGAGGTTGACTGTGATTATTGCTGGTCATTTCAGTGGAACAGCTACATAAATTAAATAAGTAAATACTCTGAGGCAGGATTTGTTTATGTGGGTATGTATTTTGAGAACACAGGCATCTACAACTGAACAGCTCACCTCAGTCTCTCTTTGTAGCTAGAAGACAGTCTGAGTCAGCCAGTGGAGTAGTGTGTTTCTTTTAGCCAAAAGATGTAATTTCCATTCACTGTGAAGTATTTCTCCCCAAGACCATTAGCTTTGCTGGCTTGATCTCCACTGGCTACAGAAGGCACCCAGACAGCTGCCTCAGACACAGATGTTTACACTGTGGGGACCTTGGGCGTGATATCCCAGGCCTTGGATGGCTGAGTCTAATTTTAGACCAGTTTTATTTGTTGTGTAGGACTTAAGCCAATTCACTATGAGTTTAAGTAGCTATGGATGAATTTGGCTACTCACTTTGGCTACTCACTTTACGATTTGAAACCAAAAAAATTCAAAGGGTCAGAGGAAACCAGGGGTAAAACAGAAAATTGTATCCGATGAAGAGTGGTCATGGGGTCCATTTCATTGACACAAACAGGGACAGGTTTTGGTGCTGATAGTTGTAGGATTGTGTAGCTACAGAGTTCATCATGTCCAGGGAGGGAGCAGCTGCTGGCGCCAACAGGGGAAAGAACAAAATGGGTCTTCATTTATTTAGCTTGAGAATCCGTTTATTTACCCCCAGGACCAGGGAGAGGGGGTGAAGATGAAAGAGCTCCCAAAGGCAGAGTCGTGGGGTTTTTATAGGACATTGCAGAAGTGGAGTTTTAGGGTTTGGGTCAGGGGAGGAGTTGACACAAGATAAGATCAAATTCCAACCTCCTTAGAATGGGAGAACTCCACAGATAGTAGGCTAGCATGTCTCATGGATGTGCCTGACCCTCATGGATTGTATGGATTGATGACCGTCATTTTGCTGTTTTGAAGAAAGTGATCTTCAACAGCTGCAGACAACCAGGAATCACTACTGATAGTACCTAATCTCTTGCTACTGTTGATGTCCACAAGGATTTTTTTTGTCAAAAATGGCAATTACGATGGAAACTGCTTTTGTGGGTTCTGAGATGCTGGATTATTTTGATAGATACTTAGCTGGCTGTTGTGCTCAGTTGAAATCATGGCAGAGGGACAGAATTCTATTTAAAGAGCAGAATCAGCTCCAGATTCTCTTTTTGTTGACTAATCAGTGCCAAACCACAGAGCAGAGTGTGAGATTGAGACCATTCCTTGCCTAACTGACTTCCTAACCATGAGTGAAGGAAAAAAGCTGAATATGTCCTTGGTGAGAAAGACATAGAGGATTTTGGTGGTTTTCCTATGGATCTGTAATACAGGTGTGTTTTTGTGGTATATATTAGTGAGTTAAGCAACCTTTGTGCGAAGACTAGGCTAAACAAAGAGCAAGGAACCTACTTAAGTGCTTAAGTGCTTAAGTGAGCCCTGAATGGCAGAGAGGAAAGGAAAACTATGCATGAATAAATGTAATTTCAGCATTGGGTTCAGAGTGCTAAGCACCTGGGTTATGGAGGCAGACTCATATCAGATTGACCAGGGAAGATATACTCTTAAATGTGATAGAACCAAGGCCTGACTGCTTGTCTTGAAGGCTGGTAAGATGCAAGGGTTGATGCCCATTATTTTTTACAGACTCAACCTTCCACTGGTGCAGCATGGGTCAGCTATTTCAAGCTTTTGTACTGTACTGAGTTCTCCTCTCTTTCGGAGCATGAGTGTGTGCTTCCATCTGGCTCCACCCAGCTGCTTCTCTCTGTACTGAAATGCACAGAAAATTCTGGACCGGAGATGTGAGCCTGGTTCTGCTGCCTCTGCCTGCCCTGCAAGGTGATTGGATCAACCTGCCCAAGAGCTACATTGCACTGGACTTATCACATCAGAGTGGCAGAGTGATTGTTAAGGGTTGTGTCTCTTCTCCCTGATCTGCTCCTGAGCAGATCTTATTGACATGTTATAGACTAATCCAGGATGAACTGTCAGTGATGCCATATTTATTACCATAAAGTGGATACTACCTTCCTATGAGGGAACATCTGTGCACCACTTCAGACTCAGCTGATATTGGTGCATTTACCTGGTCTGAGCTCCTTTCACTGAAAGAGATTTTCCCTGAGCCCAGGTGAAGCTGTAATTGAGTCCCCGTGACCCTCTCTACAGAAGCTGCCCTGGTTTTGGATATGAGCCTCAAGCTGTCTCAAACTACTGCCTAGACTGTTTAACCCAAACAAGACCCAGATGGGCACTGTGTTCAGCAACCTGGTGTGTATTTAAAACTGAAATCTGGGAGTGAAAGGCTTTGTCCCAGCAACATCCAGTCCTTCACTGTTGTTCACGCTCACACCAAGGACGAGATGGTGGTTTATTCATCTGAGAAACAAAGCCCTGTGTTTCTCTTCACTCTTCTGGATGTTTCCCCCCTTGTTTTCATAGTTTTCTTGCTTGGAATAATGAACTGAAGTAGGTTTCTCAGTGTATGGTTTATCTGGTTATTAATGATGTGGAGCAATTCAGGACCCTTAGGACTTCTATGTTGTTGCTTTAATAAACATATTTCAAGATGATGAGGCCACTGGCATACTTTCTATGCTTTTATGGTACAATGGTCCTAAAGTAGCATGGTGCATTTTATTTATTAGCCAGCCCATTAATCACACAGGTATCAGCTGGCTTCAGGGAAATTTTTAATTAGCGATATTTAAGGTTGAGAGAAAGTGCTTCTGTGACAGACAATGAGAATAAGCAGAAGCAGGAGGCAGGCTATCTTTGTGACTCTGTGATTAATACAGGATTTAAATAAAATATTCATGAAAGGAAATTGAAGTTACAGCCAAATCCAAATGTTGAACCTCCTTTAAACCTCAAATATATAAATTCCTTGGAGATTCATTCTTTGTATTCATTAGTGGGGAATGAATCTGATGAACATGAGAGAAAAGGGAATTTGTTCCCTAATGTTATAATTTTGCAATATTTTAAAATGTTTTTATTAAATCTTCTTGAACCACAATTTAATGACTTTTTTTAAATATACATCCTTATTTGAAATGGCTCACAAGTCACTGAAAGAGGTACAAAGGAGATACTAGGGGTGGAACTTGGGCCATCCCTGACAGAACACTGACGTGTGTGAGACAGAAAGGAAAGATTGTGTGGACGGCAACTACATGCTTCTGGCAGTGTTGGTTTAGTTGTTGCTAACACTTAAAGCCTGCATTGTCACATGAAAAATGAATGGTACTGGCTGTGCAAACATCTCCCTTGTTAGATAATTAATCAGGTGTACTTTGTTTTGATATAGCACCTCTCTGGTGTGCTCATAGCCATCTCTTGAAATCGCCCTGTAAAATGGAGTGTTAAAGAAGGCAAAAAAAAAAATAATCCAGACAAACCCTGTAGGAAGTATTGTGTGTGTCTCTGTCTGCACAACTGGCAAAATGGAACATTAAATTCTTCTACTTGCACAAAGCAAATTTTTCAGTCTTGGTTGCCCACATTTAGCAATTTAAATGTGTAGGAAAATTAAATTTTCTAAGTTGTTGCGCTCCTTCAGCTCCATTTCTCTCTTCTCCTTACCCTTCTATGCAGCATCTGTTTTCCCTAAATACAGAGCATAGGGAAGTCGTTTGGCCTTCAGGTGCTACAAACTTCATAGGTCTTTGGTCTTCATCCCTGCCCTGGAAAGGAGAGTTGAAAACTGATGCCTTATTAATTGAGCTTGTTGGAAAGGATGCAACATGAGTGGTGCTGTCGATAACATGAGTCATGCTGCTTCTGACTAGAGGCAGAAAGAGATCAGAAGTCTCCCAGGCTGCCATGAGCAGGTGTGGGACAAGGAGAGGCAACAGCAAGAAAGCACCTCAGGATCCTGCCTACAATGGCTCTGGGACCAAGAGAAAGAGTTAGCTCACATCCCTTTTCTGCTGGCTTGTAGGGGAACAGGAAAAGCTACTGGTGTTACACTGGTGGTCTTGTTGGGAAACTGGGTTCCATATACTTGTCAGCTTTCTCAGCTTTGAGAGAACCTGTATAAGATTTCTGTATGAGAAAAAATCTGGAATTTTTCTGTGTTCTCATCAGGAGATGTCTAGGCAGGTGGAGGGAGTTCATAGAGGCTTATAAATCACTTAACCCCCTTCAAATATAGGCCAAACATTTTACACACACAGAATCACACTAAGGCAGCCCAGGGCTCTGGGTAAGTCCACAGCTGGCTCCTTCTTTTTCAAGCCCAAATGTTTCTTATGCACTCTACTTTGCCTTGTGTGAAAGTGAGTCTAATTGTCTTCCCTAAGCTACTGAGACTTTTTTCCATTCTACTTTGTCTGCAGAGGTAAGGGCTTCCTTTAGAGATAAAAGATTTCAGCTTTTATCTTCCCTTTACCTTCTTATGTGCACATGTAGAAACACAAAGTGCTTTTGTGTTTTTGTTGCTCGCTAGATCAACAGGTTGCAGAATTAAAAGCAGATGTTCACACCTCCCAGGAGCATAATTTTAGATGCCTCCTGATCTTTGCAGGCATAATTTTTTCAATTATAGTTTCATTAATTTTCTTTGTGACTGTAATGGCGACAAATAAATGATGGAGAGGTCTTCATTAGGCAAAAAAAAAAAAAAAAAAAAAAAAGGCTGAGATTCTGAATTTATTGCTTGATACCAGGAGTCATGTTTGATGTGTTCTGGCTTTAGCCCAATTGTCTTTGAATAGGATGAGCATGGGGTGTATTGTTGTCCAAAAGCACAGACCTTCTGTATGACCAAAAAATACAGGTAATACTGCATTTCCCCAAACCTTGTGGACTATTTTTAACTGTCTTAGTTCTCTTGGAAAAATAAGACAAGTATGTGGATATTCTCTTTCAAATCTCTTTACCTATGCCATGGAATAAGCTGTTAAATTTGGTAAGAAGCCCTTCTGAAATGTCATGTCTGTTACTGTAGAGTTCTAATTAACAGTAAGGTTCATTAGCTTAAGCTGCCTTAAAATTTGAACAAGGGCAAAGCTGTTCGTAGGGCTATATACAACCTATGCCTTGAAAAGCTTTAAAACTGAGTTTTCCAGCAAAACCAGAAGAAAAATCCATCATTCTTCCATGTGCATCTTAAGCTTTACCCATTCTTGTTATTAAATTATTGTTACCAAGAATTTAGGTTAGGGATTTTTCATCATTCACAGAGTAGGCAGTTGGGAAGAAGATACCATTGGAAGAGAATACCCAAGCCAGCATCCCAGAGACGAATGAGAGTGTAAATTGCTGATAGCTCTTTTGCCCCCTGAAAGAACAGTCCCTTTTCTTCACTTCCTTTGAAGTTCAGATTATGTAAAATTCAGAATTCACTTTCTCCTCCATTGTAACAAATGTGTCACATTGAAACATATTTCCCCTGCTCTAATTTTTCTCAGGCCATTTGGCAATCCATCTTTCCAGGCCATGCTGTGCAGGTGTATGATTGTATTTGAAATTCTTGCACCCATTAATCACTGCTCTGTGACCTGCTTTACTCTGTTCTTACTAAGATCCCTTCCTCAGTTCTGGTCTGCCAGTGCTCTGTAAATTGTTTACTTTTCTGGTGCAGCATTTGCTCAGCATTTTGGCAAGCTCCAACAAAATGTTCCCAATTGTTCTCAATTGACTTGTGGCCAACAAAAGCAATAGTCTTTTCTTACATGGAATTTGATGCCCACATATGTTTTCCCTTGTTTGCTGTTTCAGGCAGCTCTTTTAATGCTGTTATCACCTGGTCTCACCTTGCCTCTGTTGTGACTGTAGAATGGAAACAACTGTCACACAGGCCTGAACATGGTTTTCAGACCCTGCCTCTTTGGGGTTTCTTTTGTTTCCTACCATATATCTTTTGGTTCTCAGGAGGCTCATTTAACTCTTGTGCTGTTTTCAGTCAGACAGAAGACAAGGTTGCTCTCATGGAACAATGAGAAAAAAAAAAAAAAAAGGGGCAGATCAGAGATGCAAAAAACAGTAAAAAAAAATGAATTTCCACTACTTTTTTTTTTTGAAACAATGAAATAGAACCGATGCTTTAAATATTTTCACTACAATAGGCACACAGCCTTGTGCAAGGTTGTGCTACAATACACTGAATAGGAATATCTGGAAATATCTAGATATCTAGAAATGTCTAAAGACCAGCCCATCTGTCTGTTTCATGTTCTGTTCTATATTTAGCTCACTGTTACCCTTTTGTATTTGTGTGTTGTATAATTTTGGCTCTTTTACTTTGAATCTTAGCCAAAATAAGCCTGGGGAAAAAAAATCAAAAAACTTGAAACCTAAGCCCCATTGTGCAAATATTTTAAAATGTTAAACAAAGCTTATTCCTATTCAGGAGAAAAGGACTTCAAGAGTTTTATTATGGCTAGTGTGTTTATTATTGTTATTCTGTGCTGGTTGCTCATCTATCCTGCTGAAGCATAAAACATACTTTGCACTCTGTGTGCTGGTAGATATCTCAACGCTTCATCTTCAGGCAGAAGAATATATTTGGGTCACTTGAGGACAGACTGTGGGTGGTGCTTGACAGTTTTTATAAACAAATCAAAATACCTCTACTCTCCCCAGTGCCTAGTTAGCTGTATGCTTTCCAAGTTCTCAGTGCTGAAAGTGTGGAAAGTTAGATCCTCTCCCAGCAAAAAAGAGAGGTAAGTTTGATGTATTTCATCTGACTTCTGACTTCCTAATGGTCTAGCTCTTAAAATTCCCTCACCCTTACTCTATTACTGCACAGGGAAGTGCAAAATAAACATGACTTCTATCTTGAGAAGACAGCAGATAATTTGTGAGACCACAGATGACAGAGATGTTTCCAGCCTGCCTCTGCCTACACCCCTTTTTGAAGCCTTGATATTTAAATTGCACTCATTTATGCTCCCTTGTGCAGTGATGGAGTAGGTGTCAGCAGACCTACAGGAGATTGACTGGTGATACAAAGGTACAAAGAAGAAGGGAATGTAATTTTCTCTACTTTCACACCAGTTGTGAATTTGGCACCTGACAAGTTTGTCAGATGTTCTTGCTAGCTCATCCCATTGAGAGTCACATAGGGCATCACTCTTTATGAGAATTTCTGTCCATCTGTGTCTGAATGGGAGGATTGCTGTCAACCACCATGTCTTGTATGTTTGCTGTATCTCATGGACCTACCTGACTGGCAGATACCAGTATACTGGGCATTTACTTCTTTACTTCCTATCCTTCTACTGTTAGGCAGGCTTCTTTATATCTTCTCGTGATACATTTCACTACTGTGATATTTTTTAGTGGTTGCAACTTCTTAACTCACTCAACTACTTTAGCAGTAGTCTTGAAGATGTGTTCATTGCACATTTATAAAATCACATGCCAGCAACTGCAGATATACAATAAAATTTTATAGCTGGTCTCAGTGTTACTAATGAAGAACTTTCCTTATTTGATTGCTGAAGTATTTTAAGTACTTAGTTGAATAACATCTTGTTGCCTATAAAGTTGGATTTAATGATAGAAAATTAAGGCCAGAAGAGGTATTTGGGGAAATTTTTCTGTGATTAATTTTTTTTTATGATTTGTAAAGAATGATTTTAAGGGACAAGAAAACAAGAAAATTAACACTTAAATCCATTTTCTGTATGTAAGAGCCATCACCATTTAAAAAACTTGTTAGATGTGGCCTCAGGAGTAGTAGCAGGAGTTCCCATGATAATTCTTTTCCCAGAGGCATCATGAGCTTTAGAGTCCAATTTATTCACTGATGTAAGAAAGGACCCATGATCATGAGTCAGTCAAGTGAGAGAGCTGTTAAAGCACCAGTAGCATTTCCTCTGCTTCAGAAACAGCACAGCTGCTCTTAAGCCTCCATTTCCCCCACATAAAAGTCCTACTTTCTTAAGTAAAATGGGAATTTCTTCATATTTTCGGACATTTTTTCTTCCCTGCCTGCCCTTCCTGTTGCGAAACCATTTGTCCCCCCAGTACAATCCAGTTCATCTTAGCAGGTGCACCAGCCATCTCTGGGCTCCTGCAGCTTCAACTGCAAAACAGTGTGACTGCAACCATTAAACCAGACAGTTTCTAATCTCTCTGAAGACAAGGAGGGAAGCTTTGCTTTCTATTCATGGCAAGAATAGTAAGGTGTCGGAGAGAAGAGATGCAAATATCTGATATCCCTCCATCCTAGAGGGTGGTTCTCATTGAGACTATATAGCTGAAGTAACTCAGGACAATTCCCCTACATCTTATTCATGTCAGAGAGAACTGCAAGTCCAAACTGCATTTGAGGAGAAGAAAAGTCCTGGGATCTCCCAGTGTCTTCAGTGTCTTGGCAGTTCTTCTGCTTTGAGTAGTTCCTAAGAGAAAATTTACCTTTCTTGTCCTTCAGAGATTTTCTCTCTGAGGAAGCTGACTGTGTGTACTGCAGAAAAGCTGAGTAATACTCTCCTATCAAAAGCTTTGAAAGCGGGGAACGAAAAATGTCACTGAGTCCAGTGTTACTGGGAGACAGTGGAGAAAGTTCAGTATTTTATGTGTACACAGAGGTTGGAGATAGAACCATCCTCCCCACTATCTTTTCATGATGACTTCAGTGGCAATTTTTTTGTTCAAAGCCTCCAGGGTTTGAACCTTGTTTAACACCTCTCTATTGAGAAATTCTGCTGCTCAACAGTCAATGCCTAGTCAACAAATTGTGTCTGTGATTTTGCAGTAGGATAACATTGTAGATAAGACACACCTACTGGGCACTTTCAAGTTATAATATTGTGTTAGTCATTGCTTTTATGTATGTTTATACACAATATCTGCCTGAAGGTACATATTGATTTCCAACCATCGAGAACACGTTTAAAATTGGCTGAGTGCTTAACCTTTGTTCACTGAAAGTATATTTTAATTTTTTTTGCTATTAAGAATTATTTCCTCGGAAGAGTTTGATATGGCTATTATCATCATCATGATTATTGACTTAAACTAAAATTCTTCTAGAGATTTTATTCCTTTTGTAAAGTTGAGTTATACTTGTAATTTGCCTTCTGTTTTTTAATAGGTGTATTCTATTCACATGTATTGATTTAAGTGGATTCAACTGTATTTCAGGTAAAGATTTTCTGACAGCTAAAACCAAAAATCTAATGTGGTGTTACTTTACTTGTAACCAGTAATTTTGTGAATTTTTATATTAAAAAAAAAACCAACCACAAAGGAGGTTACAGACTGAGATTCACATTGCAGGATTAAATGCTTAAATCCAGGAGAACAATTCTGACAGCCTTCTTTCTACTAGGAGCTAACCTCTGAAACACCTAAAATCAATCAGTGTTTCCATTTTTTTTCCTCTTAGTTCCCCAGCTGCCAAAACCTAAGTTCACTGGCAGCATCATGGGCTGAACAGTGAAGTTTCCTATTTCTTCCTGAACTCAGATGTCAACTCAGAGTTGTGAAGACTGAAACTCAGACTCCTTCCCAATCCCTGGAGATGAGGAACCCATCAGGGGCTCCTCTGACAGCTGTCACCCACCGGCAGCCACAGTGTGAAGCCCAGCAGCTGTTGTGCCCCTTTGAAAAGAGCAGAGGGAATGGAGGGACAGAGATGCTGTTGTCCTCTGCACTTTGCCTATTTTCCTCATGAGAAATCCATCCAGGTTGTGGCAGATGATGTGGGCATGATCACCTTGCCAGGGCTCAAACTGGTTGACTTGCCAGGGGAGTACTGGAATAAGGCCATTTTGTGTCCCTCCTGTTAGAGATCTGCAAAAAAGGATGAGGCCACAGAAGGAGAACCTGTTGGTGAAGGAGTCCTGATCCCTCATTTTCCCAAGCTCATTAATTTGATAAGCGGCATTGGAATTATAGCCTAGGTCATATTCCAGTGCCCAGTTGTAAGACTGCTTGTCTGAGATACAGGCTCAATTTTTAAATCCTTCCTCTGCTCAGTTTGAACTATCTGAAGTTTCTTGCACCTGTCCTAACCACCAGGATAAATGGACATTTCTCATTCAGCTTTGGAAGATGAAGATTCATCCGTTTTACATAAAACTGAGCATATTCAGTGACTGTGGTAGAGAGAAAATAATCTCAGTAAATGTGTAAACATAAAAGGCAGCATCAAATTTGTATTACTTTACCCAAAAGGACCGATGCCTAGGAATAGTGAAAGCCATACTTCATGATGTTATCACAGAATCCCAGAATGGGTGGGTTGGGAGAGATCTTAAAGATCATCCAGTTCCAAACCCCTGCCATGGGCGGGGACACCTTCCACTGACCAGGTTGCTCAGGGCTCCATCCAACCTGGCCCTGAACACTTCCAGGGATGGGACAGCCGCAGCTTCTGTGGGGAACCTGTTATGGGACAGCACCAGATGCTGGGAGTGATGCCTTAGCTCTTGGCAGGGAACAAGTTTTTCTATAAATCCAGGCCTTAGTCTCAAAGGTATTTTAGTTCTTGTCCATTCAGAAATTGCCTACCATTTATTTACAACTGCCTATCTGAAGACAGAGGCCAGAGCCTATTTTCACTTGGAATGATCCCATGGAGTTTAATTGGTTTAAAGCAAGAAATTTTACTGCTTTGGAAGAATGTTTTTGTTCAGATAACTCTTGAGGTTTATTTAGTAGACAAAAAGACCTTCCTTTAGACTTTTCAGACTACCAACTGCCGTCAGTGGTGCTGAGAGTGTCTTCACCTGAAAATCTCTGATGTGCAGGTGGAGCACACTGTTCCTGTTCTTGTTTCACTAGGCCAAGCTTGCTTTGCAGTCAGGCATGAAGTCACTGGTAGTGGTAAGAGAACATGTCTTACCTGATTCCTGGTCCTGAGAGTTGTCTTTCTTTTTCCTCTCCATACTCTAATTCTCTAGGCCTTCATAACTGTTAAATGCAGATTTTATCAATTTTATTGTGCCATCAGGTGAAAGAAATCTAGAATGTAAAAAGAATTTAGAAGGTTTTACAACCATGATAGAACAAGGCAATCAATTATGTCCTTCTTCAAAACAACTCTGCCTGTGTTCAGATATGGATTGTTGATGTGTATCAGGAACTGTGTGGCAGCATGAAGGAATGCTGTGGTTCATGCCCCACGCCTGCGCCCGGGATTCATTCAAATGGCCATTATCATGTTTCAGAATGTGGTGGCAGTAAGCACAAGGAAGATGTGCTGTGTCTAAGAGCCTCCCATGTCAAAATACACAACAACTTTGATTGAGATCTACTGACTTGTGGCCATACAGGAAACATGGGAGATTTGTCAACCAGGATTACAGCGGTAAAATTATTTACACTCCCAAAATGTTCGGAGTGGTAGAGTGTTTATGTGAAGTATCATGTTAATGGAACTACTAGAAAATCAATACCAGGATATGGAGTGGATGCTATTTAATTTTTTTTTTTTGGGTATACATCATAATATTTTTGGTTTTTATCCTGCATATTCACACAAGTCCATTTTGTGTCAAGTTCATTTCAATAATTACAACAATGCTGGTGGCTACAGACAGCATCATGCATTCGCTTGTATTCTTTGTAGTCATGTACTCTCATCTCTGATAATTCTGTTCATCTTCAGCATATTTTAATGTACCAGACCAAATTTTCTACAGAAATCAGAATTGGGAAGTAGTTAAGGTAATGACTGAAGTGGGCTGAATTTCTTGTCGTACTTCAGAAACCTTGAGATTTTACTATTTGCTGAAAGAGCTAAATAATGAATTTTTTGTTGTGATCTGTCTGTTCCCATTGAAGCTTTTCATATCTCAACTGCTAAGCAGTCTTACACTCTTTTGTCTCTGGCAGCCCAAATCTTTGTGAGCCTGTGAGCTTTAAGATATTTATAAATAATAAACAGACACAACAAGATTTGGTCTATGGGTAAAACACCATGTCAACCACTTGTGCAAATAAATTCCAGTACCATATCTTTTCATGTCCATGGTAGGACAATTTGTCCACTAACCTCTATACTCACCAAGGCTGGAGTCCATATATTTCACTGGCAAATCTAATTGATTATTAAGTTCCTACACAAAAGCAATAGTCCTCTATAAATTAGCCTGAATAATAATAACAATCATAGTAATGATTGATACATGAGCATTTATTTGTGTTGCTCTCAGTCACATTAATGGGATTTTGATGCATAAATTTCTTCTCATTGTAACAAGATTACATGGTTCAGAATGCAAAAATGCTTTTTCATTTAATCTAAGGAAGAAAAAGTCTTCCTTACATAGAACTGTGTAATGATATTGATCGTGTTATACCAGAGATCTTATGGAAATGCTCAGCATTGATCTGATAAAAAAATGCTATGGGGATTATAGATAAATACTATTATGCATACAAACATTCTCTTGGGAACTGCTGTGATACTGCCTACAAAACCAAGATCATGTGTTCATGAAGAAGCTACACTAGGTAAACAGTGTGGGTTTCTTTTCTTCACACAGAGCAAAACACAGATAGCATGTAATCAGGGAGAAAAGTTGGGAAAAATTTGCATGTCAATTTAAATGGCAGAAACTAGCAAATCAGCAATTTAACTACAGTCTGTGCTTAATGTCTTTGTCATAGATGACATATTTTTGTTTTGTGCCTGCAGGGCAATATGACACCTCAGATGGCTGCTGCCTTTGTTTCTACCATAGTAGTGAAACATGGGTAAGGTGTAAACCATAGTAGTGAAGGTGCTGATCCAGCAGACAGTTAATTCCCATGGCTGTCTACTGAATTCAAAGATAGTAATCATGTAAGTATGCATGCAGACATGTTTGTGTTGGTAAGTTGATTCAAGTGACTGCTGCTTAAGTTTTCACTGAAAGCCAGGAAAAACAAACCAATTTCCTGGTATTTAGTCCAGTGCTTCAGAGATGAAATCTCTCATCCCAGGTTGGTTTTGTCAATCTACCATTTTCTATCTAGATCATTCATACCAGAGCCTTTTTCCTTTGGTTTCTAAGAGTTCTACATTTTGATGCTGTTTTCAAGCAGCTAAAAAATAAACAAAAACGTCAAATTTAAATGAAAGCTGTATTTGTACTGAAGCACTGCTTCAAGTCCAGTAATATATACTTGTACTATTAGACTATCATGAAACTCTTAACAAAGAGCTAGTGTAGAGGTATTAGACTGAGCAGATGAGCTCTGAAGTCCACATAAGTTTCAAGCTGCAACAAGTTCATGTTTGACCACAGGTGTATACAGACTCTTTCCAGATGATGTATGTGGCTTTTGGAAGGAAAATATGAGGCTGCAATGGAGTGTTAACTTTCTATTCCACTCTTCACCCATTGGGACACTTAGTACACTGTTTCTACTTGCCAAATTAACTCCCAACATATCTGTATTCTACATCCTGCTAAACAGTTACTCAGAAAGTTGCTCATGCATGCCCACACACTTACTTGAGAAGTCTTAAACCTCACTCTAAGGGAAATCTTCAAAGCAATTGCTCTTGGAATCCTGACTGTTCCCAAAGCTAGGTTAAAGACATTAGAAATTTAATCACCTTTCTTAATTTCCATTTTCAGTTAGTGACACACTTTATGGTGTAAAGAACACAGAACACAAAAAAAGGAGGCTTTTTTCACTGTATTGTTTTTCCTGAAGAATGTGTTGCTACTAGAAAAAAAATCAGGTAAACTATGAAACAGCCTTTTCCATATCCCCTATAAGTAAAAAACATCCCTTACCCTGGTCCTGATGTCTTCTATATTCAACAAATGGCTTTGTTGTTGGCAGGGATACAATGGTAGACAGTGAGCAGAGCTAAGCTAGTTTTGCCTGTGCTCTAAGTAGAGCAACCAAAAGCTGGATACACACAATTATCTCAGTGCTGGACCTGAGCTGATTTGTTCTTCTGAAAAGTGGAGGGCCATTAAGTAAGGCCCAGAGCTGGGATAACCAGGTTTGAATGGCTTCTGGTTGGCTCAGAGTGTGAGCATATTTTTTGTGCGTCTCTTGAGTAATACACTATACAAACATATCCACACATGACATGTTGCATCATTTTTAATCATCAAGTACCATGAATCTGTAAAAGTTCTTCTAGGGAAGAAATGAAAATCAAATATTTCCTTCTGGACAATATTTTCAAACTCTATTTCACTGTGACTCGGTTGCACACTATGTTCCTCTCTTGTAGTTGGAGGTTGAGGTTGACTCAGTAGGTTGAGAAGAAGGGAAAACAGACAATAGAAACTGCTTAGAAAAAGCTTCATGCTTTCAAGTTTCTATTCTAAGATAGGCTGAGGTATTACCTTTGCCTCCCTGGATAAAAGCATTGCATGAAATGTCTTTACTCATCTGTGCCTGTGTACAATGCACATATAGGACACATGTACCCTTAGTGAACTGGCCTTGATCACAGAAGACATGAGTGCAAATCCGGGCAGTCTGAGCATCTCTGCAGTCTCTTGCTTATAAAACAGTCCTTTGTGCTGTTCCAGACTGCTCATTGCAAGAGGTATGAAAGAAGAATCCTGTCTGCACAAGATTTATGGCTGGGAGAAATCGCACTCTGTCTCTTCCTGTCCACCCAAGCCTTTTGGGAAGCACCCACATAGAGTAAGCGGAGCTCTTTTCCAGTCATCTATTTAGATTGGAAAGCCTCATGGTTTTCTTGGAAAGCAATCACTTACAAAGTCCCCTTGCAGAATGCTGTTGAGACTTATGCTGTGGAAATTATTGATATAATCACATTCAACCAATTTGTAAAGGCTTAGTGGGGGAAGGCATAAAGAGCCTTGGTCTGACATTCAGAATTAATGCCAGGAAAGACATCTCTCCTCCGGAGATATATGAGAAGCCAATGTTACACACTTGCAGTCATAGTAAATGTACAGGACCTGAACAGTTAAAAGAATTGTCTAATCAAAAGCTCATTGAATCAAAAGCTGTGGGAAACTTCCTACCAGCTTCAGAGTTGAAATATTGAATTTATTTCTCGTCTAAAACAATGGAAGGAATTAATGACTAAAGAGAAGGGTTTGTAGCCTCTGCGCAGAAATGTAATGGAGTCTGTCTCCCTGTGATAGTTCTGGTTTCTTTTTTTCTGGTGAGGTCAGGATGAATAATACACGGGAAATGTAGATTTTGTGTTTGGACTTGGATGTTAATTGTTTCTTATCTATTTACAGACTCACGAAGCGTGAGCTCTAACTAGCAAGTTAGAGAAACAAGGTAAAATGGAGTACCTCTAACTCTTTCCAAGGTTATTTAAGTGATAATCTCCCAATAATGAGATGACATCTATACTATTTATACTTTTGACCCAATAATGACCACCCAAGGCCTGCAACGTGGACCTTTCTCACTCAATTACAGAAAACCATCCAAACTCGTGAAGAAGGAAGAAGCAGGTGAAGAAGAAAGACAACATCCAAAATCCTCCATCTTGACTCACACACATTACTATATATTAAATCTTAAATCTAAGTTTTTCCCCTGTGAGATCACACAATATTATTCAAACTACATAACCACACCCCCCCATGCCATCACTCAATCTTGGAAGCCTGTTCCAAGGCCTCAAGTCAAATGTGGTACTTGCCTGAGGGTCAGCACCCCTCAGCTCAGAAAGCCTNTATTAAATCTTAAATCTAAGTTTTTCCCCTGTGAGATCACACAATATTATTCAAACTACATAACCACACCCCCCCATGCCATCACTCAATCTTGGAAGCCTGTTCCAAGGCCTCAAGTCAAATGTGGTACTTGCCTGAGGGTCAGCACCCCTCAGCTCAGAAAGCCTGAAATTTTCAGCCTCCAGAGTTTCAACACCTCCCCATGTCTTTTGGTACTCAATTTAGACATTTTTATTTAGGAGATCAATCCTCAGAGTGTCTATGCAACTTATTTCTTCAAGGGAGTTCAAAAAAATGCATTTTTTTAAAAGTAAATGTGCCACTTTATGATTAATGACTAAGGTGGACTGATGACCACCAACTTCCATCCCAACCTGATTTCCCTTTCCTGTTCATTATTGAACATGCACTGATAAACCCAGAAAGACCCAGAGAACTCCTGAAGCTTGGCATGGTTTGCCCTCTGCCCATCTGCTTTATGTGGTCCATCCTGTGGTGATTGGTAGCAGAATAAGAACTGCTGGCTACTGTTAAATAAAGCAGGTCAAGTTGTGTTCTCTGCCCCTAAGGGCAAGCAGAACAGCATCTGCATGGCTAAACCCCTCCTCCCACCATCCCCAGGTAATGTAACAATTTATCTGTGCAGTATTTAAGTCCATATGCATGGGTCACTAACATAGTCAGAGCTGCAGATAAGTGGAGGAACACCAGGACTGCCATTTCCACTAGAAGTGGAATTGCAATGTGATCTTAGTCCATGAACATGCCCACCACAGGGAACTGACAGCACCATGACAGTGTGTTTGTTTAGAATTATCTTAATTGATGCTGAAGCTATATATTGCTTCCTGTTTATACAACCTCCAATAATGTTGAAAGATCAAATGCAAAAAACTAGCCTGGCAATTTTCAAAAGCTGTCAGAGAATATAACAGAAATGACTAAGATGAATGTGCTTTCAACTTCCATGAAAAATAAATGTATATGCAACACATCACTCCACCCTCTATGGAAAGCTGTCTATAGATGCTTTTAGTTCTATGGAAATGTGACTTCCTCTTAAATTGTCATGAAGCCTGGGAACCTCAAAAAATTACCAAAATATAAATCAAAATATTTGAGTTTCTTTCTCTCTCCTGGATCTTTTATTCAGACTTTGAGTTTGGGATATCTTCTCTTAATGTCTGTGGTGGGGGTCTGAAAATTAATTGACCTGTTTCAGTGTCATGAAAGGTGCTTAAGATATGTATGTCCCATAAAGTCTTATACAGTTAGTTAATACTGAACTTAATAGGATTAGTATAAATTAACAGAGGTTTTCCCCAGGATTATATTATAATTATTATGTGTTGAATTGTATTTTAGTAGTTCATGGTGACTTAGTGCCTGTGTACTGGATTGTGTGCATTGTGTGTTTTTTAATCTTGAGAACTGGCTTTGTTTCTCCAGAGTGGATGAGTTCAGTCCATGGACTCAGCAAAAAACTTTTAGATACCTTTATAGGTGCTGTGGTTTAGGAATGGTGTTCTCCAATTTAGTGTTGCCTCTGAAACCATTCCAAACCATGCGCTGCTTGCTCACTGGTGGGATGGAGAACAGAGTTGGAGGCACAAAAGTTAAAGATTGAAGGTTGTGATAAGAACAATTTAC